>JAJLXE010000021.1:0-407679 GCA_030571095.1 Hansenula sp. yHMH451 | reverse complement strand
TTGTAAAGTCTGACATAACTCAACGACAACGAGAGTTTTTAATAAGAAACTTTTTGAACTACATTCTTTCAATCCCGCTCCATCACCATCAATTAGTCACTTATTTATTACACATCAAGACACCATCAAGACACTTAAGGCACCCCAGAATTCACAAAAACAATAATCAATATGGCCCAACAAATACCAGTTAATCATTGACACTTCATTCTCGTATTTGTAGTTTTCAAACCTCTTACGAGAAGCCTCTTTTTCCTTCTCTTCCTGCTCTCGCTTGCGGATTCTCTCCAGCAATAAGCTTGACATTGCTTCCTGATTCACAGTAGAAAGTCAAGTTGGGCTACTTCGAATGATTATTTAAAATATAGGGACGCGGTAAAGTTTGACGCGTTGAGGAACGTTTTTTTATCAAGTTAGCCCACATTCCTCTGGTATTGTACTATTATTTATCGGCCGAGCCCGTTCGAACCCTGCTTGCACTACTTGACACTTTCTAAACATATACCCCAACATAACTCCAATTCCTGTACAGCTTAACATGCTCATATTCCGCGCTCTTTTCATATTAATTAGCGGCTTAGGTTCTCTTTTTCTCCCGGTCTAAACTCTCTACACAGTAATAGTACAATATCTCCACAACCAGCAACAATAATTTTCTAATACTAATATAAATCAACGTTTCTCTCTATAATACAGCTATTGAAACAATACCTAGCATTTATTTCATTTTTTTTTCAAGTGATTCAATTTATACTACAAATTTTAATAATCTCAGTAAACTGTAGATCACTATTTTTCATAGACTTCTTCAAAACACTGAAAGCATAATTAAACTACATTTTGGTGAAATTAAAACGTGGGTATAGAAGCTCAAGGCTCTTAGATTATGAATACATAGCTCACTTAATGATTTTATTAGTTGGTGGTGATTTATACACATTCTCGAGCCATACCCTCATCCGGGGCGGACGTATCCCTAGACGGAAGTGCAGGCGGCCACAAACAGCGATTGGGCAGGACCCTAGGCGGAGGCCAGGCAGGACCTCTGACGGAGATAAGAGGGTCGCTAGGCAGAGGAAAGCAGGAGGATGGACGGAAAAAGGCAGGAGTCCAGACGGGAAAAAGCCTGGCCTTAGACGTCAAAGCAGCATACATTTTGAAATCGAAAAGCGTAAGTATCTTATTGACGTGAGGTGGAAACATAAGAACATATCGATTCGACTCATTTGAGTTTTGTTGAATTACAACATGCAGTCTATTCTCAAGACTCTCCACCTTGACTTTAGTGATCACGGTTAAAATTTTAGCCTCAGTCAGAAATGCAATTTTAACATTTAAGCCAGTCAAAATGGTGATGCCACCTATAATAAGAAAACATAACTTCCATGCAGGAAATGAATATCCATCCTTATGAATCCAAGGTCCATATGCAATTGAGCATCCAAACATTGAACCAAAAGAGGTGGCAGAGAAATAAATACAAGTTCTCATGAATTGTTCCTCCTTTTCCCAACATTGACTAACAAAGATAACCATAGCACGTGTGACAATGAACTCAAGCATCCCCATTATTTCTAAGAGCTAGAAATTCAGCATATGTCTTTGTAATGAAATAGACAGTATTATAACGCCGCATATGATGATGAATGCACCACAAGTGCACACTAACTATACATATTTCCAACCGTACCATAATTTGTTTTTAAACCCATAATGGCTTTGTAACTTTATCCATATATTGAACAGCATATAATAATACGATTAGAGGCATCAACATACAGTCGATCTTTATACGTAATTTGCGATCTGTTTCTGGATCGATACCGATTCCATGAGCTTCAGCAGCTAGTGCCATTGCATCATCTGCCTTGCCACTGACATGAGTCTCTCCACTTCCAATAGCTTTGATGTCATGGACTTCACCTACCTTGGTAGAGGACTTCAAAGATCTGAGTTCCTTATCCTTCTCATTACTTGACATTATTGTTGGTTTTCATTTTGAGAAGATATATCATATTTGTGATTCAAACTAGAGCTTCTTGAATATTTATAACATTTTTGGACCCTTGATGAAAGTCCCCGAGTTATCATTTCTCAATATGCTTTTTACGTTATCTTGATACGAGTCGTTCAATTTTCAAGGATCTACCTTCCTCGAGGCCATTTCAAAAAAAAGATTCAATCATTTAAGTCGAAATTAAATCACCCACAGCTCTATACGATATGAACTGCATACTCCAGTTTCGGGCATCAGTGATAACGGATTTACCTTCACACAGTCTCATGAACGGTTGGTTGTCAGTAGGTAAGAACTTGTGCCAATTGGTTTCTTTATATATTTGAAAACAATAGGCTGATAATTTCAAGAAATCAAGACCGTTTCCCATATATACCCCAATTTTTTCAAGACATTTACTAGAATACTAGTATGCTTAATGTTGATTAGAGCGGCTGAATAAGGGTTTCGATTTATCGTTTTTGACGTATTGTATTTGTGCGTATATCTGCTAGCAAAGAAAACTTTTCCTTGATACGTTATAATATCCCCTTAAATACAAATTAGCCGACACAGCTATATCTGGGGTACTTTTTTGCATGATAACTCCCGAGCTAGTTGTAGAGGTTAGATACAAAATTGGGTTAAATACGTGTGATTTGAAAACCATACCATAATATAACTAATTATATATTATAATTTGCCGTTTCTATCTTCAATGATAACTTTAATACTACCCTTTTTAGGGTCACTGGATAATGCAATAGCTTCATCAGCCCTCTCCAATGGAAACTTATGAGTGACAAGTCGATCTACCTCGATTATTCCACTGGCTATCATCTTAATAACAGTTGGCCAAGTACCATGGTACCTATTAATAAATCTAACATCGATTTCAGCAAAAGATAGATGCATAAATGGAAAGTTGTTTATCACATCTCTTCCAACACCTATTAGCATTAAGAGACCTGACCTTCTAGTAACATAAGCACCTGTAATTATACTGCTCTCAACTCCAGTACACTCCAAGACACGAGGAGGTGCATCTTTTTCAGTTTCACCGAAAATCCGTCTAATTCTTTTCGCATTCTCCTGTGGTGATGCTTCAATTTCAATTTGGTAAGTTTCAACTTCCGATACTAAAGCTTTTGCAAATTCTAACCTTTCCTTGCTTAGATCAGTAATAACAATAGGCGTAGCCCCAGTAGCCTTAGTGAGTAATAAAGTCACCAACCCGATTGGACCAGCACCTGCTATCATTACACCACCACCTAAAACGAGATTTGCCTTTGTTACACCATGATAAGCAACTGACACAGGCTCAACAAGAGCACCTTGAGAGTAAGTCATATTTTCTGGCAGCTTATAGACAAATCTTGCATCGTGGACCAAGTATCTTTGCATAGAGCCAGGATGTGGATAAATACCAATAAATTTGACGCTTTGGCACAAATTGTAATCACCTTGTCCGCAAAGAAAACACGCTCCACAAGGAATTCCTGGTTCAATGGCAACTCTGTCACCAATGACAACGTTATTGACACCATCACCAATTCCAATGACATCTCCAGATGCCTCGTGCCCCAGTACCAAATTTCCATGTAGCTTCAATTCTCCAATCTGTCCATGTTTCCATAGATGAATATCACTTCCACAAATACCAGTGGCCCTAGGATGAACTAAAACCTCTCCAGGTTTTAGCTCAGGAGGAACATCATTCTCCTTGATCTCTATTCTATGATCAAGTGTAACTTGAACAGATGGATTGTAACAACTTTGACACATGGTTGTTTGTAAAGTATAATGAATAATGAACGAAAATAAAATGGATATTTTCCCTTGAGTAAGGCACTGAAGCTATATTTATTTATTCCCATCATAAATTCCCAACTCCAAAATACTAGCTCGTGAGTCCTGAGTCCTGACCCAATTGTCCATTATCGGTATTAACAAGTACCACCAATTTTTTCATAATTGGACTTGAGATCTTAAGCGACCTTGAAGCAAAGGCTATTAGTTTTAGTCTAACATGATATTAGGTGAGAGTTGGGAGGCTCTGAGATACCAGCAAAGTTAATGAAAGGGAAAAGCATGAAAACAGTCAATTAAAAAGACTTGGAAAATGATCTGTAGTTTCAGACGGAGACTACTTCAGTATCCCACAGCTTTGTGGATTTCGTGGTGGTGTCAGTTTTTTAAGCGGAAAACAAAATCAAAAATAAGCGCTTCGATGTTTAGCCGACAATCGTCTCAAAAACATAAAACTGAATTCTTCAAAGATTCTTCCGAGCAAATAAGCTTTGAATATTGATATTTTTGCAGCTAAAATCGCTATGTGAAAACTATGGGGTTGTGCTTATCCAATTGCTTAAGACCAAAGTTATTATCGATCAAAATTAACCGCTAGTTTGATAAACATATAAAAGTTTTGAAATATCTATGTCTGTGTCATAGCAGAAATCACAATTTTTGAATAAATACCTAAAAAGGTGAAATCAGTAATAATGACCACAGAAGAAGTTCATAACTTGACATTAAGGACCATCAGAGTGTTGATTGCGGATCTGGTACAACAATTCAACGGGGGCCACCCAGGTGGTGCTATGGATATGGCAGCTATTGGTATAGCACTTTGGAATTATGTCTTGAAGTTTTCTCCAAATGATCCAGATTTCTTTAATCGTGATAGATTTGTTCTCTCAAATGGACATACTTGTTTGTTCCAATATGTCTTCCAACATTTGATTGGATATGATCATATGACAATGGATCAACTGAAATCATACCATTCTCAGCGTACCGATTCATTATGTCCTGGTCATCCAGAGATAGAAATCCCAGGTATTGAGGTGACCACTGGTGCTTTAGGACAAGGTATTTCAAATGCTGTTGGATTGGCACTGGCCTCCAAGAATTTGCAAGAAACATACAATAGACCAGATTTTAAAGTTGTTTCAAATCACACTTTTTGCATGATCGGGGATGCATGTCTACAAGAAGGTGTTACATTGGAAGCCATTTCTTTGGCAGGTCATCTTGGACTGAATAATTTGACAGTTATATACGATAACAATCAAATTACATGCGATGGTTCTGTTGATTTAACTAATACAGAAAATATCAATGCTAAATTTGAGGCTACTAATTGGAATGTGATTGAAGTTTTCAATGGTTCAGAGGATGTCGGAGCTATTGTTGATGCATTGTTGAAATCAAAACAATCCAACGATAAGCCTACTTTGATAAATGTCCATACGAATATTGGTATTGGGTCAAACGTTGAAAACCACTGTTCCGCTCATGGTGCTGCTTTCGGTCAGGAAGAAGTGGATAGATTACATGTCATCAATGGTTTCAATGCAAAAGACAGGTATTATGTTCCACAAGAAGTACTTGGATTGTTTAAAGATTTAAAGCCAAAGGGCGATAAGCTAGTTAATGAATGGCAAACTTTGCTTTCTGAATATAGCTTCAAATACCCTGAACTGAGTGAAGATTTCAAAAGAAGAGTAAAAGGTCAACTACCTAACAATTGGGAATCGTATATCCCAACTAGCTTCCCTGAAGGAGCAACACCTTCAAGAGCTTCTAGTGGTTTGGTGGTCAATCCAATTGCTAAAAACATTAATAACTTTATAGTTGGCTCAGCCGACTTATCACCTTCAGTTAATTTGATTTGGGATAAGAAGGTTGATTTTCAAAACCCGAGAATTCAAACACAGTGCGGCATCAACGGTGATTATTCAGGTAGATATATTCATTATGGAATTAGAGAACATGCTATGGCGGCTATTGCAAACGGGATTGCTGCTTTCAATAAAGGTACATTCATCCCAATAACCTCCACGTTCTTTATGTTTTACCTTTATGCAGCACCTGCGGTTAGATATGGGGCATTATCACATTTGAAAGTAATCCATGTTGCTACGCACGACTCTATTGGTATGGGTGAAGACGGTCCAACACATCAGCCTATTGAGTTAGCAGCACTGTACCGTGCGATGCCAAACTTGAACTATATTCGCCCGTGTGATAGCGAAGAAGTTGCAGGTGCCTGGAAGGTTGCAATCAATTCTGATAATACACCAACTATTTTGTCATTATCAAGACATAAACTTACACAATACCTTGGTAAGTCTCGCCGAGATGAGGTCGCCAGAGGTGCTTATATCTTTGAAGATAATGAGTCTCCTCAGGTAAACCTAATAGGTGTTGGGGCTGAGATGGTGTTTACTGTTGAAGTTGCAAAGAATTTGAATCAACTGGGTATCAGAACAAGAGTCATTTCATTCCCTTCACAAAGACTATTTGAACAACAATCACGGGATTATAAACGTTCAATCATTCAAAGAGGTAAAATTCCAACTATCGTTATTGAGGCCTATGCTCCAAATGGCTGGGAGAGATACGCCACCGCCGGTTTCAATATGCATAACTTCGGGAAGTCTTTACCTGGTTCTGTTATTTACGACTATTTTGGGTTCAGCGTTGATAGCATCACCAAAAGGGTTGAAACCTACTTAAAAAATCTCAAATCGGACGAATCTTTATTCTGGGAATTCCAGGACTTGAACTCAACCAGCTTCCGCTAAATGTATTATACCACAAATTTAAATACACCAATAAATATCAAATTCTACTAATAAACCACATTATTTGTAACTCTGGATTGATGGATTCTCCTGAGTACACTAATACCTCTGTACTTTTATAAGTTTTCGCATTTCACATAGACATACTTTTGAGTCATAATGGGGGTCTCTCCCAGAAGATTTAAACTAAAAGCTTATGACCAAAGGTTGAGAAATAGATATATAGGAATTACTCCGTTGCCCTATCATCTCCCGCTTCACAGTATCTTTTGTAGCCCTTATTTAGACCTTATGGATTCTCATATGTAAGAGTTCGTGACATCTTCACAGAATGAGATTTGGCACCATGCCCATTAAAGATAACATAGGGTTAGCCTGAAATGTCAGAACAATATATTCTTCGAAGCTCCTTTAGGGATTAGGCTCCAATAACTCTGGCTAAATATGCATCAATAAACGTAACCCCAGATTTCGTTAGTTGGTTGCTCAATTACGTAACGGAATCAGATTTTGATAAAAATTGGGTTAAAAATTAGCCGCATCGTTGTAAAAAAAAATAAGCGACAACAAAGGATTCTAACATCAATGATCATTTAACTACGGCTTATCATAAACTTTGATTAAAGATGAGTCTTTAGAAGATAGCCGTGAGTCATTTAGCCCAGATTTTATGGGGAACATGGCACAATCCAGCACTCGACACTGAAGACGTCATAGTGTTTGTCTCGACACTCGATTTTCCAAGCTTTCAAAAATCGAGCCGATGCGCATCATAACGGGGCTACACCCACAGAGCAGTTTTGTATAAATTCAACGATCATGCCTTTCTATTAGAGGTACGTAGTGGAATGGTTTTCCCTGGAGAAAGAAACAATATAACCATCACTGAATAATGAAGCTGTATAAAAAGATAGGAAATGGGCGAGGGTTTTGGAAACCCGGTAAAAATGTCAGTTGGGCCATCACAGGTGTTTGTGAAGTTGCATGTAAGTATAAAACTCTTATCTACAGATCTTCTCCAACTTTGAGATTCTAACACCACAATCAATTCTAGTCATGTAAGTCAATTGGGTCTAGTTAAGAGTCTACAATGTTTTTGAGGAGGATATACTAACCATTGATAGCTTATTTGGTATTGAGCAAGGTATCGTGGGTAATCTAATTGATGGTGAAGATTTTCTGAACACCTTTGGGCACCCAACGGGTAGTTACCTGGGGATTATAGTTTCAATATTTACACTAGGCTGTTTCTTTGGGTGTGGTGTGAATTATTTTCTCGGAGATCATTTGGGCCGTCGCTTAACGCTAATTTTGGCAATGGTACTAGTTATCATCGGTGTAGCACTTCAAGCAAGTGCTTATTCTGTTCCACATTTAATGATTGCACGATTCATAAGCGGGCTCGGCACCGGCATGGACACAAGCTGCACCCCTGCATATCAAACCGATCTAGCTAGACCAGAGAACAGAGGTCGTTTGGTTTGTTCAGAACCATTATTTGTTGGTGTTGGTTTGATTTATGCGTATTGGTTAACTTATGGCGTGTCTTTCGCTTCTGGATCCATGGTGTGGAGACTGCCCATAGCTACGCAAATTATATTCGCTGCTTTTGTAATGATATTCACATTTACCATCCCAGAATCTCCTAGATATCTTTACATGAAGGGAGAAAAGGTAGAAGCGAGGGCAAATTTATGTTATGTGTTTGGGAAAGAAGATGATGATCCGGAGATTATTAGATTATATGAAGAAATCGAAGAAGCGCTAGAGTTAGAAATACAAGAGGGTGAATACACATGGAAGAAACTTTTTAGCCGTGATACTGCCAAAACTCGTCACAGGGTCATATTATCCTACATGTCTATGTTCGCACAACAAGTTGGTGGGATCAATCTAATAAACTAGTAAGTTCTAATCTTGGATTCACCTTTAATGGAATCAAGAGCCAAATACTAACATCCCCTGAAATTAGTTATATCACTACCGTTTTGATCAATAATGTTGGATTAGAAAGAAATTTGGCGATGATTTTAGGAGGATGCTCGATCATTTGCTTCACTATAGGAAGTCTTGTTCCAAGCTTCTTTGTTGACACGTTAGGAAGACGTAAGCCTCTTATTTTGGGACATGCTGGTGGTTCATTTGCGATGCTCATGGTTGCTATTTTACTTAGCTTTCAAGATAATGAGAAACTTTCTGCCCGAACAGGTGCAGCAGCTGTTGGATTTTTCTTTTTTTATCAGCTGGTCTTTGGTGCTTCGTCCAACTGTATACCTTGGGTTTTGGTTCCAGAATTGTTACCTTTACATGCAAGACAAAAAGGGACAGCGATTGGGATCTCTGCTAACTGGCTTTGGAATTTCTTCATTGTCGAAATTACACCAGTAATTATTGAAGATATTAAATGGGGATCATACTTAATTTTCTTTGTGACCAATGCTTGTTTCTCTGTTATGTTTTACCTTTTCTATCCGGAAACTAATCGACTTACACTGGAAGCTATTGATAAGGTATTTGCTGAAAAAAACAGGATATTTATGGGTTTCGTTAATACTAAGGAATACTTGTACTATGAGCCAGACATGGAGAGCCCACTGAACTCATATCCTTTGACGCTGGCACATTCTGGAAAACATGATGATCAATTCATTGAGAAGGCGGAAAGTGCTAGCATTGTTGAAGGGACAAGTGACTCAAGAAGTCAATCTTAAATCAACATTGTATAGCTGTATTAATCATAAAGTATGTATGTGTAACAATGTAACAATAACACCAGAGATTAAAGAAGAGCTACAAGTGAATAAATATACTAGAGTTGCTTTTAATGCAGTCGTATGAATTTCTGCGTGAGTCGTTCAATAATCATATACTTCATAGTTTAGTTCTATAAAAGGCCCTTTGGAAGTACCCTTTAATACTTTTATCATTGAAAAGGTTGTTCAAAACAGACTTCTCCTTCTCAGATAGTGATTTCGAATCTTTCAGCTGATGAATCATTCTTCGAACTTTCCATTGCCTATATGGTATCAAAGCCATAAGAGCAGCAAAATAGAGAGCCCCAACAAATATTTGACAATGGAAATATGGGTTCCTATTCACCAATTTGTAATCACGGAGGTTCAACGCAATCATCTCAGCAACTAAGGACATTATAGCATTCCAAGTATTTGCAAATCCTAGACCACTCGCAAATGAGTTCAACCCAACAACATCGGCAACCAAAGGCACAACATTGACAGAGCTGATTCCAACAAATATACCAGTTAAAATCGTGAACACAATCAAAGATGAATAAGTCTTAACATTAATCCAAAAGCACAAACACATCACACAGGTATAGAAGGTTGCAAACATTGTTAAGTTAACTCTACCACATCGCTCGCTTAAGTATCCGATCAAAGGTCTCCCAATGGCTTGGACAGCATTGAATATCACAGTAACAATCATAGCTTGATGTGTCGAATAGCCCATACTTGTTGCATAATTAGATAAACTGTAAAGTAAAATACAATAGCCAGTTGCACCAATACATGACCATAACGTGGCAAGCTGTAACGGTAACAGTTTCCAGACCTTATAATCAAAGATGCTTTTCATAATTTTTCGAATTGATGGATTTTCCTGGTCCTTAAACTGACTGTTTTGAGGTACTCTAATTCTTATTAGAAACATGGTGATTGTGCAGATGACAAACGTGATTATCCCTATCGCTCTTAATGCCCATTTCTGATCACCAGTGGTTTGAATCATTTTATTTATAATCAAACTGAAGACGACACCACCAAGCCCAACACCACAATGAGAAATACCGTTTGCTAATGCACGCTTTCTCAAGAACCAAGAGGGTAAAACAACAGAGTTGGCTCCAAATATAATACCATACGATATTCCAATCAAGATACCTTGAGTAACATAAAATTGGGCAACAGTCGTAGCAAAGCTTGCCCCGATGAAACCTGCTAACTGAATAATGATTCCTACCCCAGCTGTAACTCTATAACCAAATTTCAATAATAACACCGCAGAATATGGAATCAATGCCAAAGTGAAGAACACGAGAATACCACCGACTAAAGCATAATCGGTCGATGTAGCTCCAGGAAACACATCATTATCGAGGTAAAATGATAGAAATATTCCAAATCCACAGTTGACACCCCAAGTGCAAAAATTCATTGCAGTAATATAAGCACAACAAAACCAACCATATCCACCATCAGGGGGAACATCTACATAGTCATCCTCGTTAAAAATGCCACCAAGTTCATCAGCTTTGGTATCTGGAATTGCTGTGTAAGTGCTGAACTCTTGATTCTTTAAATCTCCATCACCACTCTTGATTTCCAACTTTTGAGACTCCAAATCCATCACTCCTTTGATGTTAACGCTCGAGCAACTATATCAGCTTCAAGACTAATCCAAAAGATCATGAATGATATATGTACTAGCAGGATATCAACAGTGAGACTTGTAAATGAACACTTTTTTAGTCAGAATACAAGAGAAAGACATTAATACTGCTTATAAACCTTGAAAGAGTAAGGCCGATACGAAGCTCGGGACTTTGAGAATTTGAGAACCACAGTGCATTTTAATTTTTCATTTAATGGGAAGAACAGCTTTTCCTCGTGCGGTGATAAGTCTGCTTTGGGACACTCCATTCCGTTCGCGAACTTCGCGCTTCCTTAAGAAAAAAGTCAGCTGAAAAGAACAACTCCACAAACAAACAAAACCAAATCAACAGACAGTTGTAATTGAAGACCGATTGGTTGATGAGTTCAAGGAAATTAATATATCTCCATTAACTGTCCTTTACTCTCTTTTGCGTCATGAGAATTACACCGCTGTTACGCTCCACCCAAGTGCTGGTCAGGGCATCCACTGGGAATCCAACAGGTCTAACAGGGATCGTAAGTCATCCAAACCCAAGACCAGCCTTGATTGAGCTTTACAAATCTACTCTTGGGTTCATAAATGATAAGTTTCCTGCTGATTCTGTCTATAAAGATGCCACTACAAATTTTACAAAGAAAAGGTTAGAAATTGTTGAATCTAACGAGGATATTGAGAAAATCGAATCTGAGATTGGAAATGGATTGATTGAAGAATTACTTATTCAAGCAAATGATGAGTACAACTTAGCTCAAAAGCTTTTTGAATGGAAAGCCTGGGAAGAGTTGGAGGAAAAACCTTTGGAAGATCAATGGGTCTATTTTGGGAAAAAACTATGAACTTTCGCTCTGACAGCTGACTATATGTTGGTTAATTGCGGCCTTATTTATTATCTAAGTTTATCTTTAGATGCCTTATTTATTATAATCTATTTATTACAACTGATCCAATATACTATACTTGATATTGTAACTTTTCATATCCGTAGTGTCTACGCTTGAGTGACGAGGTTAATTCATAATTCAAATATATATTCCCATGAAATTTGGACACAGAAGAGTGAGGCAGAAAAAAAAAAAGGCTCAATAAAGGAAACAAGGAAGGAAAACAAAAGTATAAACAGTATAAGTTGATTGCTCGAGTCACAAATATAATAGAAGATTAAAAATAATGATCAACGTGTATTGTGTGATCCGAATGATAATTATTCAATAGTTCAATTTCAACAACAACCTTTACTTTCAGTTTTCGAATTGACATTTATACCACCATTATTACCAGCATTCAAATTTTCATTATGCTTATTTTTTTCTTGGATAATTCTAGCTAATTGGAAAAATAATTCATCAACATTATCGTTAGTCTTAGCACTAGCCTCCAAAAATGGGATTCCCAATTCTTGGGCTAGACTTTCACCTTGTTCAAACGGAACGGCCCTTAAATCTTTTTCATCGTTCTTATTACCAACAAGGATCAACTGTGTATCTTCATTCGCATGTTGATGAACAGTCTGGAACCAGTTTCTTACATTCTCAAATGTTCTCTCATCTGTAACGTCATAAACTAAAATAATACCAGTGGCACCTCTATAATATGCAGTGGTAATGGTTCTGAAACGTTCTTGACCAGCAGTGTCCCAGACCTGTAGTTTGATTCTCTTTCCATCAATCTCAATTGTTCTAATCTTGAAATCAATACCTATAGTGGTAATGAAACTTGGATTGAATTTATCTTCAACAAATCTTAAAAGGAGACATGATTTACCAACACCTGAGTCACCAACCAGTAATAACTTTAAAATGGAGTCGTAAGCTCTAGAAGGGGTTCTTGTGGCCATCTTGGAATAATGATTATCAAATAAAGCTTCACTCAGGTTTCAAAGACACAGAGTTAAGATAAATGAAATGTTTAAATTTGATCGTGTTTTATCTGTGAATACTTCAGCTGTCTTTTTCCTAAATTTTGGCGCAATTCTGAGGATTTACCCTTTCTTTTAAAGTAGCTTCTTGATCAAATTACACGATAATTTTGACAGTGAAAGTGCAATAAAAGGTGATATTTGAACACTCAGAATCAATAGTATCGTAACTAGCTACTTCAGTATTATTGATACTGAGCTTTCAAGGGGATAAACACCAATGAACTACAAAATTCCAGAACTACCTCATGATGACATAATCATGATTGTAATTTTTCGCGAAATTCAATTTTTTTTCTTTCCTACTGGCGAAAAAAATCCAAATCGAATTGCCCATAGAGTCACCTTCATACTGATTTGTCTAAACGGATATCCTACAAATAGACAACTGAAGATGCCTACCGTTACGGTTGATAAAGCTGATCTTTTCGAGCTTCTAGGGTAGGTCACATTAACTTGCGCGCTCCATTCTCCGTACTAACAACTCAACATCTTTAGTAAACAATACACCACCGAAGAGTTTGAAGAACTATGTTTCGATTTTGGTATTGAATTGGACGAAGATACAACCAATGATGTCCAACCTGGTGAACGTCCTGAATACAAAATTGACATCCCAGCTAATCGTTATGATATGTTATGTATTGAAGGTATTGCCCAATCTTTAAATGAGTTTTTAGGTAGAGAAAAATTACCAAACTACAAATTCTCCTCAAGTCCAAAGTATTCATTGACTGTTGACGAGTCCACCTCATCAATCAGACCGTACGCTGCCGCTGCTGTATTAAGAAACATCACTTTCACTGAAAGATCATACCAATCATTCATCTCTCTTCAAGATAAATTACATTCAAATTTATGTCGTAACAGAACACTAGTTGCAGTTGGTACACATGATTTGGATCGTCTGGAAGGCCCTTTCCATTATAAGGCTTTAGCAAAAAAAGATATCAACTTTGTTCCTTTGAATCAAACAAAATCTGTTTCTGGTGAGGATTTCCTTGATTTCTATTCAAAAGATAGAAATTTGGGTAAATTCTTACATATCATTGAGAACTCAGAAGTCTACCCAACTATCTTGGATAACCAACAAAATATCGCATCCTTACCTCCAATTATTAACTCAGAACGTTCCAAGATCACCCTCGACACTAAGAATGTTTTCATTGACCTCACTGCAACTGATAAGACTAAGCTTGAAATCGTTGTTAATCAACTAGTAGCTATGTTTTCTCGTTACTCAACAGAGCCATTTACAATTGAACCAGTCGAAATTATTTCTGAACACAACGGTCAATCGAGAATTACTCCAAATATTGAGCCAAGAAAAATCAACGCTGAAATTGATTATATCAACAAATGCTTAGGACTCAAATTATCTGGTGAAGAAATAGCAAAATTATTATTGAAAATGTCATTAGTTGCAAAAGTCTCATCATCTGACTCCAACATCTTGGAAGTTAAAATTCCAATTACAAGACCAGATATCTTACATCAAGCCGATGTGATGGAAGATGCTGCCATCGCTTATGGCTATAATAATTTACCAAAAACACGTATTACCTCAAATACTTCAAAAGGTGCTACCCCATTACCAATCAACAAAGTTGCCGATATTATCAGAAATGCTGCTGCCCAGTCAGGTTGGTCTGAAGTTTTGCCATTGACCTTATGTTCACACGATGAAAATTTCAAATTTTTAAATCAAACTGATGATTCCAAAGCTGTTCAACTAGCTAATCCAAAGACTCAAGAATATCAAGTTGTTAGAACTTCATTAATTCCTGGTATCTTGAAGACCATTCGTGAAAATAGAAAGCATTCATTGCCAATCAAGGTGTTTGAAGCAGGTGATGTTGTTTTCAAAGACTTATCATTGGAACGTCGTGCATATAATCAAAGAAACTGGGCTGCCATTTACGCTGGTAAAACCTCAGGCTTCGAATATGCTCAAGGTCTACTGGGTAAAGTTATGCAAACTTTAAGATCTCCTTGGTTAGCCGATCCTAAAAACTCTGATGAGAAAGGTTATTGGATTGAGGAAGATCCAGAAAACAAAACATATTTCCCAGGAAGAGGTGCCAATGTCTTTTACAGACATAAAAAGGGTGGGCAATCAAAAGTTGTTGGTTCAATCGGTGTGTTACATCCAAAAGTTTTGAGTAATTTTGAAATTCCTTACGCTGCTAGTGCTGTGGAAATCAATGCCGAAATTTTTCTTTGATTAGAAGGAGCAGTATTAAGTCTACGAAGTATAAACGTATAGTGATAGAATTGTTATAATCGAATGAGTTTACAGATCAAATACACCAACATCATTCCTGTATGAAGCATATGTAACAAATGTACGTTCTATATCAAGCCCCAAATAGACATTCCAGAAAAGCTTAGCTAAAAGACATAACAATATTCTCTTCACCCTTAAATTCATCCTGAACACTACCCTCATCATCATCATCATCATTATTATTACAAATTTCATTAACAGTCTTATTATTTTCTGTTGTCGATCTTGCGGTATCCACCTGCTCCTTTGAGTCTGTCATATCGTTCAAGCAATTTACAGAATCAATCTCAAAGTTTTTATGTCTCTCTCGAATGGGTTCACCATTAATAGTTGATTCAGGAAGTTGCGTAGATTTTCCTGTTTTCGATCCAGTTGACTTTGGACTATCCATTTTTAATTTATCAACCTCTTCCATTACATTATCAACATCAAATTCAAAGTCCTTTGTGTTCTTCTCTTTCTCCTCTGGGCACTCTCTAGAATTGGCAGCTCCTTCGGAGTAAACAGTCCACCAATCTTTCCTTTTTGGTCCGAACCATTTGCTCCACAAACCCTTACGCTTACCATTAGCCTTTTCCTGTTCCATCTGCTTCCTAGCTTCATCAAATTCTAAAATCAATTGACGCTGCCTCTCTGTTTGCTCAGGATCTGGGTCGTCTATTTCAACAAATTCCTCGGCCAATACTTGAAATTCTAATATAGACAATAACTGGGGCATTGCTTTACGATATTCCATATGACCCTGGACGTAAGGCGTACAATCAAAGTTTTCAATACCATCAACATTTTCGATTGGAGATAATCCAGCAACTTTTCTTAATCCACCACCTGTAGCTCTAAATAAATATCCCAATATCCAATCCTTTTTAGAATACCCATTGATATATTTACCAGAAACAGCCGATCTAGCCAATGCTAAATCTTCATTTGATACAACCAAAGGGGATCCAAATAGCACTGCTTTTTCAACTAATCCATAAGCACCTCTTTTTGCAAGCTCCAGTAGGCAAGAATATATAACCCTAGACCCCAAAGAAAACCCAACAAGCGTCACAGGTCTGACTCCCAAGTTCCTTGAGATTAGTGTATCAGCTAAAACCAGGCCAGCTTTCCAGGCCCTATCCAATGATACGTTCCACGGGTTATCCAATAGATATTTTAGCTTGGAAAGTGCCATTGGAACCTGCACTGCACTCATCAATGCCATCAGAATTGTTGCACCCAAAATTTGTTGCACAGATTGGGTTATCGCTTCGGTCGCCAAAATACTAATTGTCTGACCAGTAGATTGTAACAGTTCCGGCTCCCACAAAAGTGAATATAAATCGCCCATAACCGGATCCACTGTGGAAAAAGGTAGACGAATATCATCTGCTTTACTGTTCATCCATCCAGAAACAGTGATTATTAAATTGACTCTTTTATTGTTGTGAAGTGGTATGAATTCAAACGTCTTAACATCACCAACCCGTCTGCTCATACCTGTCGAGCCTATTTGTGCACCAACGGCTGTTCCTGTCACAGTGACTAGCGCTGTCCCACCGGCACCTGCAAGAAACCCTGAAGTCCCACCTATCCCTATAGTGGTCAGTCCAGCAGCGATACCTGCACCAATAACAGGAGCCAATAACCCAGCACTTAGACCCAACACTAATGATCCACCAACTGTTGCAATACCTACATACATCAACTTCTTCTTTCTCGCCTTTTTCTTTCTGGCTTCAAGATGTTCAGTCTCATCCCAAACTTGTTCAGATGCATCTTCCATTTGTAATGAGCTAGTGATCCTTCTTTCGAATTGATATATTTCCAATTCTTGCAAGCCAATAGCCTTCCCAAACTTGAGGAAAAGAGTTCTAGACCTTGCATCATATACCGAATCGGCTAATAGAACCAAGAACAGATCACATAATACAGTCCAGGCAACATCAATCTCTATTTTAGAATCAGAAGAGATATCTTCAGGTTTTAAAATATCATTCTTCTTCTCTTGATCAGGGCTGTAGTCCTGGTTATGTTTTTGAGCGTTGTCATCTTCCTCGAAAGCTGGGTTATCAACAACCGCGTGGACTTTCAAAGATTTTGCCAAATCCTGAGGTGATATACCATGCGCACTGAGGGAATCAACCATATTTGACTCTTCTTTCGAAAGATCTAGGTGACTATATAAACGATCACTTAGCCTATATTGCCACTGGCCCAAGCTGGCTTGAGCTAAATTCATTCTTTTTACCCATTTAGATGCACTCGACCTGCTCCTCTTAGAAAGAGTTTGCTTCGCAAGATCAGTAGCCATTTCATACATCACAAGTTTCACTAGTCCGACATATGCAAACTTTTGGTCATCTTTGAATAATTTTTTAGTGGTTTGAAGTTGGCTAACAGGTGTTTGAGAATGCTGATGTAAATTGTTATTTTCAAATATATCATCATCCTCGGCATCGTCCTCACTCTCCCATCCATTGTAGTAACTTTTTGAAGAATCAGTGGGTAGTGTTGTATTGCCAGCCTTGAATAAGAAATCAGTCTTTTTATCTGCTTCCTTATACAATTCGGCTTGCTCCTCAGCAGCGATTCTTGTATAACCGGAACTCGCGGTAAGTGTAGGAATATCTTTCATCGAGTCATTGGTATTATTGTTTGAAACTATATGGCCTCTTTCGTCATACATCTCGTCATCTGCTGCAGCTTCCATTTGTAACCAATTCTCCAAATCCTCGTCGTCATCTTGTTTAATACCTGCCGTTGAAGGCAGATTTGTATCACATTTAAGCTCTTTGATTTGTACCTCAGAATCCATAGTCTTCAGTTTGTTTAACTCTGAGGCTTCAAGGGGTGTCTCAAGCTTTGGAGCTTTGAACACAGAAGCACTCGTTTCTTCCTTGAAAAGTTTTTCAGCTTCATCTGTATCGGTACACTTGTCATTATCATCTTTTCCATATTTTACTAGTTTTGCCTTGAAACTATCCTTCTTGCTAATCGTCAAACGATCGCTTGAAAACACACCAGATTTGTAGTCCTCGTGACCCATATCAAACTCCACATAGTCAAATTTTGCACTGTTCTCTTCGTTTTCATCATTCGCGTTGAGCATGCTTATTTGTGAACCTTGGTCCTGGGGTATCACTGATTGCAGGTTCGAACTGGAAACATTTGAAGAGCGAGCACCATTTGTTATAGAATCAGTAGAGTATGAGGCACACGGCATTTGTAGAGGACCTGATACGTTATATCGCGAGAGCGATTCCTTGTGCTCATTGTCACTAGGGCTCATGGAGAACCAAACAGCTGTGCTAATGTTCAGTGCTCAAATATGATATGGATAGGTGTCCAACAACTGCTAACGTCATGCAAGGGCAAACTTTTATTATTCAGTAATTAATTCCCCTGAGAAAACTTGATACTCTATTTTGAAATTCTTTTTTCCTTAAAAAGGCAAGGTAGAGAAAGCTTTTGGTGCTGTTTTGGAGTGAACAAAACATGAAGATAACCTTTCGTAGGCCTAAACCGTATCTTTTGATGTTCCCAAAACAAATACAATCTAACGACCCTTGTTGTAATGACAGCTTCAAGCACTTATGTAATCTATTTTGTCTTCTTTGGTTTTCGTTATGTCAAAAGCACTCAAAATGGTAATTATCACGTAACCAGGGAAACTATGCTTGTATAATAACATCTGAACACCACGTACGATGCCCTGATTCTTTCTGTGACTGCTTGAAAAATAGAAAACGCTAGCGGGAATATATAAATTTTATTTACTATTTTTTCAACTTTCAGCCATTACATCTAGTTAAGAAGATCAACAACTAATATCAATAAAGATGGCTCCAATTGTATGTACCAGAATATAAAGACAGTTAAGCTGATTGTGGTCCTCCACCATAATATCTACCCATTCAGTGGTGAGCTAGTCATTGATTACTGATAGATTGTTTCACTGTTCTTTCAACAGAATATAAGACTCAATTCATTTCATAGGCTTACCAATTCATGCTTTGCTGAATTTTATAGCTTCGAGGTCCTACCTCAAGCATAATAGCAGTAGGCTAACTAACATGTTTCCAACAGACCAACAAGAAAGCTAAAGCTGCTAAGAAATTCACTGTCGATGTTTCAGCTCCAACTGAAAACGGTGTCTTTGACCCATCATCATACACCAAGTACTTAAATGACCACATCAAAGTCGAAAATATCGTTGGTAACTTGGGTAACGATATTGTCGTTGAAGAAAACGGTACAACCATCACTGTTGTTTCAAACACCAAATTTTCAGGTAAATACTTGAAATATTTAACCAAGAAATACTTGAAGAAAAACCAAATCAGAGACTGGATCAGATTCGTTTCCGTCAAACAAGGTGTTTACAAATTAACATTCTACTCAGTTGCTGCTGATGAAGAAGATGAAGAATAAATAACTTCGGTTTAAATTCATTTTATATATAAATATATCTCAGTAATTGATGTTTATTTCATATAATCATTTAGTTGCTTGTTTGTTTTTATTTTGGGTTTTTTTTCGTTATGGTGTTTTCAATGTAAAATAGATACAGGTTCATAATGATTTTGTGTAGTCCTAATTATCATCAACTTATTCATTTTTTTCTATACAGTCTGAAGAAGAACCTCATATTTTCTAACTTCATCGGATATTCGTAATCTTTATCACACCTATACCAGCAGCTGTCACTTTTATTTACTATCTCCCAATCACCTTGACCATCTTTACCAATTAATATAGTATCGATTAGAAATTGAATAGGAAATTTTTTTGTCCCAACTGTTATATGACTATAGCTTCCTGCACTCTCAGATATCAACAAATAAGTATCTGATTTGCAATATTTGTTCAAAGCCTGAAAGAATCTGATAGATTTTGCTTTATCCTCGGCAAACAGTTCATTTGTAGTAAACAAAAGTGTGATCAAGTTAAGATCCCCCAAATTTAAGCTCTCTGTTTCAACATCCAAAACATCATTATGTATGAAATCAACAGCAATACTATCCTTTTCTTGATATATCCAATTCTTTTTAACATTTGCAGTCAGATGAGTTACTATGTTGGTCCAATCTGCAATATCTATTAGTTTAATATTTAAAGATGATTTGTATTTCTCTTTGTTGAAAAAGTCTCTTGATTGGGCAAACACTGAGCATAGACCAATCATCTCGCCACCAGCACCACCCCCAATGCATAATACTGTAGCATCATTTTCTGTTATTACAGATCTGACTTCTTCAAGGGAGCTAAATAATGATGAATAGCATAATGCCCTTGAGGGTGTCCATCTTGCACTATACGCCATTCTTTTGTTATCATCACCAAACGCAGATATATAGTCCCTGTTGTACAAATCTGTTTTCACGCTTTGGATGAACACATCAAGACTCTGAGAACTCAGCAAGTGATAGAAACTCTCTTGAAATAATTTTAGGATATCATCTGTAGTTAAGGACCAATTGGTTGAAGCTGGCACGCTAGATAGATCATCACCCTCTTCATGTGTTTGTGGCACTTTTTTAGTAGATTGTGACGAAAATTGAGTGGTTGCTTTTCCCATTAGACCTTAGATGAAGGTATGTCAACAGAAGTAGAGTTACATCTCATATTTCTACAAGAACTTAAAGCCCTAATACAAACATACAAATAAATTTTTGATGATGTAGTGGCTAAACCACACTTGTGTCTCCCGGTTCTCAGTCCGAGTTCCGGGAAATATTAATTTTTCAAGTATTTAATATGAGAAAATTTTCGAACGTTACTCTCGGTATCAGTTTTCTTTTAGCTTTATTATCAACCTGTGTTGCAAAACGACTCAATAAAACTTGGATTAAATGGCATTCATTTGTCATTGTCCTTGGGACATTGTAGTTTAACGTTTTGTTTCAGTTCGGCGCTAGTGAGGCAAGTTTCAATTCTATCAGCTTTGGTATGAGTAACCTGTTGGTCCTTCTAATTTAGAGGTTGAGCGATTGGGTTTTTCATATCTTGATGGAAGTCATCCTTGTGATGATGAGACAGAGCAGCCCCGTCGACAGGTTGTAGAGGGAGTGAGGTTGGTTTTGAACTCTCGTGGATCCCTCAGGGTGAAAGGATTGAGTTCGGCCGTTATATCTCACAGCAACATATTCCTGGACGCTGTGTAGGTCGTTTGGCCATTGATCACTTGGGTAAAACCATGTTGCAAACATTTCTAAATAAAATTGATAATACATATTTTCAAATAAGTTCATATAAGTCCTACTCGTGAAGTCGCAAAGATGTAGATGTCGACGCCATAATTATACAATTGTATCAGTAAATCTGATAAAAAACTACAAAACATATTTATTTGAGATTGATGTATTAATGAGGGTTTTGCAGGTTATGAATAAGGATTGGTTCTTAGTGATGGAATAAACGTATTTGGTTCTCAAGATAGACAAGGTCGAATGAATCGGCAGCAGCAAACACAGCAGAATCTTGAACTGAACCAGATGGTGCTGCAATGTATTTAACACCAGATCTGACAGCTCTGTAAACATTATCTGGGAATGGAAAGAAGGCATCAGATGATAAAGCAACGTTGGTTAATTTCGATAACCATTCCTTTCTTTCTTTTTCAGTCAAAGGTACTGGAAGTTCTGCAAATTTTGATTCATATTCCGATTTCTCTGGTTCAGTTGTTGGGATTTGACCAGTTACGAATAAATCAATGGCGTTAGATTTCTCAGGTCTTTTGACACCTTTAGCCCATTTAAAACCAAGAACTTTTGGGTGTTGTCTAAACCACCAGTTATCAGCTTTATCACCAGCTAATCTAGTACAGTGAATTCTGGATTGTTGACCTGCACCTAACCCAATAACCATACCATTTTTAGCATAACAAACAGAGTTTGATTGTGTATATTTTAAGGAAATAGTCGCAACAGTCAAATCGATCACAGCTTGTTCTGGAAGATCTTTGTTCTTAGAAACAATTTCCTTGAATGTAGATTTATTGATAATAGCATCATTTCTTTTTTGTTGCAAAGTTATACCATAGACTTGTCTAGATTCCAGCAAATCTGGGGTGAAGTTTGGATCAATTTGTAAAACACAGTATTTACCACCTTTCTTTTTTTTCAATAGTTCAAGTGCTTCTGGTGCATAACCTGGAGCAATAACACCATCGGAGACTTCCTTAGAAATAATTTGAGCAGTTGGTAAATCAACAATATTCGATAAGGCGATCCAGTCACCAAAGGAAGACATTCTGTCTGCACCTCTTGCTCTAGCATAGGCATTAGCTAGCGGTGACAAGTTTTCAATTTCTTTTACGAAATATATCTCCTTTTCGGTATCAGATAATGGAAGGCCGACGGCAACACCAGCTGGTGAGACATGCTTGAAAGAAGCTGCTGCTGGTAAGTTCAAAGAGGCAGATAATTCCTTAACTAATGGCCATGAGTTCAATGCATCCAAAAGGTTGATATAACCTGGGGATCCACTCAAAACTTTGAAAGGTAAATCACCCTTAGGGACATAAGCTTGGGCTGGCTTCTGGTGTGGGTTAGCACCATAACGAAGTGGTAATTGAGAAGCACCTTCTGAATATTGTTTTCTAAAAAAATCTGAAATGGTTGCATCATACTCAGCAGTATGTTCAAAAGCTTTCAAGGCCAATTTGTTTCTCAATGATTCAGAGACTTCACCGTTTTTCAACTCTTCCAAGAAGCTTGGATAATCATTTGGATCTGACAAGATTGTAACTCTGGAATGATTTTTAGCAGCGGCTCTTAATAAAGTGACACCACCAATGTCAATTTCTTCAACAGCTTCATCAATTGTGACACTAATTTTAGAGATGGTTTCCTTGAATGGGTATAGATTGCAGACAACAAAATCGACTTTCTCGATTTGTTGAGCTTTTAAATCTTCCTCATCTGATTCAAGGTTTCTGGCTAAAATACCACCATGAACAGCTGGATGTAATGTTTTAACACGACCACCCAACATTTCAGGTGCATGTGTAATCTCAGAAACATCATCAACTGGGAAACCAGCTTCACGGACCATTTTAGCAGTACCACCAGAAGCTAGGATACGTACATTGTTTTTAACTAAACCTTTGGCAAGGTCTAACAATCCAGTTTTATCATAAACAGATAAGATTGCGGTCTTTGTGTATGATGGCATCTTTTTATTAACCAATATGTTTCAACTTCAATCGACCTTTGTAGGAAAACTATAGTTTTGAGAGATCAAAATATCGATTCAAAGTTTTCAATTGAATTGAAATTGGTAGAGTTCCTAAAGTATTTAATACAATTACTCACAGATCATGTGTGATTTCACTGCAATCAAAAAATCAATTTTCCTTCAAAGGAGAAGTCAATAACTCTTGGAGAATTGAAAAGCTGTAAGTGGGGTGACACTTTTAGCTGTATCTGCTTGGTACGGGACACATATCAATAAAGGTCTATAGAATGACAGCTTCATCTTCTGAACTTCAATGAGTATTATTAAGAAGGAACTGAGCTTCAACAAGATCAGCAATTTGTTCGAGTGCTCCCGCCCGTACTTCACAATCTGTGGGCCCATAATCTATTTGAAAATAGCTACAAAAAAAATTAAGTTTAATAAACAAAATCGTATCAAATTTACCTAAACAATGCAATGAAAATTTCAGCGTATGAGAACCAATTTGTCAAACCTTTGTAAATTTCCAGAATGATAAAACCGTCTTTATTAACCCCATAGATTCATAGATAAAATTAGTGATTTGACTTTGCTTATGAACGGTAACGCCATAAAGACAAAGTGTTTTGTCTTTTCCAGGTGTGACGACGACCAGCTTTGGTATTGTTGTATCTGTGACCTTTGTTAAGACCACGAGATTTCTTACCAGCAGCAGTAAGACCACGGGATTCACGATGTTTGTGAACTGGTTTGGCGATCCAGTTGTATCTAGCGTCACGACGGATAGCTTTGTGTTGAGGATCAACTAAAATGACTTCGAAGTATTTGTAGGTGGAATCTTGGTTAATCCAGTAAGAGTTCAAAACTCTCAAGTTAGCAGCACGACGACCAACACGTTCTTCAGCGGTGGTACGTAATGATTTTTGGTATTTCAATTGAGAAACACCTTGGTTGGTTGGTTTACCATAAGTAGCACCTTTTGGAACAGGTCTCTTTCTGTTACCACGACGAACTCTAACACGGAAGATAGCGAAACCTTGTTTAGCTTTGTAACCTAAACGTCTAGCCTTATCTGGACGAGATGGTCTTGGAGCACGGTGGATAACGTTCTTTTGACGGTATTCCCAGACTCTGATTCTGAATAAAAATCTGTTGATATCAGATTGTTTTTTACGTTGTAATTCTTCCAAATATTTGTAAGCACCCACTAAAGAAGCAGCTAGTTAGTATTCATTTGTGCTTTAGGAAACTCCATGTTGATTATGTATGAGTTACTAGCTAGTTGATTGGAAGATTTTAGGGCATTTCCAAATTAATAAATCAGAAGTACAGATAAAACCAATACTTATGATTCAATGAAGTCCCAACCACCCTAAACAAGACTCAGAAACAAGCCAATAGCTCAGTGATTCATATCAATAATCAAAGCGAATAACATACTTTTTGCTAGATAATGTTAGTAACCAAAAGTATACCTTTATGATGAACAGGGAATTGTTAAGAAGTTAGTATTGAAATTTTCACTATGATGTTCGTGAAAAACGATCTTTCAAAAAAAAAAAAAAGCCTGAAAATTTTTCAGCCAATTCGCGAAATTCTTAGCCCCCTGTATAATCACCTGATCATCTTATTAGGGCAATACACCTTCATGCAGTATGTAAAAATATGTGAAGCTGTGCTCAGTGCTCACTGTTCTTACTGCTGTTTTGAAGTGAGAGTTTATATATTCAATTCCAATGTCTGTGATACTTAACAGCCATATCCCTGTCCTGAACTTACTCCTTCACATCGCTGTATACTGGACCAGGGACCAGGATCTATAAATTACGTAGGATCCAAACTTCAAAGTACCACGATCCCTACACATTTGTGTCAATCATTTTGAATATCAAGAGCTTGAGGCAAAAACGATCTCTGCGCTTCAGCCTTCTCGTGGATTGAAGGAATGTACATAATTGGTACTTTGTTCAATCCCAGTATTATGAAGATTTTGGAACTACTGAGGGTACGCTTCATGAGTCGAAGCCGTCCAGAACGTCACTAATTTTCTCTTGCGCGTCTAGCTTTTGAAGAAGACTTTAACTCTAAGTAGGGAACAGATATTTTGTTCAAGAGCTCCTGCAAATGGTAAACCCTTGTCTTTCGCCGCCATTCGCCTCTTGTTTTAAACAACTTACAATATGAAGCATATGGTAAAAATTGATGTGTTTGTGATTCATGAAGCTCTGTAAATGTAAGTGGCATTTGTATCAGAGTCTATGTACAAAGATAGACTTTTATAAGGTCAACATGTCACTTTATAGATGTGGTTTCTGACTTCCAAGCTCAATCTGCCACGGTCAACCTAAGAGCTAAAATGTGGGAAATGGGCGTTCCTGCATGTGCTTTTGGAACGCGCATTGCAAAAACTACATGTGCTCAAATTCACTTACAAAAGGATCACTAAAATTCACTTCAACGTATTAACCTCGTAGATGAGGAAGAACTGTCTGTTAGCCTTTGGAGCTGTTGCTATTTGCAGCTTCTCTGCCCTCTTTTCATAACTTGTCATCAACTAGGATTTAGGATGTTAGGTTAGTGAGCTGCCCCTTAAATTTCTGGCACAAGATGCACCATTACCGACTTTGTTTACTTTTCGTTGCAGAAAGCGGGAATCTTCAGATGCTCCGGCCAACAAACATTTTTCTCTACAATTTTTGGAACTTCTTTGGTGAATTCTTCAAGCTCCAACGGCCATTTAAGATTTATAGATCTATCTAAAGATTCTAATCATGAGTTCCTGGGTTGTTGCATGTAACCTTGCAACTAGTCACATTCTAAGGTGAAGACTGTTCATATGATCTATTCATAATGGGTTACTCAAGAAATTCAGAAATCATGCCTTACCTCACTTTTCCCTTGAAGGACGTTGTTGGTTTCAGCAGGAAATTGTGTAAGTGATCTGCACCTTTTGCAAATATATACATCCTCCGGTGATCACTGATCACTTGAACAAAACACAAATTTTTGTAGATTCCCTTTCGAAAAGATCAACAATAAGTATATAACCAAGTTGAGGTCGACATCTTTCAACCAAGGTAATACTTTAATTCATAATTATTGATGAGGTCTACTTCCTAATCATTCAATACATATCAACTATCAAAGAATAACATATCAAAATGAGTTTATTGACAGATTCATCTATAGGTTCACTGGCCAAAAGTGCCGAAAAGGCACAAAGTTCATTACCAACAGCCATCTCAGCTACTTCAGGTTCACCATTATCAAGCCTTGGTGAAGGCTTATCGTCAGCTGGTAGTGCATTTAGCTCCAACTTTTATTCAAATTTACAAATATTAACGGACACCTCAAGTATAGCAGCACTGGCATCATCCGGTGCTTCAGGTATATCAAATGCTGCTGATAGCATAAGTAAGAACGTCCAAAGTGCAGTGAGCGCCGATAGTGGTGCATTAGATGGTGGAGATTCAAGTTCCAAATCATCATCATCAACATCTTCAAATAATCAGAAGAATAAAAGTTCTGCCTCCTCCCATATAATTCACCAAGATAAGAAAAATTGGAAATTGGTTGTGATTCCATTGATGTTAGTCATACCATTAACATTGTAATTGATCAAACTGTGATTCTTCCTTTTTTCAGTCCAAAAAGATTCAGTAATCTGCATTGCGCCATACCAAAGGTGTATTTCCATACAATTCAATTTAGCTCAAGCTGAGGGACAGCTATTACCACGCATCTTCGACCCAAAATACCAAAGACTGATAATGCAACTTTATCACTGAGATATAGAGATTTAATACGCACGTTTTTGAAGAAATCCATTCAGTTCAGTTCATAATCACTCTTTACGTCAATTTTTAATTCAAATACATTTTATGGAAAAATGTTTGTTTATCTTATGAGGCAATCTTAACTAAAGATAAAGAGTCTTTTCATATGTGTCTTTGACAGACATCGTATCACACTGTTGATACATTATACAAGAAGAGACTAACGAGTTGATTATCTTTTTTGATAATTTTTAAGAAGTTTATCACTCTGTCAAACAGCTAATATAAGCAAGCCATATATATGGTTTTGGAAACTACATACATATAGCTTGCAACTAATTTCATTGGGTTCCATCTTTGGAGAATTATAAAAATTGTTGTAGATGATCTTTCAGTAACAAATCTGCTTTCATACTTATACGTTGATTGTTGATCCAAGAAGTAAAATCCACCTTGCCTAACTCAACTGTGACGAAGTCTAACTGTAGCCCATTAAATGTATGATATCAAAACAAAAATCTAAAGTAAAAACATGTATTTTAGGAACTAAATGATCAGATCTCTCATTTTTCTAAATAACCAGAAGTCAGATAATTTCGGCCGAAGGTTGATTAGATTAGTCGAGTTTCCGGCCATAGCTGTTAGCGGGTTTAACTTTACGTTTAAGAAGAAAAAGTTTTGACATATAACCATTTCGTCTCAATACACTAATATTTAGTATAAATACATGGGGGAAATTCCTTTACTTTTGATACCATGATATATATTCCCCATCATTAATCACTATCAGTTGATAATCTAAACAAAGAAAAAGATAACTGTACCAAAAATTCGCAAACATAATGTCACAAGTTGAGTTAGTTGCTTGGAAAAACTTGGGTAATTCAGGTTTGAAAATTTCCAATATTATCATTGGATTTATGTCATTTGGTTCCAAAAATTGGGAAAGATGGGTTATTGAAGATAAAGAGAAAATTTTTAAGATCTTGAAGAAGGCCTATGATCATGGTATTAGAACTTATGATACAGCAGATGTTTATAGTAATGGTCTTTCGGAAAGAATCCTTGGTCAATTCTTAAGAAAATATGAAATCAAAAGAGACAAAGTTATTATTTTAACTAAAGTATTTCATTCTATTGATGAGGAGGAATATCCAGTTGGTTATCCAGGTCATGCCTTATCAGTTGTTGGTTCTGAACTAGATTTAATTAATTTTGCCAATAACAAAGGTTTATCAAGAAAGCATATTATTGATGCAGCAAAGAAATCAGTTGAAAGATTGGGCACTTATATTGATGTTTATCAAATTCATAGATATGATAACAGCGTTCCTCAAGAGGAAGTAATGAGAGCTTTGAATGATGTTGTTGAGGCTGGTTATACCAGATACTTGGGGGCATCCTCAATGAAAGCAGTTGAATTTGTTCAATTACAAAATGTTGCCGAAAGACATGGTTGGAGTAAATTCATTTCAATGCAAAGTTTTTATAATTTGATTAATAGAGAAGATGAACCAGAAATGAACTATTATTGTGATCAAACTGGTGTTGGGTTAATCCCTTGGTCTCCTTTGGCAACTGGGATTTTAGCAAGACCTGTTCCAAAAGATGAAACTGAATTTACCGAAAGACATTCTACAACAAATTTCAATGATATGCTTCAAGTTGGTGTCACCAAAGATGATGAAACAAAAAAATCTGAGATCGAAACTATTAATAGGGTTGAAAGAATTTCTTTGAAAAGAAAACTTCCAATGGCTACAATTGCAACAGCTTGGGTTCTTTCTAAAGGAGCTGCGCCAATTATTGGATTTAGTTCTGAAAAAAGAATTGAGGATGCTGTTATTGCCTCTAAATTAAAATTAACTGAAGAAGAGATAAAGTATCTAGAAGAACCATATCAACCAAAGCTAAGAGTCTATTAAGCAAAGATTTGGTTTGAAGTTCACAATTTACCAGCAATCTAATTTTTTCTGTCAATTAAATTATCAGATATGTTTGATTATTACATATATACAGTAGATATATCTTATACTATTGTAGTTAGCACTATATGAGCTGTCTCACTTTCTCCATTTTTTTCTATAGTGCAAAGTAATAATACAATTGAAATTATTTGCAATTGAACTTCTGATAATGTAAAAGGACTAAATTGAAATTGAAATATTGATCGATAATCTTTGCGATTAATTATGAGTTAGATCAGCGTAATTATGATATCTGATATACACTCTCAATTTCACTTTCATCATTGATGATTGTCTCCGAGCAATCTTGTCACAAAATTGCTACAGCTGGAGAACGAAAAACAAAAATTCAGCGCGCTTGCTCGACTCTCGAGACGTCTCCAACTCGAACCCCATATTATATAAACTATAGTGGGAAACAATTGAGCTTGTAACTTATGAAATGAAAGAATTGGTTTATCTTTGCCTCGTAGGTGGAAAGAAGGCGGTGTAGGTCAGTTAATTGGCCGTTTCTTGTAAGATTGTGGACTATATATTTAGCAAGCGTTTGTTCAATGATATAAGCTGTGGACTGACTCAACTGAAAAACCTTATAGCTGAAATTGGAGACCGCAATAAAGTGGCTTTAGCAATGACACAAAATAATTGTATATAAAGAGGTTAATATCACTACTCTTGTGACTTTTCATCTTACTCCTCTCAATTATATTAACTACAGTTATTACTATAATACCTTCAGTTAGCAACTCTAATAATCAATCAAATTTAAATAATGTCTTCAGCAGTTTCTTCAGCCTCCGGTGCTGCCACTTCAGCTTTAGCCTCAGGAGCTTCATCAGCCGTTTTAGGTGGTGGTAGTTCATCAGGTTCAGGTTCTGGTTCTGCCTCTGGTTCATCTGCTTCCAAATCATCAGGAGGTTCATCTAGTGGATCATCAGGCTCTGGCTCAAGTTCAGCCTCTAGTTCAGGTTCAAGTGCTGCTCAAGGTGTTTATGTCCAAAACCCAGTGTCTTGGAAGTATGGTTACTTGTATGGTGGTATCTTGGCTGCTGGTTTTGTCTTGACTGCTGGTGTGTTATAGATGTGTACTATTCTGTTAATGTCCAATTAAAAATGATACTATAAGCAGGTCCATTTTAATTTGTTTTCATTTGGAAAAGCGGTGATTTTTTATACTATACGATTTTTATTAACGAACTTTTTTACTTTTATTAATATATTGTAATAACTGCAGTTGAAGTGTGTCCACTGTGAAACTCTCTAACTATTTATTGGTGCAGGTCTTTAAATTTTCTTGACAATTATTGATAATTGAATATTATTAGAAGCGGCTAAACTCGTTGAGTAGCAGTTTGATTGACCAAATCAGAACAAGATCTTTTAAATTAGATAATTAATAATTGGAGTTGCACTGTTAACTGATCTTTGCTTCTTACCAACAAAGTTTTTTCTTATTTTTTTAAAAATAGCTCCCCCGTTTGTTACTTTTAACAGCTCTACAAAAGAAAAGATTTGACAAGAACAATAGAATCTTAAAAACGAGATCTACAAGTCAAAAGAAAAAGTATTTTTTATAGTCCAAATTATCGAATGTATTATTGAAAATTATAAAAACAATTGAATTCAAGGGAGGCTAAAACCCAATATTGTTTGACACAAGAAAACCAACTCTAAAAAATAAAACCTTTGATAATTAATAATAAAATTTTAGTGAGAACACAATTAGCCGAATAATAAACGAAAACATAAAAAACATTTGATGCTGAAAATAATGTTGTAAATCTTTAATCAATAAAGATGCAGATTGATTTCTTCACATTTTTGATAATATAAAAAAACACTTGTATAAAAATTTTGAAACCCCATTTATATATATATAATAATAATTAAACCATATTCATATCTCCTTTGTTCTTTCTAATTCATAACCCCTCAAATTTTCATTTTGATGTAATGATTTGAGAATAATATGTATATCAGATTTAGATACCAGCAGATAAGATGAATGGAGAGGCAACTAAAGCACCAATGGCAATACCATATTTCCATGAGATTGGGTTCATTGAGTAAGAAACAGCACCAGATGATGATGAAGATGAAGAACCTGAAGAACCGTTGCTTGAACCGTTTGATGAAGTACCATTTGATGATGAAGCAGTACCGTTAGATGAGGTTCCGTTTGATGAAGCGTTGGTGGCAGCGTAAACAACAGCTTGGGTTGGGACTAATGATAAAGTTGAGACTGAAGACATTGTAGAAGTTGTGTTGTGTTGTGTAGTAAGATTTGATAAACTTATTAGAGATTTGAATAACCTTGTATAAGATGAAGAGAAGAAGGAACGAAAGCTCAACTCAAGGAAGGGGAAATTGACCGTGTATTTATATTCTTTGGGTTTGTGGTCTTTGTGGAAGGTGATAAAATATTGAATTTTCAAGCCTGTTCTTAAAATAAAACACGCGTTGGACTTTCATGCAAGTTGTTTAAAGGGGAGGTTTTGTGTAACTCTGAAGGGATCTGCGTGCTTTTAGCATGAAAAACGCGACTTGTGGATCCTTTCGGAGGGAGATTTAGGCAGGGGATTCTAGTGTGGATACAGTGGGAAGGTATAGGTGTAGCTGGCGTCGCTGCCAATTATTGATCCTAATATTCTCAAGCTATATCCATCATACGCTCGCTACAATGTTTCCCAGCTCGTTAAAATGTCAAGAGATCTGTGCGTCCCTTCAAAGTCTTTGAATCTTGGAAGTTCCCGTTATCTCGAAAACGGAAATTGCCAGTCCAATTTAAAACTTCACGCCTCCTCAAGACGAAAGTGGGCCAAAATAGGAAATAAGTAAACAACGACAGCTTACGCACAGAATGTTTCAGGTTTCAGGAGCTCACCTTGGCTTTGGATCCCTGATCAAGCGGTGTCGTAAGATAGTGAGCACTGAGAACTGAGCTCGTGGTAAGCCCTTCACAAAGGTCCGACTTTAACAAGAGAGTCAAGACATCAAGAAGTACCAAGAGATTCATTGTCCTCAACAACAAAAGTATAGTAAACAAAGTAATTTACATATAAGCTACTTACTCGCCGTCATCATCAACTCTTATCTCAATTTCTTCATCAAGACATGTGCCACCACTGAGACCCAAAGTAGCAAACAAAGCACTATTTCAAAATGCTCTTGAGTCTTTAGTCTCCCTTTAACTCGACTCCTCGTAAAACATTTGCCAGTCTCTAGGTTCAACCTCAGACTTAGGCTCCACCACAATGTGGATTTGTGGGCCTTTTTTCTTTGGAAATCGTAATGTATGCTTAATTAACTGAAAGTCGGCGCAATCAATCTAAAAAAAACCGCTGGAACTCTTACGTAACTGTCAGGAAAATAAAATAATAGCCAATTACTTTACCCAAATAGGAAGGATCTAAACTAAAGGGTTAATGAACTTGACTGTTAATTACCAACCACTCCATGTTGAAAATCATTCAATCTGTATCGTCAATCAATCGAACCCATATTACTGTAGGATTATGATCCATATCTGGGTTAAATATAAACACACTCACAACCAAACGGAGAAATTGGAATCATTCCAACCTCAACTTCTTCTGTTAGTGTTTGGCTTACTTGATATAAATGAAACTTTAGAACATTGGATCCTGAGTGTGTTTTTACAGTTATGTTCAAAATGAATTGGTTTTATTAAATATCCAATTGTGCATAACAATCAAACAACTCAAGTTGAAATTTAGCAAGCCAAACATAAATTATATCCGGATTTCAACCCTTCGGCATACCTTGGCCCAACATGATATGAACGAAATAAAACATATATCATTTGATTTGCTCGAGAGTCTGTGCTTCACTCTGTTTGAGATTCAAGTCAACAGATCTTAATAGTAGTATAATTAAGCCGAACATCATCATACTAATATACATATTAAATTTTAAAGAATAATGAATGAATAGACCATAAAATTACGATTCGAGCTCGATCTTCGGGCTTCGGAGATATATACGAGAAAAAAAAATGAATTAATTATAACTGATCTCATTAATCAATAACATTAGCAATAATAGAATGTAAATAATGGCATAGAAGTAGAGCTTGAACTGAAATTCTTTACTGACTAATTTAGTTTCTGCAAACATGTTGAATTACTCTATATATATATATACTTCAAAATAAAAATACAGAATTTTTATTTTCCAAAAAGTTTATTAGTATCGTAATTTCTTAATTTAATCAAAATTGGCTTTGAAAACATCTATATATATACTGAAATTTGAATCTTTGTATTTTATATAATCAATTGACCATTATGTTTACTGAAAGTTTCTATACGAAAGCATATCGGTCAAAATTTATTTTACTACATGGTTAAATTTTCGATTATAATCTTGTTGAATTTGAGTACTGCTTGGCTTCAAATTTTCGCGAATATATATAGTGAATTTAAATAAATAAAATTATCCACATGATGAGTTCGATTGTTCAAAAGTTCGCCTGTTTCCTATAAAATAGTTATAACCTATATCATGTAGCTAATTTTCGGATTATGAATATCTAGAACAGGGGATGATTGTGGCTCGAAATGCATATACCGTCATCAATTCACAATACTATAGATGAGATTTCTACCGCTCTATTTTTGTAAATGTGGGCTAGCATAGTCTTATATAATGAACGTTGGCCAATATTTTTTTATCTCTATCAGTATTTTTTGTATCCACTCACATCACAAATTAGACTATACAGATTCAAGAACAGATTTTAGGCTTGATAGCTTACTAGTGATGCAGATAAGGGGGTTTGGTCAGTTGTACTTATAGGGAGAAGGAGAAATCTTAAGAGTACATACACCAAGAACACTCATTACATATCTAGTAAGCCAATTCATGGGATGCTTAAACGAGTTCTAGCGTCAAAGTTGATCTTCATATCGGCTCGCTTCAGAAATGATAATCCAAGAACTAAGAAAAGCACGTAAGATTAACTGCGTTTCCAATGAACACAGATAAACAGATGTGTCGGAATGGTGTGTGGCTTCACATACTTATCTCCGGTAGTCATGGCTGTCAGTTTTCAGACCTCCATACTCCATATTTTCATTCCTGGGTCTAAAATGTTCTCAAGATATACGTTTTTAACACTTCAAAACCGCCTCTATAACGAAAGAGGAACTGAGTTACCAATGATTATGTCCATTCTTAACCCTAATGGCACTTATTTATAGGTCACTTGAGAATTTCAGCAGCTTTTAATGATTTGATAATTTCAATATACCTACTCGCGATGTGGCATTTTAAATCGATCTGCATTAGTGTCAAAGTTTCATAACAACTAACCACTATAAATTTGAAGAAATAGTACCTTAATTCTTCAAAGAAATGGTAGTCTTTCAGTAAAGATAGTACACCTGTCTCCAAAAAAATAAGTTTTGTAATTATGTTCAGACATATCATTAAATCACCAGCCTTCAAGGTTCCTTTAAGATCAACTAGATCATTCTCAGCCAGTGTCACAAGAAATGCCCTGAACATCAAGCTTAACGGTTCAGCCCAAGGGTTCAGACAAACATTGACTGTTGAAGACTCAGTTAATGTAAACCATGTTATCAATGTAAGTTGAATTACATTTTGTACCTCGACCTAGAACAAGTACTGATTATAGTGGAAAAGACTGATGGGTTCAAAGAAATTGGTGGAACAGATTTACATCCTGATCCAATTCAATATCTATATTCAAGTATTTCAGGTTGCCAACAAATCACAGCTGTCTTAGTTGCAAAAGGTGAGTAATAATCAATGTTCATTTAACCTTATATATCAAAGCTAACGAAGAAAGATCGTGGTATAAAACTAGGAAAAGCTGAAATTGATATTGTTGCTGCATTAACCCCATACTCCAAAACTCCAAATGAGTATCCAGGATTCGTTACTGAAAGCGTTATAATCAATTACAAAGTGGAAACTGACGCAACAGATGAACAGTTCGAACAATTAAGAGAAGAAACTGAAGCAAAATGTCCAATTGCTCAGGTATTCATCAATAGTAAAGGTTTGAAATTCGAGAGTAATTGGTCAAAAGTTCCATTGAAATAATAATGTTCATACATATAGGTATCCTGGCGATACTAGGTGTTTGCTTAATTACCGAATAAAAGTTTGTTATACAATTAGTCATATAGTAGCTACTTCAACCCAGTAACATAAACTTATGATACATACAAAGGGTTAGTCTGTGATACCATAAGTCACATGACCTATGATAGGGCATCTTAATGTTCGGATGTCATAGTAGGAAAAACTTAATTTTGCTGAACCGGTTCATTGACAGATGAAAATTACTTCACCACCTTTGAAAATTATCGAAACCTTTTAGTTGTAACCTTTGATTAATATCTTGAACATACTATCAAAGAATTTTTGAGTACCCTTTAAACATCCTTTCCTCAGAAATAAAATAAGTCGAAATGGGAGGCGCTCGTGAAAAAAAAGCTGAATACTTTACCAAATTAAGAGAACTCTTAGAAGAGTACAAATCTATCTTCATCGTTGGTGTTGACAATGTTTCATCCCAACAAATGCATGAAGTTAGAAAAGCTTTAAGAGGTAAAGCTGTTGTCCTTATGGGTAAAAACACCATGGTTAGACGTGCTATCCGTGGTTTCTTGTCAGAATTACCAGACTATGAAAAATTATTACCATATGTTAAAGGTAACGTTGGTTTCGTTTTCACCAACACTGACTTGAAAGAAATCAGAGATGTTATCATCGACAACAAAGTTGCTGCTCCAGCTCGTGCCGGTGCTTACGCTCCAGCTGATGTTTGGGTTCCAGCTATCAACACTGGTTTAGAACCAGGTAAAACCTCTTTCTTCCAAGCTTTAGGTGTTCCAACCAAGATTGCTAGAGGTACCATTGAAATTGTTTCTGACGTTAAAGTTGTTGCAGCTGGTGGTAAAGTTGGTCCTTCTGAAGCTTCTTTGTTAAACTTGTTGAACATTTCTCCATTCACTTATGGTTTAGTTGTTATCCAAGTTTACGACAATGGTCAAGTTTTCCCATCTTCAGTCTTGGATATCACTGATGATGAATTAGTTGGTCACTTTGTTTCAGCTATTAACACCATTGCCTCAATCTCTTTGGCCATCGGTTACCCAACCTTGCCATCAGTTGGTCACTCTGTTGTCAACTCTTACAAGGACTTGTTGGCTGTTGCTATCGCTACCAAATTTGTCTACCCAGAAATTGAAGAATTGGCTGACAGAATTGAAAACCCAGACAAATATGCCTCTGCTGCCCCAGCTGCTGCTTCATCTGCTGCCGCTGCCTCTGAAGATGCTCCAGCTGAAGCTGCTGAAGAAGAAGCTGAAGAATCTGACGATGACATGGGTTTCGGTTTATTCGATTAGATTAAAATGATGTAATTTTTTGAGATCTTGATTGATCCATTGAATATATATTTGATAACTATCGTTTAAATACTACTGTAGTAAAACTGTTGACAAGATGTAGGAAAAAAATTTTCATTAAATGTTATCTTATACATTACTGTATTAGTTGGACCCCATATATTTTTTTTAAGTCTGGAAACCCTGCGGTTCGAGCACATAGAATTTCAAAGTAATAATTGGAGGAATTCATTCGCTTAATCATTGATTTCAAATTGCCCAGCATTCAAAATCGTCATTTGTAAAAGGATAAAAATTACACAGCCAGAAAGGCAATAATAGATAGATAAATATCAGGGAATTTGTTTTTGAATTCCATTGCAAGACAGCTGTCGACAGTTCAAGAATTTTATCAAGTCAAGAGGCGTATATAAATCTGGAAAGGTGATCATGTCTAGTAAGGAGCCACAAGTTCCAGATGGATGGAAAGCTCAATTTGATGAAAAGTATCAAACTTGGTTTTATGTTAATTTGAAAACTGGTAAATCACAATGGGAAGCCCCAGAAGGTACAACATTCAAAGGTAAGTTGTTTGTCATTTTAAGTTGAAAGTCAATCGTCTAACATTTTTGATCATTATAGAAAAAGGTGATACTGGCAAGGCCAGTCCCCCACCATATGCACCAAATGGTCAACAAGAAAGACCAGCTTCTAATCAATCAAATCAAATACCCCATAACCAACAAAATCAACAACGTTTTGGTGGGCAAGGTCAAGGATATCCTCAACAGCAATACTACCCCCAACAACCTCAAGGATTCTATCCTCAACAAGGTTATGGTGGGTACCCACAACAAGGTATGTACCATTACACATGTACAAATATATCTCAAAATGTTCTACTAACGATTTACAGGATATTATCCACAGCAGGGATATCCAGCTCAACAACAACAAGCCGGATCTAGTATGTATTTGAAAAATAGGATGGGGGTCATAAATATTTGATAGTGATAATATTATCGTTCAGGTCAACTAACATGATCTAAAGGATTCGGTGGTGGCGGCGGTGGTAGTCGTTGGGGTGGTGCTGCCATGGGTGCAGGTGGTACGTATAAGTTTTTATGTTATAGAAAGGATAAGTTTGCAGTTTACTAACGTTGACATTAGCTGGTTTATTGGGTGGTATGGCACTTGGAAATATGATGCAGCCAGATGTTGTTTATAACGATTATGGTGATGACTATGGTGGAGGAGGTGATTATGGTGGTGGTGGTGATTTTGGAGGAGGTGATTTTGGTGGTGGTGACTTTTAGATTGGGGCAGTAGAAAAGGGCCTACTATCGAGTTGTGCAATTAAAAAAAGATCACTTCTGAAAGCAAACTTTCTACTTTGTATATCACACAATTACACATCGGTTATAAAGTGTTTGCGAAGCTCACTATAGTCCATCTTTCTTAATTTCATGAATTGAGTGAGATCCAGACAGACGTAGATAGAAACCGGACTCTTAACATTTTGAACTCGACATTAGTTTCTGTACTTGGATTTCTCGTGCGAGCGTTCAAACGTCGGCGAGAAAAACGTTTCCTTTTGTTCCGAATCAACCTTGAACCAGAGACTCTAACGGAAGGTGCCTGGAAGGACTGGGCTTGAAGGCATAATTAGAAGGGCTTGATACATGAACCCTGAACAAGCTTGAAGTAAGTCATATCTCTTACTGACTCATGCTCTCAATCACATTTCTATTCCTTTCATTAATTGAAGATGAAGGGCTAGAAAAATCCCTTCAACTTATCCCGAGATGCTTTTCTATTGTGTCAAAGTTTGAACGCGATGGTCTTTGATTTCTTGTCCGAAGAGGTCGAGGGAATTAATAAGAGCCCAGGCCACAAACTGAATCTAAATAATCGTGCCTCTCAAATATTCAAAGAGCAAGAGAGCAAGAGGGTTCAATGACTACACCTATGCGTCAGTTTAAGATCTGTATGACTCCATGTCTGGGAACCATCCTAGGCGTTGTGTTGACATTTTCTTTTTCAAGGACCAACCAGCTCAAGTTTTATGCCAAACATTAAAAATCCGATTAGTTCAGCGTGTCTTAAGTTGTACCAACTTGCCATCTATAAACCTGAAACTAACTGGCTAACAGTAGAATTAAGACGATACCACTCAACCAGGTTTAGGCTTTAGGATTTAGTCATCGCTTTTAGGAGTAAACAGCTCGCATTACCAGCATTTCCAGCTCGGGCCAGGGAAGCTTCAAAATTTTACCGAGAAAGAAATTTATAACCCATAACAAAAGTTGTTGAAATGTACGCAAGGTTCTTTATAATAAAAAATTATATATAAGTAATCTTCTTGGTCCCTTTGTTAAATTTGTAATTTAAACTACAGCTTACATATCGATTATTATTAAACACATTTTAACTGTCAATACAAGCTCCCTTAACTCCTACACTAAGTGAGCTAAAGGAATGTATATATATTTACACTGTTCCCACTAAATATCGCCAGATCTAAATTATTTCGGAACATAATAATAAATTCACTACAAAGACATCCGTTGAAAACATCATAATATATTATTGTCAGCCATGAGCAAACTATTGTCAAGAATAACGTCAAGACATAATTCATTCGACAAAAATTCTGGTCAAGAGAGTTCACAGTCCTCACAGAATCAACAACGAAGAACTCCCATGAGAAAATCATTATCAATAAACACATCTTCATCTTTCAATGATAGTGCAAGTACGGCTTCCTCAAGAAGCACTAGCACAAGTTCAACCTCCAATACAAGACCGACAGTGAAGTCGCCAGACTGGTCAATTAGATATGATCCAACATTATCTGTTTATTATTATGTAAACGACAAGACTAATGAAACACAGTTTGATCATCCAGATGAAGTTGTTTCACCAAATGCATCTCCAATAACGAAAAACGAATGCTTTAATACATTATATGATACTGATCATAGAAAAATATTTAGCACAAGTTTGAAAAGAACTTTGTCACCAAAAAGATTTAGTCATAACTTTAATAACTCAAGCAATAAATCAAAATCTTCATCCCCAAGAAGTTCTGTGGATAAAATTAGCAATAAGTTTGAAATAGATGAAATGGATGAGGATGTTGAAGAGTTCAGAAAACAATTGGAATTAGAAATGAGAACTTATGAATGTGAAAGGTTAAGCAGCGCATGATTGGTAGCAGGCTGTTAATTATTTATGAATATTCACGATTGATTGTTTATTAGACAATGCTATAACTTGATACAAGATGCTGCTGATTTTCCCGGCCATAATTGAAATGATTTAATGACCATAACGAAAAAAAAAAACATAAAGAAGAACTAGGAGTAAAACAAACAAAATAACATGCAAATATATAATAACGTAATATCTAATTTAAGGAAATGGGAAACCAAACAACATTATGAATGCTTTTGTAGTTCTCTTTATTTTTTTTTGATCTTCACCCTCTATAATTTTTTCGATTTTCTTTGAATAGGATTTGCTGGCTTCTCGGTACCGGTAGCTTTAGAACTTGAAATTGATTTAACTTGTTCTTTATTCTTTTCTTCTTCTTTGCCTCCGGCCTCTAGTTTCTCATTATCTTGAGCAAGCTCCTTAGCTTTATCCAATTCAGAAATAAACCACGTCAATGTAGCCCATAATAATATGGAAATGACTAATAAATTGATTAGATGTATCGATCTCGATAAAAACACAAATATTGTCAATGTAAGAACTAATAGGGCAAATGTACCATGTGTAGCGATGATCAAAGTTGGCGTGGTACCTGGTGTGAAAATAGAAGTCCAAAGATCAGTGATGAATGACATTTTTGAGAAATCAGACGGTATTGGAAAGTGATTAAAGAACTGATTAGGTTAATAAGACTTGTTGAAAGCGATTTTTCATGAGGTCGATTTCGCGGAAGATTACGAATAAACGTTCGATCTGACAACAGATGAAAAGATAACAATGAACTGATGATTTATCATCTTTATTTTTCCAAAAACCTTCCTTAAGGAACTAGAAATTGTTCACCAGATATTCTTTATTAAAGTGAAAAATGACCAAGAAGTTCGCTCCAAAAAATCCAGTTCAATTGGATGAACCAAAAGAAGATTTGATAACGAAGGACGAACTTCTTCAATATGATGGTATGTTTATCCCGTCAATTAAAGCCTGCTCCACTATATGATGATTGACTAACAATAACACGACTGAAGGCATTCAGAAACCACAACGATACATTGGGATAAAGGGCACAGTATTTGATGTGACAAATAATGTTCAGGCCTACGGTCCTGGAACTAAATATGGTATATTTGTCGGAAGAGATGCTAGTAGGGCTCTTGGGAAATCAAGCTTAAATGCAGAAGACGTAGATTTAAAGATCAGTGATGATATAGCAGACTTTACAGAAAGACAACATCAAGTTCTTGATGATTGGTATAGCTTTTTCAGCCAAAGGTATGTACTAAAGTTGAATAATGATAACCCCATGGTACTAACACCAAAAAAATAGATACAACGTTGTAGGGAAAGTCGCAAAATGATAAACCAATGTCTCAACATAAGCCATCACCCATTATCTATGACTCTCTTTTATTTATATTATACAATCTTGTTGCTTGCTTCAGCGTAGAATATAAAATATTGTGCCATTATTTTGCGTAAATGTCGCATCAGGAATTACAAATCGCGCCAAATCTTCGCTTATGTTAGTTTTGCGCTCTTTTTTCACTCTCGTTTCAGTTTCAGTTGTTGGGAAGATTTGGTTTTCCATACACGTAAAAATGGAAGTGAGTAAACAACCGAACCCTTTTCCTTCTGTTTCCATATAGATCATTTTACATTTCCAGGTGTATCTTAGTGCTTAGCTGAACATCTTCTAAAAAGTGCTCAACTGACCAAGATATAATTTCTCCAGTGTCAGAGCCCATTCGCTATTAACTGTTCCTGCTTCTGGCTCTTTTTTTTTTCCACCAATTTTCATATTCGGGGCGGTATAAGCTGGGAAAAAAGCCAAATTTATTTTTAAAACAGACACATTTATTTCATTATAACAACTTTCATAAAGACCCTTCCAAATAATACATTGAAGGAAAACTTTTGCTGATCAATCATACAGACAACTAAAGGCCCCCATCCCACTCACTCATTTCTCAAAGGCAAGAGGAAGGCATATAAATAAACGTGTCCAGGGGCCCGTTCGCTCAGTATTAAAGGTTCAAAAGATGCATGCTTCAAGAGCTCCAAACAACAACGCTTCGTTGAGAAATCAACTTCTAAGCACAGACATTGGTAATATAGATGTTCGTGATGAGGTACCTATCAATGGACCACCCCAAGCTCAATACAATCATTTCCAACCGCAGCAACAACAAATGTTCAATAATGGATATCATACGCATCCGGCTCAGAATAACAACAACAACAACCAACGATTTAACGGTGGGCCTCACACTCAACCTCAGCACCAACATCCACAATATGTACCTCACCAGTATTCTGGCCAACAGAATATTCAACCATCAATGCCAAATGCTCCATTTGCTGGTCATCAACAACAATATGGGCAACCTCGCTCGAGAAGGTCTTCCATACAGAGCAATAGTTCTTCATTTAACATGCAGTCTATGAATAATTTTTTCAAAATGAATAAATCCAAGTCAAAATTTCCAGGAGGTGGAGGCGATGATGATGATGATGAAGATGGAAAAGATGTGATGATTGATGATACAGGAAATACAATGTCATTCGATGATCTTTCAACTTTACGAGACCGAGGTCGTTATGGTGGCCAAAGTACTTTTGATTCTGCTCCAATCATCCCAACTCTACAAAGTACATCTTCTAGACCAGGAGGCGGTAATATATCAAACGTTCAATATCGTAAACAGATGACTGCTTATAAGAAACAGGTTATGACTAATGCTGGTATTATGATGTCAGGTCCAGACCCAAGAGCAATGTCATTGCAAGCTGGTGGAAGAAACCCTTATCTAGAAGGCCCCGACACTAGAGCCATGTCATTGCAAGGAAGAAATCCATATATGGGACCCGGTGCAGGTGGTGCAGCCCCAAGAACTGGATCAATGACTAGCCAGACACCACTACCTTATCAACCTAGGGCAAACTCTTTTACTAATCCCCCAGGCCAAAATTCACCAAGAGCATATTCTTTAACAACAAATCCATATCAAAATAGACAGCAAATGTATCCACAAGCTGGAAGACCTCATATGGGCCCTGTTCCCGGGGTATATGGCCATCCACCTCCAAATCAACAATTTCCACAATCCGCCGTTCCAAATGGAAGCCCAAAATTTGGCCCTCAAGCTATCCCTGTAAGGAATAGAAACTCTACTTCTGGTGTTCCAGCTCCATCCAATCCATACATGCAACAACAACCACAAAATAGATCATCTCAAGATGTGAATGGAGGGAGCTCACAGAGAAGCTCTAACAATGGATATAATCCTTCAACTCCAACAATTGAAGAAGCTCCAAGTTTCCCGGTACCGACTCAGAGTCGTGATGCGAATGCTAATGGTTCTTTTGAAAACGGTTCCAATACTGGAGGGAAACCACGGTTACATACTGCAGACAATTCCGCTGATGATTCTCATCATTATTTGGCGGATAACACTTTGAATAATAATGATCACTTTGATAGCTCGGGTGTTACATATTCAGATATATCAGCTTCACAAGATAGATCTCTTGGTATGCCACCAAATGACGAATCAACGCCTTCTCCATTTGGAGGTGCCAATAACATGAATTCAAAGGTGTCTTTAGATCCTGGTTTAGTCGATCAAGATACACCGTCCAAGTTACCAAGAACCAAAGGTTTACCTCATTTAAGTTTATTGAAGATGAGAGATGAAGATCCTGAGGAAGATTTAGGACAAGAAGATGCGAAAGGATTCAACCATCAAGTGGGTTACCAAAGTAATGAACGTGTTTTGGATACCGTTGCTGAATCTGATGATTTACCTCAAAGAACAGCTACACCTCCTCCTTCAACTTATGATTCGAGGTTTAATAGTCCTGTGAAGTCGCAACATGGTTTACCAAGTAGAAAACTTGTTTCACCGCTGAAAAATTCATCCCCATCCCCATCAAAGAGACAAAATGGGGCGAATACTCATAAAAGATTCCCAACAAATAATATGTCTATATCATCTATGAGCGAATATTCAACATTTAGTGGAGTTTCTGATACTGAAACAAATGAAGCGGATAATAACAAAAAGTTATATCAATTGGCTCAAAACTCAGGAACAACAAATGATGTTTTCGTAACTGCTTCTCAATTTTCATTGATCGATAATAAGAATTTGGGCCACCAACATAGATTGTCATTGAATCAAAATCATGATAAGTATCCTGATACAATTGTGGAGGGTGATTCATATTCCACTGAAACTCCAAAGATTAACACTTTCAACGATCAAACTCCGAAACGTGATACTTCAAATCATGAACAGTTCAACAATAACTTGGATGTGCAAAATAGACAATCCGCAGCTCCAAGCGCAAATGAGACTATTAGAAATTCCATTGCCACTGAAACTGGTTCAATCCACTCATCAAAAAGTAATGCAAGTTCACTGAAGGGCTCATTTAAATCTCCAAAGTTTTTGAAAAATTGGTCTAGGAAGAGAAGTGATAAAAAGAAGAACAATTCATTTGAGACTGTCACAAAACCAGTTGACATCAATAATGATTCTCCAAGAGATGAAAGTGCTATTGATTCATTCACTGCTGAGAATGAAGATTTCTCTAGAGCACCTGTTAACGCCCCAATTAACGAATCACCAGTTGTTTCTAAAGGTTTGAATATAGTGGGTGACCATGACATTGGTCAAAGTAAGCCAGAACAAAACCAAAGGGACATTGATTCTGCAATCACTCCATCTAAGTTTTCAAGCAGATTTGGGGGTAATGGTAATGAACAGGAAGAAGAAGAAGACGATGCTACTGTTATCAGGCACAATGATGAAATTGAGTATGCTCCTGTATTGGAATACTCTCAAAAAAATAACTCGACAAGTCAACCAACTTCAGCTTCTGGAACTTATAATTCCAATTCGACAAATAACACCATAGACACTGACATTGAGAACTATTCTGATGGTCCAGATGCTCATGCTAAAGGCGAAACTGGAAGTTTTGAGCATCATGTTGAACCCCAAGCTCAAAACTCTAGTACCGATGCATCTCATAAATTACAGAAGTCTTTTGAACCAAGTATCAGTGAAAAGTCATCTGTTAATACCAACGTTAAAAAACTGAATCTAACGGTGGAACAGTTAGGTATTATGGAAAATAAAAGCGCACTAGTTAGAGAGTTGGAACTAGTTTCCAAAGAACTTGGTGATTCTATTAGAAGAGAAATAAAACTAGAAGATCAACTAAAAGGTAAAGATATCATACATAGTCCGAACTTGAATTTTGAACATGAATTAAGAGAAAAGGCATTGTTCATCAGTCAACTTGAAAATCAACTAAATGAGGAAAGAACTAAAAGATATATTGCTGAAGAGCATGTTTTATTATGGGAGAATGGATTGGAACCTTCTGCATTGGAAGTTAGTTATGAAAATGAGAAATTGCAGTCTGAGCTCTCAAACAAATCAGAGATCATTAATAAGCAGCAAGCTGAAATTGATTCATTCAATTTTGAAGCCCCTCAAAATAACGAGAAACTTGATTCCCTGAGAGTCGCTAATAAAGAATTTGAAACTGTTACAATTCCTGAGTTAAAGAACGAGATTGAGGTTCTCAATAACGATAGAAAAAAATTGTCCATGCTCGCTGAAAAATTCAAACTTTTAAAATTAGAGAATGTTAACCTTGAAAGAAGGCTTGAAGAAGGTGATCAGTTGAAAGAGTCTCATTCCAAGAAACTCGAGGATGAGCTTGCTGAGTTGAAGCAAAAATTACAGAAAAAAGTGAACAGGGCAAGTGATATTTCGGTAGACTCCAAGCGACAAAGTATCTCTACCCCAATTAACTCAAGAATGAAGAAAACACTGTTAAGTGAATTAGGGTCATCAAGCAGCTCAGATGATTTGTTTAAACCGCCTTCACCAATGAATGGGAAAAGAATAACATCTTTTTCTTTGATAAATGTCACTTCACCTAATGAAAAATAACGAACAATATTTACGAACATATAAAATTCAAATCCTGTAAAATATACACATTCAGAAACCCAATTTTAAACTTCAGTTTGTAGTACCTTCTAGCACTGACGATTTTCCGAAAGATATATCTGTCATTGATCATCGGTCAAATTATGATGGGTCACCCTTCTGAAGGGTTTACCGCGAAATGCTTAGTTTAATTATTTATCAACTTTGTTACTACAATACTTTAGTTCTCATCTTCTCACTTCAATTTTTGAACCACATTCTTTTAAGCGCCCTATCAGAAGGTCAATTGAATCATGAGTTTCAATAGGAAAAGGAGATTCGGTAAGTATTGAAATTGAGACTATTTTAAAGATACAGAAAACTAATAATAGATCTAAAGGTAATGATGATTATCAACAGCCATACCAAAAGAGGTTTCGTTTACCGCCAATGGTTGAACTCTCAAAGTCTCTCTGTGGTGATATAAACACTTTAGGTGAATCTTCAAAAAAATACGTGGAGGATGTTGAGTTCATGACCGCCCCAATTATCAACAGTTTCGATTCTGAAAAGACTCTTCGCGATGCTGTATTGAACACTTTATTTGGTGTTGTAACTGAACAACCACAGAAAGTACTTCATATTTCAGGCCTTATTCAAGTTGTCAACTCTAAAAGCCCATCTATTGGTAAAACTATTGCTGAATTCTTTCATCAGAAAACCCAAGAGTTGATTGAAAATTCGCTTAATAAAGAAGCGATTCCTGAATCTTTTGAAACAGGCCCTTGGAACAAAGTTAAGCTCATATTGAGGTTTCTTTCAACTCTTTCGTCGATTGTCAAAGATTCAAGCTTGATTAATATCTATACTCAATTCTTAACTCTTTCAATCAACTTACAAAAGCTAACACCTGATAAGAGAAGTCCTCTAGCAGAAGCAATCTACTACAATACTTTGATCAATGTCCCATACCTAGTATCTTATGGGGTTCCTTCTGATGAAATTAAGAATGGTGTCAACGAAATTATTTCTATTGCTCAAACGTTTCAAATTGCACAACAAGAAATCAGTATCACCAAACCATTTGTTGTGGACACTGAGGCCCCATATGAACCAAAAAATATAGTTACCTTGATTTTACCAGCTCTAGAACAATTCATTGCCAACGGGTTTCAGCAAGTTTACAAATTATTCCCTGAGCTAGGAGCATCATTGCAACATTTAATTGATGATACTGAGAAATACAATCTTCCTCAGTTCTCCATCCCTCCACCAGAAAGCTTCAAAGAAATCAGTGGTCTAGATACTGGGCTAGGTAGTATTGATGGTATGTGGAGAACACCAAGATTAACATTTGAAGTCTACTTACCTTTATTTGGATTTGATACTGTCCCTAAAACGACAGATTATGCTGGTTTATTATTCGATGATATCATCATTGATATTGTTGAGGCTTTGGAATTTAATAGAAAGGAAGTTGCAAGACAAATCATCACCTTAGACCTTTTCTTTGCTGAAGGAATTTTTGCTCCACCTGCAAGCAGTATAGATCAATTGAAGGATATACACCAACAAAATCAAGAGTCCGAAACACGAGCCTCTACTTGGAAAACTGAAGATGTTGCCATTAAGAATATCTTGTCATTAATTTTCAAATTACCAACAGTCTCCCAACCATTTGCATACTTTAACACAACTTTGGTTGAAGCCTGTACAAATGCGGCACAAGCTATAGCCCCTGTGCTTGGTCGTGCAATTCGTTTCTTTTACTCGAATATCCATACCGCTGATTTTGAATTGAGATTTAGATACCTTGATTGGTTAGCTGTGCAATTGAGTAACTTCAATTTCACATGGAAATGGAGAGAATGGGAAGAAGATTCAGTAAGAAATTCTAAAAGCATGTACCACCCAAGAATGGCTTTTATTAGAAATTTGATCGCAAAGGAATTGAGATTGGCTACAAGCGAAAAAATTGAGCAAACTCTCACGGAAGAGTTTCACCAATACCTAGACATAAAGCTTTTTAGCTCATCAGAGATTAAAGACTATTACGTCTCGCTATTTGGTGAAGATAATCTTGAAGGTGTGGACTTTAGTTTGGAGGAAGAACAGAATAAATTAGTTTTCCTTGGTGATAAAGTTTCGCTTAAGGAAGACGCCGAAAAGCTCATTGAAGTTTTTCACAAAGGAGCTTCAGTTGAAGAATACAATATTGTCATTGACTCTATCAAAGGTAAGATCAAAGATTTCAAATCACCAGATCAGTTACTTATTACCTTTGTTTTTCAAACTATTGCTTTTGTTGGTAATAGATCTCTTTCTCATGCTGGTAATTATGTTGGTAAAACGTACCAGATCTTGAGATTATTATTGGGAAAAGAAATAAATCAAAAGAGCACTCATGGAGCAACACCATCTCAAGATTTTGAACCTAAAAATGAAGATAAAGATGTTGATCTTGATAAACAAGAGAAGTCAGAAGAAAATATTGAAACTGTTGAAAGTGGTGAAGACAATCAAGCCGTCAGAACTCCACTATCAACAGTTTCGGCAGATGAAATTTTGAAAAGGGAACTATGGGCTGTTGATGCTATTATTAAATATTGGAATTGGAGCCCAGAAAATGGGTTTTTAGTCTTGGATGTCCTTGAATCATATGATGTTTTATCTTCTAAATCATTGATCAAGTACTCTTTGGATGACACACATGCCTTCAATTTTGGATTGGTAAATGTTTCGGCATATGAATCTACTTTCAGGTTACTTTCAACAGCATCACTTACAGGCAAGGCTTCTGATTTATTAAATATTGTTTATGAAGATGTTCTTGTCATTTTGTCCTCCACCCTCAAGGCCATTGATAGTGAAGGGAAGATTGATATCCCTAAAGTGGATGCCGAATACGATGACAAAACTGAGATAATTTGGAAGTATCACACAGCTCTTGGATTTCTAAGATCAGCTTTAAGAAAGTTTTCAGAAGAATATGTTAGTATTATACCTAAACTAGAAGAAATTTTGAATGAAAACATTCAACATGAATCAACTAAGGAAACTGTTAAAAAGTGGTTCGCTGAGTTAAAACTCTTATGAAAAACTCCAGACGTAATAACTCAATCTTTATTTAATGCCAACTGAAAATGCTAAATTAATGTAATATTTTGACTTGACCTAGAAACAGATGTAGTACAATTGAGATATGATAGGGTGGTTCGAGGAAGGTTCTAAAATATTAAGGAAACAGAAATTTGTTCATTACAAAAGTCTCTATTGTTAGAAAGTAATTTGGTTCGTATACACATTAATTGAAACTGAATTTAACAAATGAAAACAGCCGGAATATATTATTGGTTAACATCAACAAGCATCACAGTCATGCAGAACTCGTGCATGGGGATATCACTACTGATATTGAATTAGAATTTCATGATTTGGTACTGTTAATTATAATGAATGACGAGCTTCAGGACCAAGTTTGTGTCTTTCATTTTGAAAGATTGATTTTATCTTGTTATTTTGGTAATATGTTTGATACATTCCATAGAAACCAGCACAGAATAAAGTTGACAATCCAAATAAATAGCCTGAAAATTTCATAATCTTAGCTCTGCTTGAGCCAGAAGCAACTTGTTTGTTCATTTGTACCATTGATTGTTGGAAAGATCTGACAATTGATTGTGAAACCATTGTTGAAATTATAAGTAGTGAGTAGAGTAAGTTTGTAAGAACTATCGAGAGTTGAGACAATAATATAGAGAAAGAACTTTTGCCTAAATGTTTTCACAAAGAGAGACTAGTGCTTACTTTATATAGTTTGACCAACGCATAACAAAGAAATAAAATCTTGACACATGAAGTCTTATTGCGTTTCAAAATGATTCGATAATCACATTGAGAATTTGGAATCCCGTTCCATTCCTAAGTAATTACATTCAATTTGACAGTCAGACGTGTTTTAACTTTTGAATCACGTTATACTAAGAGCTTGCAAACTAAAAAAAATCTCCGTATTTTTGCAGGTTTCCTATATAAAACGGTTGAATAAAGTGATACGATCTTACTTCACGAGTGGTATGATTTGCAGAATCTTATATAAGAGAGAGAAGAAATGCTGCCCTTACCGGGTGCTTCAAAATTTTGTGCCAGGTATAATCTGTCCCGGAACTAGTGTATATCCCTCCTAACTTCTCTTTCTTGGAGGGAAAACGAATTACGATATTTTTAATATAGTGTATCAGAAGGGTTAGTGATTATGATTTGATTGTAAGTATTTATTGTTATGAATTGAACGATAATCAGAGTTTCGATAGGCAATGTATAGCTTCCCCCCTGTTAAACTACTTATGAATCAAATAGGTGGAAGTTTTTCAATTAAACCCCCATAATCCTTCCCAGGTAGCAGATTCAAAAATCAACTGACATAGATATACAAACTTAGCTTTGATTTTTGTATAAAATCATGAAGTTAGGTATGAGAACATTTCGCATTCATCTCATTTGGTGTCTTTATTACTACAAACAGAAGATATCCATCAGTTTAGAATGTACATTATATCATTGATTTAAAATTGTTTGTCTAAGACAAGTTCTATTCATGTGTTCTGACAACTGTTATGGAACTAATTTAGAAAATAGTACTAACAACTTGTCTTTTGTTTTAGGTTTGAATGACATTTCTTATCTTTGGATTTGAAAAGCCTGCAGTACAATTGATTATGATCCTTCCATAAAATCTTTTGAATACACTATATGGATATTGATAATTTGTATCTGATATACTTTTTGAATATCCTATATGGACTTGTATTTATATATTTGAGTCCAGTTTCAATACTAGAATATTTTTTAAATCAGATAAATAGTAAGAGATCTGTTTCATACATATGTATGAAGAAGCTCTGTTCTCCAAACGGAGTTTGTTGTTGAGAAGATTCACAATCAACAAATCTAAAGGCTTGAGAATACATTGAAGAATTATATATAAATAAAAAACATTAGATTAATGATTATAATGATATGTATAAGAAGTGATGAGTATGAAACATTAATGTGAATTTTTAAGTTTATTCATCTTCAGGAACCAATACATCTTTTTCCTCAAGTAATTGAACCAATTCACCAGATTGGGCCATTGAAGAGATGATATCACAACCACCAATGAATTCCTTTTCAACATACAGTTGAGGAATGGTTGGCCATTCACTATATTCTTTTATACCATTACGTAGTTCTTGATCTTCTAAAACGTTATAAGCGGCGAATTTTTCAGGATCAACACCAACTTGCCCTAGTATATTGATTGTAGCTCTTGAGAATCCACATTGAGGAAATTCAGGAGTACCTTTCATAAACAGCACAACAGGGGCAGAACCGACAGCTTTTACGATTGCCTCTTTAGTTTCTGTTGATAATAATCTTATGAATGAGGATCTAGTGTTTAATTTGAGAGCTGGTGAGCGGATCTATTGAGTTTGGTTAGTACCTAGCACTTCAATTTTGTAAATTTTTGGAATAATTCTGAAGATGAAAAGGTGCGGAAAATTGACATACCTGGCTCATAGGGCGTAGGAAAGTAGTTCTAAACATGATGTGAATCTTTTTATGGCGGTAACAAAGTGATTCAAGTCTTGAAAAGATTGTTGAATAGTTCCTTAATAATACAAATCAAGTCAATTTTCATTCACTGACAGAATCCGCATCGGCCACAGTTCGCGGAAGAGTTTAGCTTGACTCTTTTGTAGTCATCGCTAGTCATCGCTAGTCATAGCAGTATCTCTATTTTTGCTGTTCGAAGTGGTTGAAGCTTGAAGTTGAAGACACTTCCCCGATCGTTTATATCCTACTTCTTTCTGATCTCGCTAGATAAAATGAATGCTACAGCTGCTCAAATTATATTTAATTCGCAGTTAATCAATCAAAAATCAAATTACATGCACAGCTTTTAGGCTTTAGACCAATGAATCTCATGCCATTTCCACCGGCTTCGGTACTTACTACTAAGCCACCAGCTGATGCCGCTACAGGTTCCACTACAGCCAGTACCGAGTACAATCGATCAATCACAGAGTCTCGTGGGTCAATGTATATTTAGAAGAACTCCAAGATAATCAAGAGAATAAGAAGAGCTTTGAGCTTAGCTTTGTTTCGTTATTTGCGGTTTTCGTTTTTTGCGTTGCTTCTTTGGTTTTCTTCGTGACTGCCAGCGCAAAAAAACGCAAAACAACGACAAAAACGATAAATCCACCTTTTTGGTTCCTGAGAAAAACAATAAAACCGCCGATATTTCCCAATATGGAAGCATGGGCTTTTGCCACTGACGTCAGGACTCAAGGGGCGCTGGAAATCACCAAGACAGATTACCGGATTCAGTAAGCGACAGACACACAAGGTGCCATTATTCCTTCATTGGGTAAGAGTTTGGGCTTGCCAACCGCACAAAAAAATATACAAAATCATTTTTTTTCCTCATGATCAGCTAAAAAAGCATCATTTTAGAATATTTTATTCAACAACTCTTCATTTGACAACTCTACATCGGTAAAGGGAAAGGAATACAGGTGATTAATCTTTTAAGCAGTGCTTCTAGTACGGTTTGTTCAAAAGAACTAGACCGCTGTGTGCTGAATTCGTTTCATTTTACGGCATTTTTTTGATTGTTATACTCAACTACAGAGAAATATTTGTTTGTTGGTTTGGATTCACATTCCCACCACATATATCAAGCAAGAAAAAAAAAAATTGGGCTTCAAACAATCTAATTTCAATCTTGTTAATTTGAGAGAGGTCTACTAGAAGGTCAATATTCTTATAATCCATAGTTGACATCTATACCATTGATATTAGGAGAGCAGTGGCAATATAAACATAGGACGTTAGAGTGGTGACATATTAGCGCCAAAGATTTGAAAGGTTCATATTCTCAACTAAAGTCACAATGCCTGAACAATCGGATCCAAAGGATCAATCTCAAGAGCCTCAAAGTTCCTCAAACATTCAATCTCAAGCTGAGTCAAAACCTTCTGCATCCATTCTTAATAAATCAAATACATCTCCTGTTAAATCACAAATAATAAGTGAGAATCAATTGAAAAGATCAAACAATCTGAAATTAAACACTGCATCCTCTCCAACTGCAACCGCATCAAGCACGACAGACACCATCACCCCAACTCGTCCATCAGTTATTCCTACACAATTCCCAACGATTGGTGCTAATCCTACATCGGGTGCAACATCCTCATCATCAACTATTAATCCTACCGCAGGTCCTGTTCCTGGCAGCGCAAAATATGGATCAGTTTCGTTCACAGTACCTGACCAAGCTGAGAAATCCCATAGAGGCTCCATTAGCGCAAGACCTTCCTCAGTCCAAATCAATAGTCTGGGGCAAAGTGTACCAGTTCAACCAGGCGTTGTCACTCCGCAACAACAACAACAACAACAACAACAACAACAACAACAACAACAACAACAACAACAACAACAACAACCCTATCCTAACACAGCAGCCAAAACTAAAACGCTCACGTCAAATTCGAATGAACCAAGAGCTGGTTCTCAAATCAATATATCGAGACAACATTCAATCAACCATACGTTCCCTTCAAATAATTCAAGAAATCCTAGCATTTCAAGTATACAGAGTGGGTCTGGTAACTCTTCAAGACAAAACTCCAACACAACTGGGGAGTTCATTCATTTTAGCGCTCATAATTTCAATAATTATCATCAATATCCACAAGAAAATGTCTCTGGTCTAAGGTCTCCTGAATTGATCAATAGAAAAGCCAGCACTTCACCTCCAATATATCAAGAACGTGGTCCTTCCCCAACTGAAACTTATAACCAAAGAAACCAATCTCAAGCACAAGCTCAGCCAATTTCTATACCTAAAAGAGTCAAAGAAAAGCAAACAAAAGCTATTATTGGAACACCAACTACCCAAGTCCCCTTTTATGAGTTTTTTCAAAAACAAGATGATCAAAAATGTCACATCTTGATTGGTGCTACTGGTTCAGTAGCTACTATCAAGGTTCCTTTGATTATTGATAAACTTTACAAAGTTTTCGGAGCTTCTAAAGTTTCTATTCAATTAGTGGTTACAAAATGCGCTGAACATTTCTTGAAAGGTCTTAAAATCAATTCAGAGGTTAAAATCTGGAGAGATGAGGAAGAATGGTTTGGCTATAAGAAGATGGGTGATCCTGTCTTACATACTGAATTAAGAAAATGGGCAGATATTTTATTAATAAGTCCTCTTAGTGCAAATACTTTGGCTAAAATTTCAAATGGTATTTGTGATAATTTATTAACTGCTATTGTCAGAAGTTGGAATCCAGCATCCCCAATGCTTGTTGCTCCTGCTATGAATACTTTCATGTATACCCATCCTGTAACTAAAAAACATTTAAATTCTATATTGGAGGATTCCCCATGGATAGAAATCTTGAAACCTGTTGAAAAAGTTTTAGTTTGTGGTGACATTGGAATGGGTGGTATGAGAGAATGGAGTGATATTGTTGAAATTTTGGTCAAAAAATTGAAGGAAATCGAAAAGGCCAAAGCTAATGAAGCTAAGGAAAACAGATTAAAATCCTTAAATGACCAAAATAACCAGAATCACCAGGATGATGATGAAGACGATGATGATGAAGATGATGATGAAGATGATGACGATGATGATAACGACAATGAGGAGGATGACGACGATGATGATGACGATGATGATGACGATGATGATGATGATGACGATGATGATGATGATGATGTATTGGAGGACGAAGAGAACAATAATATCAATACTGCAAGTCAGACATAGATATAATTAACAACTGTGGTACAGATATAAAATCAATTAAATTGGCTCTTGACGATCCGATCTCACTTCATTTATATTGCTAATGCTCCTCATTTAAAGTTGTTGATCGTTATACTGTGTCTTATTCTAAAATAAATAATCAGAATCTTTATTATCTACTTTTTAAAAAGAAACACAATAACATTAGTTTGCATTAATTTATAATATCATTTAATATTGAATTTAGCTGTTGTAGTGGACCGAATGAGTTATGCTTGGTTGACCGGTGCTACGTCGACTCAAAATTTTGAATGATCATCAATCAATATTTATATTAAGAACTTATATTCAATCATAAACTTCATTATCGTACGTACGTATATATAAATAATAGATAGCAGTGTTTGCTGTTGGTTCAGTGTCTCTCAAGACAATAATAAGTAATGTTCAAAACCAACCATCATAGTCCTCTCTTTGAATAAATTCTTTCAAATCTTTCATTAATCCAACCCAATGTTTCAAAATTTCACTTTCTTTCTTTCTAGAACTTGAACCTCCATCTAAATCATCCATATTCTTCAAATGTTCTGAAGTAAAGACAAAATTGATGTGATTGTTCAATTCTTCATTTTTAAATGGTTTCAGTAAACTTAAATAGTTGTTCAAACTTATCAAATCATTAAGTGGTTTGGATATTCTTGTAACTAGATCCTTGTTGACTTGTAAAGAATTGATAATGATCTTTTGAATATTTAGTCCTTTAATTGATTGTCTAAACGCCAAAGGTAGATAAGGAGAAACCAATAAACCGTTATCAATTGAGTTTGTGTGATTTGTAATTGACTTCAACAAGTTTGATTGAACTTCTAAATGCTTTTTGACAATTCTTAAAGCTTTCAGCTGGAAATCATAAATCAACTCTTCATCTAATTTGGAATCAATTTTTACTGTTTGGCAAACCTCTTCTAGGAATCCAACTAGTTCAAATCTAGCAATCACCAAGTCTAAAAAGTAAGCAGCTATGTGATCATTATGGTTTGGGTTCTTCGAAGCAGTTTTCTCAACCACATTTGTGAAATAATTGTATTTATTTTTTAATTCATTCAAAAAAGAGGCAGGGCTATTTTTTGGATTGGTGAAATCTCTTGAAGAACTTATTTTTGTTAATATCAAGCCAAATTTCAGATTTTTCTTTGGAAGTTCAAAATCTAATCCTGTTATACCATTGAAATTTGCAAATTTTGGGAACAAGGTATCAACAAGTGTTGGTTCATACTCAATAGACACCAATTTTGGTATTCCAAAGGATAATGACTGTAAAGTATCAATTATATCCAGCGCAACATACAACCTTTTCAAGATTGAGTTATAATCGTCATAATTTTCACCAGTCACAACATGATTTCTATCCCAAAACAACCTGAAGATTTTCAACTTGTTAAAAATGGAAACGCTAGAGCTGATATAAACATCTGATTCAAACCCCAATAACGCAACTGAATAACTCAGAAGCACCAAAGAAGATGTCAGTAATATAACAACATTTTGCGAATACAAATTGAATTTTGATTGAAACACTGGGAAGACCTTTATCAAATTACTGAAATTCAAGGCTATTATATCGAGAGGTGTACTGGAACTTGCCTGAGATATCAAAGGTGGACTCTTTGATCCTCTTGAAGCAGCTGATATCAAAACATCAAGTGATGAGTAAAAAGTATGCACAATCAAATTGTTAACTTCATGTATGTCTGAGGTACTTTCTGAAGAAGGGGCTGGTATCGCCAACAGATTACCCAAAGATTGTTTATTTAATGGCAAAACTGGAAATGTTGGATGAATGAATTGATAATACAATTCAACCATTTGGTTTTGCTTCTGTTGAGCCAAAGCAAAATTGCTATTTTGAATATTGATGTTTTTATTGAAACCTTGACTTAAGCTGTTCAACGATGACAAAGACATAGCTGGACTTGTAGGTTGTTGTAAATTCGAAGAGTTGGATCGACTCCTGTTAGCCCTGTTCACATCAATAGATGCTCTTGGAGAATAACTGGAACCTCTATCATCTTCGGAATCAGAGATGACAGATGATTCATAAGTTACTGGTCTTTGGCCAAATATAAAATTCCCACCACCAGATGCATTACTTGAGAATCTTGATGATCTTGAGTCACTCATGGAAGATGAAACGGAATCAACAGAACCTCTTCTATCGAATGGCCCTTGGCTATAAGGTACTTTCCAGAACAAGCCTTGAGGGACAGAGCCATTCGAGCTTTGATTTGGATTTGATTGTTGCTGGGACGATGAAGAATGACTGGCTAAAGGATCCCCAGACTGACTAAAAGCACTACCTCTTCTTGGTGATGTAGGTTGTGAAATTGCATTGTGTGTTTCAGAGTGATTGCCATTCCCATTAGTTGTATTTCTTGAGGTTGATGGATTTGAAGTGTTATAGTTCATGAAAGGAACGTTATTTGTTAATGATACCAGTGGAGGAAGAGTTATCGGAGACGAAGATGATTGTCGGATTTGATGAGCTTGTTGTGGCTGGATTTGAGCATGAGCGTTCCCCATGCTACTGGACCTTCTTGAAGTTGTGGACCTTGATCGTTCTCTTGTTTCACTTTCCGGTTTAGTGTACCCTTTGGTCGGACCTCTTTTCAAAGGGACTCTATCAAAAGAACAACTATCTTTATTTTTCAAGCAGCTTGTACATGGTTTTACTACTGAGTTAGAAGTTGAACTGAAAGTAGCATCACACCTAATTTTCTTTCTTCGGCACTAAAATTAAAATATGTTAGTATTTGGAAAAAAAATTATATGGGGTCACTATATTATTGTACTTACTTCATCACACGCCCTTGAAACTTTGGATCTTTTTCTTTGATGTTTTATTTGACTATCGCCATTATCACCATTAACGCCATCTAAACCTCCATTTTCTTGCTCAGCATTAATATCCACGGATGTTCTTATAGCTGGGGTGATTGGGTGTGTAGTGGAGCTGGCACTTGAGGAAGCAGACCTCAACTCATTCCCATCGGTTAAAGACGAATCTGCTGTAGAAGTTGATATATCTCTTGGAACATAGGCGTTGCCGATGGTGTTACTCAAGCCATCATTTGCACTGGTTGTTGTTATCTTGGGTAGGGAAGACGGAGGTGATCCTTTATTGTCTAGGGCAGCTGGGTCGTTGGGTGTGACTATTGCTGGGGTAGTCTTCTGGGAGCCTTGGTCGTGGGCCAGAATGTGGGCAATGGACGACATCTGTGGCGGTACTTGATAGCAAAGTGTAGCAAGTGCTTAATGATGGAGCGCCCTGTGCTGTTTGAGTTGTTTGTTGTTGGTGAAGTTGTTGTTGTTGAAGCTCAAGTAATTTTATTGTTGATGGAAAATGGGTCAGTCAGGGCAGAAGAAAAAGTTGTGTATATGGTGCTGGGCCGGTAGGGCCAGTGCCACCCCCAGCTTTGTCCTTTGCGGAGGGCAGCAGCGAGTTTCTCCGGGCGGGAGTGGGCAGTCAGAAGGATCTGGATTTTCATAATTCCTGGAGTCGACGATCGGGAGGCTTTACAACTTTTTTCAGGGATGCTACGATTTTATGGGGTTGAATGGATACTACAATAAGTGCTAGCTCTATACCCCAAATTTTAGGGTACCATGAAATAGTTGAATCACCAGATTACTCTAGGAAAAGTAGTTCTACACATATCCCAACTCCTGATCCATACGACGTGATCGATCGCCTGTACGAAATTTATATGTAGCTCATGTAATCAGAAATTCAAAATCCAGCTAGCTGCAGTCAAGTGCCTTGCTATTGGATAATTTTGATTGCCCTAAACTTATTCAACAGTAGTCCTATTCGCTGATTAGAGGCATTATGGTAACAATGTACCGGAAGAACTTACACTTTAACGCTTGTTGTCCAGTTGCGGCTTTACAGAGTTTTACCGGTCGGTTGAATAATAAATTGTGTCTACCACCAAAGTATTGATCTCATATACCTTCTACATGAGGACCAAGACATCCTGTAATTATCCTATATAATTCATAACCTTCATAAATTTTCAATCAAATATTTTCAAACAATCCCCTATCTTGAATTAACTATGCCCTCTGTCCCATATAATTAATCACTTCTTTTCTTTCTTCAAGAATTTCTTATAAGCAAGCTTGGATAAATTGGATGCGCTCGTATTCGTAGACTGAGTCTTCCCATTTGGGCTTAAATTGGTAGAAGAGCCGTGTCTTGAGAGAATATTGTTCAGTGAAGAACTTCTGAACGGTGAAGGCCTTTGAGCTGGTGAAGCTAAAGGTGGTGTAGATAATGTGATTTCCGGTTTAGGTAATTCAATTTTACCCACTGGTGATTGTCTCTTTGGTGTTTGGATTTTTGAAGCTGGTAAACTATTAGTTCTACTATGTGTTGAACTATTACCACCGCTTCCTGGAACACTTCTACTCGTCAACCCACCATAGGGTAAAGACGAAGGCCCAGTTCGTAAAACATCAACAACATCATCATCATCATCATCTGATCCGTCATATTTGGGCGCAAATTCTTGAGTCTCCTCAGGGTCATCGTCTGCATCCATGGCATCTTGATATGATGGTAAATCAGAAATGTGAGAAAATCTCAAGGCTTCTAAGCTTCTTGACAGTTCATCATCAATATTATGTCCGTATGAGTTATGAATACTAGCGTCTAATAATGGTGAAAGAACTGCAGGACTACCATTGAAGTTTTTTGTTCCTGGTCTAGTAGGCAACCCAAAATAAGAAATATCTGGTTCACCGGTATTTTGTTGTTGAGTTTGATTTTGTAAAATTGGCAATGGTGAAATCGCACCAGGTGTCCCTATTGGGGAAACAGCACCTGAATTAATTGGAGAAATACCACCCGAGTGTAAATGGGTTGGTGAGATAGTCCCTGGATGTAAATAATTTGGTGACACTGAGCCAGACGGTTGAGATGAACCATTATTTGAGCTATCATTGTTGCTTCCACTATTATTATTACTCGAGTCACCGTATAATTGATCATAAATATGTGCCTCATAAACTGGGGGCGCAAAATCATCTTGCCTTGTCACGGTATTATTATTGTTATTACCGTCACGGTGTCCTATATTGTTATGCTTGTTCTTTTCAAATAATGGTTCTTCTTCTTTTCTAAAATGTATCTTACCATACTTATCTAAAACAATAGTGCGTCCTGTCATTTCCTCAGCTGGCGAAACATAAAAACTAATGGGCAAATTTGCGCGAAGCTCACTAACATGGCCATTTGGCTGGATAATATTGATCTGAACTTTCAATTTATGTCTAACTTTAATTAATTCCTCTTTTAAGTCACAATCTTGTGTAACCTTCTTTAAATTTGAAGGGATATCAACAAAAGATTCAATGGCTAATTTATCAGTCAATTCTCGATTCTCCATTTGGGTCATTGTTAAATCTTGGATCTGCTGTTGATCATCATATATATCACCATTAGTGCCCTTGAACGCGTAGTATTGTATGATTTGGGCTTTTATTGGACCTAACTTCATACCTTTTATCAATGGCACTAACAAAATGTTCAACGGTGATTTGCCTCCTATTGGCACAGCTCTGGCAGGTATACTGACCTCATATTGGATTTTACCAGGCCATGTCTTACCAATTTGCATAGTCTCAGATAATTGTAGGTTGTCACTTGATAATGTTCTAAAAATTCTGAAATATTTATGTTTGGTTATTGGGGATTTGAAACTTCCTCTATCAATGGAAGCTTCAAATTTATAGAGCACAGAACCTGCCATCAACCCTTCTACTGTTTCTGGAATATCACCAGGCAAAACACACTTGAAAGGTAAGTCATAGTTGCCTCCTGGTAACATGAATGAAGCACCACTTGGAGTCGAAACATTTTCAAAAGGTGTTCCAGACACCCCATTGGCAGGTAATGTTAATGAGGATGGAGCGTTAGCTCTGTGTAATTTCTTTGGTGTAGTCTTCTTAGCACTAAGCGATGTAGATGAGCCGCTAACTGCCCCATGAGCGCCATGTGAAGTGACAACTTTGTCATTAGCGCCAACGATTACAACACCTTCAGAGCTCACTAATAGGTTATCCCAGTCAATCTCAAAAACAACAGCCTCTTGCTTAACCGGGCTGGACACTGTTGATCTGGAATGGGACATCACTTCTAAGAAATCCAGCTTGTATTTACCAACAAGCTTAAGACTGATCCTTTTGGCACTCATTGAATCAGGTAATGAAAACACTAGATGACCTGCTAACAACACAGAAGGGGATTCATATTGGGAACCTTTAACAATTATCATGTTTTTGTACGTGGTTTTCACCCTATAGCCCATATGTTAGTCCATGGTTCCATATGTTAACCTCTTGACCTGTGCTCTTTCGTTACTGTATTGATGTTGATCTTGATGTTGTTTCGTGTCTTGGTGGACATATATATCCATCACCAACACATACAGGTACACAAAAATGAGATATCTAGGGTCCGATCATTAACTCACCTAATATCAAAGAACGTAGGCCCTGACGCCGTGTGGGACTTGGATGACTTTCCTATCCCAAACATGCCCTCTATTGTCTATAGCTGTATCTAGGATTGAGCCTTCTATCACAAAGTGTTGGTTTTGGGTAAGTGTCCAAGGTTGAAAGTTGAAACGCACTTCAAGTTCCAGATTCCTAACATATCTTCTTTTTCTGGCCGTATATAAAAATCTCAGCAGCAGGCTTTTTTTTTTCGTTGCTAGAGCCTAGCGCCCGATGATTTCATCTGTAGGTATTTGCACGACTTTGTTCCATACTAGATATTAGACTCGAGGATTAACGCTATCTCCAAAGATCCGATAGCACTACATTAAGGCTTAAGCTAAGAATTCGTATCTGGAGACTCGAAGTGCATGTATTAGATCTTATTCAAAAGAGTATTGCTTAACAAGAACACACTCACCACCTCTTTGAGGTATTGTGTGAACATATAAAGAGCCATCCGAACTGCCAACCAACACATTCTTCCCACTGAATCCAACAACGTTCTTCACTTTGTTCTTTTGTGGATTTGGTGTACGCAGAAAGGCAAAATCACGTTGAGGCTCAAGAATTGAAGAAATGTTCTTTGGTAGATTTTGATATATCCGATCGGTGAGAGAGGGTAGACGTTTAGGTTCAATCTTCCCACTGGAGTTGACTGATCTTGGAATTATTCTTTCCTCTTGCTCATCTATATTAGCTTCATCTGAATTACTATTATTATCATTGTTATTGGGACTGTTATTGCTATTCCCATCGTCACTGAGATCACCAGCCAAATCATCACCGTTAAAGACACCCCCACTACCACTACCACTCCCACTTAGATCGACATCTTGTTGAAGCTTGAATATATGAATAGTCTCTGTGTCTGATGTGGCTGCAATTAAGGACGAGCTGGTATTGAAAGAGAGCTTATGAATTAATGTAGAATATGAGCCTCTTCTAAACTCATTTACTCTATTTCCGCTAATAGTGTTGAATATTCTAATAATTGTTCCTTTTGTTGACGCTGTTGCAAATAATGTACCATTGTTGTTCAATGAAAGCGCAGCCAATTGTGTTTTATGAGCTTTAATAATGTTCAATGGTGCAATGTTTAATGCATCAAATAGAACCACGGTTCCAATTTCATGAGAAACATTATTTAAGGAAGATTTCTTACCATCATTAACACTGAATGGCGATGCAACATTTGGACCTGGTGCTGGATATATTAATATTGAGTCATCACTTGAGCTTAGGTCACATAGAGCGTTTTCATTAGGCGATGTTTCAATGGTGTGCAACAGTTTCATGCAACTTATATCGTAGATGTATATTTGATCAACAAGTACCACAACGAGCCGTTTTCTATTCAATTTTATTGACAAAACAGCAGTGGGGAAAGTCAATTCGCAAATATTAGTCTTCTTTTTGGTGTTGAGTATCTTTAATCTTCTTGGTGATGTGGTTGGCTTGTTCCCAACACCCACAATTGCCACAAGAGATGTAGAGAAAAGCATTTCAGCAACGCTAGCTCCTGAGTCTAAACACAAATTGGGTTAGTATATTCTAGATCATTGAATCAGGTCTAGTGACCATCAATTACTCACCTAGTTCAAAGCACTCTCCAAATGGATCCACGTTATAAATCTTGAAGTCATTTTCTGTTCCAACAGATATGCAGGAAAAATCTTGGTTGAAGTCAAGGCTTCTATACTCTGACTGTGCCATTTTAAAGCCAATGCGGTCCTGCTACTCTCCGGGTACTAATTTCTTTGAAAATGTGTGAATACAACAGCGGGAAAGCTTATGATTGTAATCACCTGTCAAATTATCACCTCTTTAATTTAATTGTCTATTGTTTGGGAGTTCTATATCAAATTTTGGTTTTTCTCGCGCCCGCAGTCAAAAAATTTTAATCTAAAGTCAATCCTGAAGAACCGTCAATCAGTGAATTTTATTAACATTCCCTAGCTTTTGAAATGATTTCTTGCTCAAGAGTCAAGACCCATCGTGTGTCTACGGTAGTTTGAATTTATAGATAAATAAGTTATTTATACACATTTTGGCATACAGTCATTATTTGGTATCCTTATACCCACAAACCTGTAACTATTGTTTCGTTTAAGGAGTAGATTTCAAATACCATATATCTTGTCTTTGAAGGAAATATTAAGACTCTATCTTCTTCTAATTTCTTCGTTCATGATTTCAAATCTTGCTCTAGCTAACGCTCTCAATTGTTGAACATTTTGTGGGTTATGTTCTCTTAAATATTCAACGGAGGAATCATCTGATCTGATGACTGAACCAACTGACATGAAAAGACCAAATGTAGCAGCTGAACCACCAATATATTGACCTAGTGTTCTCATAACCCCATTTGGGCCTGCGCCATTGGTTATGATTGAAAATCCACCGAACAAAACACCAACTACAACACCAACGGTTGTACCCATCATAGCACCCATCTTGAATTTTTCAAAGTTTGATGGTTGTTGACCATATTGAACTTGTTGAACTGGTGGCATTTTGTTTTATTTATATGAATCAATTGCTTGATAATATGGAATATAGAATGTATTGACAATTTCCAATACTAGCTAAGCTAGCTTTGATGTTCTTGACTGATCTCGAACACTTTTTTTTTTCGTAGTACTGATTTTTTTTTGATAGTTGGGCAACAAAATTTATTTTCTCCATTAATTTCTCCACGCAATCGCGGTTTTTAGAACTCTACATTCCTCCATTAAAATATATTTCATTATCATTATCATCTATAAGCACTTCAAGCACCTAGAACTGTATACCAGGACGGTTGTAACCAAAGACCTTCAAAATCTTTCTCAGTAATTGATTGTGCCTCGGATAACCACTCAATAATCTCTTCCAATTCTGACTTGTTTAACAATAAGGATAATTTTTTGAAAAGACTCCGTTTGGTTATACCTGGCTGGGATAAAATAGTGGTCAGGACGATTCTGTTCACTTTGTTCCATATGCCCTTGTTAATTTTACCTTCAATATCAATCCAAATACGAGAGCAGGGTTTACCTATTGGAACCAATGGAGATTTACGATTCAATTCATTAATTGGCTTCCCACCTTTAGCTATAATGATATCACAATCAAGTTTTTCTCTCTCGATAGCTCTAGCACCATAACCATAAAGAATTTCTCTTCTGTAATGGTCGACCCTAATCAATTCTAATTCATTCCTGGCAAACAATTCGATAATAGGCACAACAAAGGCATTTTCAAAAATTGGATCCAACACAAAGCCACGATTAGCATCAAATAGTTCTTTGAATAAATTATGAAGGGTGTTTGCTTTCTGAAGAGAGAAATCATAAGTATTGTCATCCAAAATATGCGTCAATGCTTCACCTAATGAGACTCTTGATTCGGTGTTAACGAGTACTTCCTTTTTCCTTGTCATTTCAATGAAAACTTCGTCAACTTCTGATTTATCAAATGAGCTGAGCTGGGGTAATTTTCTGACATTGACTTTCTCACCTCCCGCTAGAATCGAGATAATTATCTTTCTGATTATTTGTCTGTTATCCAGTGTATCCTTGTAGGTGATGGCAGAGAACAGATCAATATTCTCATCATTAGCGCTATAGGTGTAAGATTTGTTCACCAAGTATTGTTCTCTTTGAACCATGGAATTATTATCATATAAAGCCGAAGCAGAGCTTGTGGCGCTTTTCACAAAATTATAATGAGTGAAGTTTTCCTCGTAGTTTGCAAAAAGACTTTCAGTAGTTTCCTCTGGTAGTCCGACCATTTCAGCATCTTGCCATAGCTTGACGAGAGCATCTAAATCTAACTCTTCAACCTCTGGAAGCGAGATTTTACCTTCCTTGACCGAATTTAATAAAACTCTCTTCCAAATCCGTCTTGCTATCTTTCCACCTTCAGGACCCATCATGAGTCTTATTCTCGGCCACTTTTTTCTCAGTACCTCTTGAGGGATGCCATTAAATAATTTAGTAATTTTTTCCCAGTGAATCTGCTTTTCGTTAATGGTCTTACAAATAATGACTGCTTTGAATAGTAACATCGTATCCGCACTGTCAAGATGGGAGATATTCCTCTTCTTTCTTGTACCATGTCTTCCTTTCTCTTTGATTGGAATAGAATCCCATTCACCTTCAGCTGATTCTCTTTTGACTTTTGAAGGTGTTTTGACAGGTCTCTTGGGAGTAGACGTAGCTTTTGTGGAACCTTGTTCAACTGTTTTCTTTCCCTTTTGATTAGGCACTACCATGGCTCTTGATTTCTTTGCAGGCTTGTGTGGATGTCTATCAACTTCCTTCTGTATAGCTTCCACATTCTTACGCAGAGCAGCAGCTTTCTTAGAAATTCTAGCTTTCTTGTAAGCTGGCTCAGATACATTCGCAGGAGCTTCCGTGAAGGATTTTTTGAAGCCATCATCATAAAACTCAATGTCAAGATTTTCCAATCTGTTAGCTTTTGGAGGCGGCTTCACAGTTCTCACTCGAGACTTGATTTCATTTTTAGCATTCTCCACTAGCTCTATTGGTGTCCCGGGTATAACAACGACACTAAATGTCTTGGTATTTCTTCCAGCAAAAAATTCATCGATGTACACTTTGTGCTGATTCACCAACGATTGAATATCTCTTTTGATGGTCCTTCTATCAACAGTATAGTTTACAGCGTTTCTTACGGCTTCGGCTAAACTAAAACCATGTTCGACAACACCATTATTATCCTGAAGAATAGTCAAGATTGTATTTAATCTCTCAAGAGCCTTGAATGAGGTCACCTCTAGATCTGAAACAGTTATAGTTTTGTTTGGAGTATCGGTATGACCATCTAGATCTGCTTCTATATTCCTGGTTGCAGAAGCTAGACTAGATGCTTCTGATGGTGCGCTAGCTATAGATTTAGATGGTGTTTCCTGAAGTTCCATATGGCCTGTAGACTCTTTGAGAATGGATGATGAATCATCTTGCTGGGTGTTTTCTACCACAACAGATATTTCATTAAGAGCCTCTTTGTTCTTAGACTTCTTAGGTTTTTTAGCGGACGGTGGCTTTTCTTCACCTTTCTTTGGGCGTCCTCTTTTTCTCTTTGAAGACTCTGGTGTATTTTGTGACTTCATCATTTCACGTCTCTCAGCTGTTATTTCACTACCTTGACCAAACCAATATATCGCTGTTTCATTACCTTGCTCCAATAAGGATGCTGTGTTATTCAACGGAACATATTCCTTCTTATTCAAAAGTTCTATTGATAGTTTGGCGGGTTTAAATGGTGTTAATGACGATCCTTCCAAATCTTCTGGTTGGTTCGAAAATTTCAAAAAATTAGGTTTAGTCAAATATCTATAAAATTTTGTTCTGCCCTTAAAATCGTAATGTCTCACTATTCCATGATTAGCAATATTTGGGATCAGCTTTGGAGGTGTATAGCTTTCCATCATCCTAGAAAACAATCTTGAGTATGAACGTCCAAATACAGAATCAATAATTTCGGTACTAGAAAGGCCTTTGGTCCCCTCATCCCCTATAATTTGAAAAATTTGGTTTTGGAATGGGAAAACTCTATTGAATAGACGGGAATTGAATGATTCGTCTGAAGGTTTTATCTGCAGGTTTTCGACATTTGCTAGAGAAGTTGGCGCCTCATTTTCTAGCTCTTTCAGCTCATCATCAATAAGTTCCTCATTCATCTCCTGTTCATCCTCTTCATCATTTTCATCTTCGAGCCAGTCAACGCCATTTTCGCCCTCTTTTGGTATGTAATCTTGAATATATTTCAAAGCTAAAAATTGTCGTTTAGGTTGAGCTGGTGATAGCACGTGAACTCTTTCTATGAAACTCTTAGATATCAAATATCTCATGCAAGATAAGAACACTCTTCTATGTTTCTGGGTTTTATCCATCTCCATCTCTCTTCTTAGGTCAGCAATTTGACGAATGTTGTGCTTTGCAGCTTTTAAAGCATTCACAAGACGTAAACGGGCATCTTCAATGTTAACTATAACTTCTTCAGAAGTAGAAGTTGTGGCAATTTCACCTTTTCGGCTAGGATCATAGAAGGTTGATAATATCAAAAGACTCAGTGTACGACCATCTTTAACGATTGGCGTCTTTCTAACCAATTTGCCCAGCTTTTTTATTCTTTGCGTTAAACTTCTAGCATCTTGTTTTGTGTCTTGCGTCAAGCGCAATGAGTCTATACCATTTGACCTGTTTCTAGCAATTTCTACCAATAAGTCATATGGGTGTCCAACAATAGCATTATTCTCCTTTGGGGAACCTGTTAAAACAATGTATTGATAATCACTAGTAACTCGAACAAAGTATTGGGTGTCACCAGTGATGGAATCATATGTAGTTGGTTTGTCTACCAAAACACTTCCCTGAGCATCGAGTATTTCAATATTATCATTCTTAACCAGCCAACCATAAATTACCTTCTTATAAAAATCATCAATTTCTACCCTTGGTGATAACAATTCCCACAATTTATCAAATGTGACGCCACTAACACCTTCATAAGAAAGCTCCTTAAGTGCATCACTAACAATGCTATCAGGGTGAGGAACAACTGAAGGCATCGTTGATCTGAAAGTTGCGGAGAAGTGTAAAAGCGCGTTTGTTTACCTCTAGCTATCTTTTAAAGGGTCAAATTGTCATTTGCAAAGTTTCGAACGGGTTCTCATAAAACTCGTTCGCGGTGTATGTTTTTTCGCGACTTTTGACCCTTGGTTTGTTTTTCGCTGGCGGCCTTTATAGCTGCGAGCGTTTCAACACGTCTCATGAATCGAAGTAATTGTTTGTTGAATAATTCAGCATTGTGTGAACATACTAGTTGATTCAGAAGTATCCCACTTGGTACTGAAGTTCAAAAATAAGAGAACTATACACTGTGCGCTTACAATTTTAGACCTGCTTGAACTGTCCATCAATCTCAGCCTAGGTTCTTCACTTCAATCACAGATCAAGCTTCAACAAACACATAATTTACATTGATATCGAGCTGCCAGAATGAGCAACGGACAAGTCAACCCAGTTGCCATCTCAGTTGGTAACTTCTTGCGTAAAAATGATATTTTGAAACAACGTCAAGGTCTGTTGGAAGGTAATTCAGTTGATTTCTTCAGATACAAGAGAGCCGCCCGTGCATTATTATCAGATGCTTATAAGAAAAAACAAGAGAACGTGAAGAACAATTTACCACCAATTAAGAATGAGGAAGAAGCCAGGGCTGTTTTCATTTTGTTGATTCAAAATCAATTTGTTCGCCCTATAAAAAAATTATCCACTGCAGAAGCAAGAGAAATGAATTTGGCACCAAAGAGAGAGAAACCAACATTGACTACTACCGATAAAGCAGAACTAAAACCAGATGAGTATTACATCTGGATATATACACCAAAAAGTCCATGGGAGTATGTGATGGGTCTTGGTATTGTAGCTGCTATTTTTGCAATTATTCTTTTCCCATTATGGCCATACTTTATGAGAAAAGGTGTCTGGTACTTGTCAATGATCTTGCTGGGTTTGATTGGTCTTTTCTTCGTAATAGCTATCATCAGATTAATCTTATTTGTCATCACATACGTCGTTTTGAGTCCTGGTTTATGGATCTTCCCTAACTTGTTTGAAGATGTTGGGTTTTTTGAAAGTTTTGTTCCTTTGTATGAGTGGAATTATCCAAAGGAAAAGAAGTCTAAAAAATCTAAAAAGAAGAAGGAAGCATCTCAATCTCCATTGGAAAATATTCCATCCTCTAATAACGCCAATGGTGCTACTTCAACTGCTTCTAAACCAAATGAATCATCATCCAACACTCGCCGCAAGGCCACCTTGGAAGAAATCGACGAATAAAACGATTTATAAAGACAGTGACAGTATAGCAACTATATCCCGTTATTGTGTACACTGAATAAAATATTGAGCATGCATCGAAACCAGCATTTGTAGAGTTATATGAATTCGTTTTATTGAGCTCTCTAATAAACATCCCAAACACTGAAGATCCATATTCTTCTATGATGTCGCGAATTTTTGGTGGAGAATTAAAATTGGTGAGATAGTGCCTGTATAATTGAGAACCTCATAATAATTCAAGGAAAGGCCGAAACCACAAAGATGCACTCCTACTCTAGGGTATCTCAATGGAAGCTTCTTTCAATAGCAAGAAAGGCTGCGCTACCTAGAAGGTGTCTATCGCAAATCCAACGGAACTTTATCATTGATCAAAGCGAATTACAAAAGGACCTTGATGAACCTTTAATTGCACATTTAAATAAAAGAGGTCTGGTTTCAAATACTACAAGTGAAGATCTGGAAGAGCTATTACAAAAGACTAAACTTGGATTATATTGTGGTGCTGACCCAACTGCCAAATCTTTACACTTGGGGAATCTTTTACCGCTAATTATTCTGTTACACTTCAACATCAGAGGACATCATGTTACAGGATTAGTTGGTGGTGCAACCGGTGCTGTTGGTGATCCAAGTGGAAGATCAACTGAAAGAGCTGCCATGGAAGATGCAACTAGACTGGATAATGTCTCGAGAATAAAATCACAGTTGCAAAATTTTTTTAGTAAAGGTGTGCGATACGTAAAATATGTCAGCACTTCAAGAGTCATTGAAGAAGGCTCGATTCAATCAAAAGACAACCATGAATGGTGGAAAGATGTTTCATTTCTAGAGTTTCTGTCCACTTATGGTCGTTACATTAGAGTTGGACAAATGCTGGCAAGAGATAGTGTTAAGGGAAGATTAGAATCTGAGAATGGTATTGGTTTTAATGAATTTGCCTATCAGATCTTACAAGCTTATGACTTCTGGCACCTGTTCCGTAATGAAAATGTATCGATCCAAGTCGGTGGTAACGATCAATGGGGGAATATAACTGCTGGTATTGATCTAATTACGAGACTGAAATCAAATTTGAGGGAAAACAACAAAAAAGACAAAGAAGCACAAAGAATAGCTTCTAGAGGGTCCTTTGGTATAACAGTCCCACTTTTAACTACAGCATCTGGTGAAAAGTTTGGAAAAAGTGCCGGGAACGCAGTTTTCATTGATCCACAGATTACACCGTCTTTTGACTTGTATCAGTATTTCATAAAGACACCTGACTCAGAAGTGGAAAAATTGCTTAAAATATTCACATTTCTACCTTTAAAACAAATTGAGGAAGTTTTGTTTAAACACAATGAAGATCCTACTTTTAGATATGCACAAAGAATTCTATCTAATGAAGTAACAGATCTGATTCATGGTGTTGGTTCTGGTAAATCAGCAGCTATTGTTAGTTCAATTCTGTATCCATTACCGGAAGAACCATATCCAGATATTGGCTCCGTTGAACTTATCGATGCTTTCAAAAAGGCAAATGTATTAAAAGTCTTACAAAGAGATGATTTTCTTGGTAAACCATTTAGTGTTATATTGTCGAACGTTCAAGAAATTTCTAAAACTGAAGCCCGTAAATTAATTGCAAGCGGTGGTGTTTATCAAGGTTATGAAAGAATTAGAGTGGATACTTCTGATTCCATGCTACTGGGGGAAGAACAATTGATTGATGGCAAAGTTCTATTATTAAGAGTCGGTAAAGGGAAATACCATGTAATACAATTGGTGTAAATAGTTCAGTCGTCTGCATTCTTGTACATAAAACTTTATGGTATATTCGAAAGAAAACAGATATTAATTGATGCCTTTCACCTTGATCAATTGCTCCACTGTATCGTAAATGCTCTTTTCCAATGTGATCTGTTTAAATCCCAAGATTTCTCTTGTCTTGGTGTTGTCCAACTTTTTGGAATTTTTCAACTCCTCTTTATCGGATCCTGGTGAGCCCTTCTCAACTTTACCCCTGAGCTGTGGGAACTTGGAGTTAATGATATCCAATACTGTTTGTTCAGTGAATTCCTCTTCTTCGACTAAAAGTCTCTTTCCGATTGCATTTTCGCGTTGAAACGCGTATAAGTGAGCCTTAGCAACATCTCTAACATCAATGAAGTATGTTGGGTAAAGTTCATTATGCTCATTCTTACCATATATGAAACCACCAATTATTTCAGCAGAGTAGTTCAATTGTTGCACAGACTCTTCAAATAGCTGAGGACCAAGAACCAACACTGGGTTAACCGTGCTAATTTTGAATTGAGGATCCGATTCTTCAGCAAACTTCCAAACCTCTCTCTCAGCAAAAGTCTTGGAGATTTGATACCCCTGAGAGGCGGAAATCGTACTATCACCCTTTTCCCATTTGACGTTATTCCAAGAGGTTTCATCTTCAAGAACATCAGGACCAACTTTGTTATCAGAACGAACTGCAGAATCTGATGAAGTGTAAACAAACCTTTTGACATTCTTCCCAAATTCACTAATTGACTCCAGTACATTCTTGGTACCATTGATTGCTGGAAGGATTAAGTCTTGCTCTGCATCTTTATAATACTTGGGGAAAACAGGCGAGGCTGTATGTAAAACAATTTCAATCTCAGGATGTGCTTTCAAGGCATTATCAAAATCCTCTTTGGAATCTGCGAGGTCTTTAACGAGCTCATAAGAAAAATTGTCATCTCTGTATAGCTGCACAAGCCTGTCCCCCTTTTCCTTTGATCTCACGGTTCCAATTACTTTGTATTTCTCCTTAAGCAATTGGTGAATTACAAACTGAGCAATGTAGCCAGTAGCACCTGTGACGAAGACTGTTTGTGTCATGTTACGACTCTCGAAGTGGGCTTATTTGTTCACTGTTATTTCGAATATCTAAGTGTTTGTAATGTGAATGAAATACCTTTCAACTTTTCGACTCTTTGATTGATATGATATAAATATACCCTATGAAATTTTGAGTCTTATTGACCTGATATGATATCGCAATCGTGTTCCAGTTTAGTACAACTTGCACACTTAGCTTAAGATCAACAACTCATTCCTCAAAGCAAAAACATCAAGGAACCACAGCTTTTATGTGTCATACCAATATCAAAGTCTAATGACGCTTAACTAATCTAACATCAAGACATCAACAAAATTTGGCTATTCCTAATTTTCTTCGGGGGGTTTCGCCATTTTGTTCCATCGCGAATGCACTGTCGGCCGACAAGCATCAAACTTCGGAAATTGATAAAAAGAGTGCCTCCACCCACGTACGATTAATAGTTTTGACACATTTGACATATTGTATAAAAGGATTGAAAAGCCCTTCTTCTTTGGAAGTTATTTCCTTCCTTCTGTTTATTTTATATCTGTTACTACCTTTTCAAACAGAAAGAAAATGAGTGGACTGCTTACCACTGGAAACTGGAGAGTTACAACCATCACCGCTGTTGCTGGTGTCTCCGTTTTGGCAAGTGCAGCTTACTTTAACTACAACTCAAGAAGAACATTGGCAAATGATTCAACTTATAAACAAATAAACACCACTTCTGCTTTCCCTGCTTATTTTTTCGGTAACAAGTTAGGCTTGAAAGAATCGATTCAAATTACACCAGAAACAAAGATCTTGAAGTTTGCTCTGCCTGAGGGGACTGTTACTGGTGTAAAACCTGGTAAAGCCGTCCTAGCATTTGTTACAGATAAAGATTCAGGAAAGTTGAAAGTTAGACCATATTCGGCATTATATGTTCCAGGGGAAGATCAATACTTACAGTTTGCCATCAAGCTTCTGAATGAGAATGGAGCCAGCGGTGCTATGAACAAGCTAGAAATCGGAGATGAGGTCACTTTTAGAGGTCCATTGCCAATTCATAACATTGATTATAATTCTTTACCATCAAATGTTAATTTCGTTGCTGGTGGGAGTGGTATAACCCCAGTCTACTCTACCATAACTCAGATCTTGCTTGGCTCAGAAAGAAAAGTTAGCTTGGTATTTGCAAATAAGAACGAAAAGGATATAATTTTAAAAGAAAAGATTGATCAACTAAAGAGCAAATATGGTGATAGATTCAAAGTTACCTATTTAGTGCAAGAAAAGGTTGAAAATTTAAGTAACGGTATTGTTAATGGGAAAATTGATGGTGACACTTTAAAGAAGTATTTATACAATGACTCTCAGTTATTTGCTTGTGGCCCTGATGGTCTCACAAAAGCATTGAAGAATCAGTATCTAAAAGATTCAGGTCTCAAGAATAAATTGTATATATTTTAGTCCTTTAAAGTTGTTTTTCCTATTTTTGTAGATGTTACAGTGATTACAATTTAACTAATCACACTGTATATATTTTTTGGTGTTGACTACACTAAAAAGCTTTATCTAATTGATACCTTTGACCTTGATTATTTGTTCGATGGTATCATAAACACTCTGCTCGAGCGGGATGAAATTATAACCCAAAATATCTCTTGTCTTGGTATTATCCAAATACACCCTTTTACTCAATGGTTCCTTATCAGATCCTGGAACACCTTTTGGAATTTTACCTTGTAAATTTGGGAATTTTGAGTTTATAATATCCAAAATAGTCTGTTCAGTAAACGTTGTATCTTTCAAAATTAATCTCTTTCCAATGGTATTATCATGTTGGAATGCAAATAAATGAGCTTTGGCAACATCTCTCACATCAATGAAACTACCTTGATATCTCTTGTAGTCGTCATCTTTGCTTTCAATAAAACCTCCGACAAGCTCACTAGAAAAGTTTAGTTGGTGGACAGTATCTTCAAACAATTGGGGCCCAAATACAAAAACTGGATTAACAGTGGTGAACTCAATTGAAGAGTTCTTTGCAAAACTCCAGATTTCTTTTTCAGCGTACGTTTTGGAGATTTGATAACCCTTTGGAGCTTCAATCTTTCCACGTCTCTCCCATTGGACATCATTCCAAGAGTCTTCATTTTCAACAAAATTTGGTCCTTCACGATTATTTGAGTGAACAGCCGCATTAGATGAGGTGTAAACAAATCTCTTGACGTTCTTGCCATACTCAGCAACTGAGTTCAAAACATGTTTTGTACCGTTTATGGCTGGAAGAATTAGGTCTTCTTCAGCGTCTTTGTAGTAGGTTGGAAACACTGGAGAAGCTGTATGTAAAAGAAATTCAATTTCTGGGTGAGCTTTCAAGGCATTGTCGAAATCTTCCTTGGAATCGGACAAATCCTTAACAATTTCATAAGAGAAGTTTGGGTTATTGTATAGCTTAACTAGTTTATCTCCTTTCTCCTTTGTTCTAACAGTTCCAATTACAATGTAATCTTCTTTGAGCAACAAATCAATGACGTATTGAGCAATGAACCCAGTGGCACCTGTGACCAAAACTGTTTGTGGCATTGTTATGAATAGATCCAATTGAGTACTCTTTGGTGGTATAAATATGAAGGAAAAGTTGGAGGAAGTTGAACTGGCGGGCGTTAGATTTTTATTTATCAACGATAGATTCTACGGATTTGTAATAAATGAGCTTATCGCAGCCACATTATATTTGAGTATAACCGTCGCATGCATCAGCGACTTAATCCCCGTGCAGAAAATCATGGACTAAAGTTCAAGTAGATTTTGATCTGATTTCTACGTTAAGGATATTCGATTTTCAACAATTGAATGCGTATTTGCTTATGCATTGAGCTGTACTATTTAGAGCGTTTTTGGACCTCGATGATCTGAGTTGCAGTATCCACAATAGTATCATGTTGATGAATGAATTCAAAGCCCAGATGTTCTTTAGTTTTGGAATTATTCAAAGTATATGACTGTTCAAAGACCTTCTTATCTGACCCTGGGTCACCTGTTGCAATCTTGCCGTTCAATTCAGGGAAGTCGTGGTTCAAAATATCCAAAATAGTTTGTTGGTTGAATGGGGCTTCAGCTGTGATTAATCTTTTGCCAGTAGTTATTTCGTTTTCAATTCCTGCAATATGAGCTCTAGCAACATCTCTAACATCAACTGAATATCCCTGGATTTCAGTCTCTTTATTCTTCAACAAGGAGTTGATAATTTCACAAGAGAAATTCAATTCATCGTTCACATATTCATCAAATAATTGAGGACCGAAAACGTAAACTGGATTGATAATTGTAAATCCAAAACCAACCTCATTTGACTCAAAGAAGTTCCAAACCTCTTTCTCTGCAAAAGTCTTAGATGCTTCATATGCGCTTCCTCCGTCCGTTTTAGCTTCTTCAAGGGTTACTTGATTCCATGATTCCTCCGTAACAACTTCTTCTTTACTATTTCTCTTTTCTGTTCGAACAGCTGCCAATGATGAGGTGAAGACAAATTTTTTAACATAGTTCGAATTTTCCTTGATTGACAATAGTACATTCCTTGTCCCATGGATAGCAGGTTTTACCATTTGTTCTTCGAAGTCTTTCAAATCTTTAGGAAAAACTGGGGATGCTGTATGTATCACATATTGGACATCTGGATGTTCTTTCAGGGCCCTGTCAAAATCTTCTTTTGAATCAACCAGATCCTTTACAATCACATATTCAAAGTTCTCATCATTGAATAGTAACTTCAATTTGTTACCCTTGGCAGATGAACGAACAGTTCCCACGACTTTGTACTTCTTCTCGAGAAGTTGAGCAATCAGATGCTGCGCGATGAATCCCGTAGCACCTGTCACGAAAACTTTAGCACCAGGCATGGCTTTTTGTTTTTGTTTTATTGGTAATGATGGTTTTGAAATTAAGTCAAATAATGTTGGTATATGCTGAGAATATATATATATCAGTGTCAATTCAGTAGAGTAAGGCCATAAGGGAGTTAAAATCCCAGACAAGTATTTACTCCGCGATCACCAAAAATCGGATTTGGTGAAGATTTAAATATTTATGGCTGAAGCACGATTTGGATAGAAACAAACAGTTAGGATTAATCTAGATGCACCACCATGGCCACCGCTTTTGATTTTAAAAGGATTGCCAAAGAACTCAACGAAGTGTACAAGGAACATGTGTTCCAAAGGACTAAGAAAGATTATGCTCAACTGGTGAAGGTGTACAGACAAGTTGTCACCAGAAGCCCATTGGGAAGCCAATTACCGGTCTTGTTCACTGGAATCTTGAAATACGAAGATGCAGCGGCTCAAGAAGTGGCGTTGGATACGATCAACTTAGAAAAGATATATCAAGGGGTTGATGATAGAACCCACCAGCAGGAAATTAAGATAGCGAATGGCGAGAAGCTTGATATTGAATGGGGGTATACAGATTTCATCGTGATGGAATTGCTTAAATGGTTTAAACATGACTTTTTCAAATGGACAAATGAACCTGAATCGTCACCTGCTCAAGGAAAACCCCATTTGATTCGTGTCGAAGCACCGTCACCTCAAGAAGCAAGAGATGGAAATGCTGGTCGTACAGAAATTTACCAATGCAATGATGGATCTATAATACGGTATCCAAGATATAACGATCCTGTTAAGCTTTTAAGTACCAGAAACGGTAGATGTGGTGAATGGGCTAACTGTTTCTCCCTCCTGCTTCGTGCATTGGGTATAAGAACTAGATATGTCTGGAACGCAGAGGATCATGTCTGGTGTGAAGTTTATTCAGACTCTCAAAAAAGGTGGATCCATGTTGACTCTTGTGAAGAAGCTTACGACAATCCAACTTTATACAACAAAGGATAGGGTAAAAAAATGAGCTATGTCGTTGGTTTTGGAATAGAGGGTGTTGTTGATGTTTCCAAGAGATATGTCGTGGAGAAAGATAAATCGTTGCCCAGAAACAAAATTAGCGAAGCTGATTTACAAACGATTTTGAAATTTCTTACTGTTAATCAACGAAAGCATCTATCAAAAGATGAGGTTTATAAGCTCTGTATTGAAGATGGTATTGAGAAGCTAGAATTGTCTGGAAAGAAGCCTTATTATTCCCAGGGCGATGTTGCTTTACCAAGACAATCTGGTAGCGCTGAGTGGACAAGGCAAAGAGGTGAAGCTGGACAATAATTCATCAGGCATATTATTCGTCTACATGGCTACTATTATAGAAAGTTGATGAATGAATGAGAAATATTCTAATTTTTTAGGAATCCACAGTGTAAAGGTCTAATAATGTAGTTTGTTATCATATCTTGAAACAGGTTTTTCATAATTGGTTTGTGGTCTTTTTGAAACATCAACCAAATCATTGAAAGTTTTGAAGTATTCAGCGATTCTCTTTACAGCCCAAAAGTCACCATCAGATTGAATATAAGATAAATGTCCACCAATGTTGGTCTTCACTTGAACAACATATGGGTTCACTTTCGCTTCCTCTGTTGGAATTGAATGAACACCAACAACTGGATCATCAAATGCATTGATTGCTAATAATGGGGTATGAATATCGAAAAATCTATTAACGGAACTAGCAGCTCTATAATAAGCGAAAGCTGTTGGAAATCCATATAATGGGGCTGTTAATCTATTATCAAAGTCACTGATAGACAGATATTTATGGTCTAAATCTTCTTGTGTAATGACATTATGTTCTAATAGTGTATGTCTATTTGACTTTAATAATCTAACCAGGAAATGTGCAGTAGTAGATTGGAATAAAAATCTCGTTAAGAAACGGTTTGGGAATCTATACATGGAATCCACCATATCCCATGGGTTTGATAACATGGATGCTGCGACAAATGGAGTGTTTTCTCCTTCTTCACCTAAATAATTACCCAAGATTGTAGCACCAAATGAAGTACCAACGGCATATAATGGTCTATTTGGGTATAGCGATTTTAATAATTTGATGAAATTACGTAAATCATCAGTTGCAAGCCCGTTGAACAATTCCCCAGATGTCAATTTCGATCTTGAGCAACCTCTTGAGTTTAATACAACAGCCTCAAATCCATCTATTTTGTTTAATTTTTCCACTAATGAACGAATGATAGGTTCATGAGAACCACCACCAAGACCATGACAAATAACAACCATTGGCTTGGCATCATTTGAGCCCTGAGATTCCAACTCTTCAGGTGTTAGGAACCTAGTTCTTGGGTGTTGCTTAGGCCAGCCTTCTGGTAAATTTTGTTCTGCCTTCTTATTGAATTCCTCTTTTGAAGTTGGAGCTGGGATGGAAAAATCAGCAGTAGCACTTCCACCATCTGGAAACACAACTTGTCTTCTCCCATACCATACTTGGAACACTTTGGAGTAGTCAGCTACACCTGCGTACACTGTCTGCAAATCACCACTAAACAACCAAGGCTTCAACCAAAATTGAGAGCCATCTTTCAGTTCAGTGACAGAGTTGACGATTTCAATATGAGGAATGATAGAGGTCCCATCTTCGTCTCCGTTTTTCAAGTTTAGTTTGACTGTGTCTTTAGAGTGGAAATTCTCGACATTACCAATGAACCCGACCATCTTGGTTGATACTCTTTTCAGGAAATGTTGGTGGTGTTAAAGTGTTGATGTATCTGAAAAGTGTCAATGTTGACAATTTTTGTGGGTTCAATTCACTTTATATCCGTATCCTTCTCACTCCTCGGCACATTTCAAACTAGACCCAACAAGTGCAAACAGTATAGTCATCTACAGTATTACGGTGTGACTTCATTTGGTTAAATAATATCACCATGATACCCTGACAAATATATATATATAAATATCAATGACAGGCCTTGAAAACCCAAGACTATCTCTCAGACACCAAAGAGATCCTCAGAGTCAACACTAAGCACTTGTCGTTTACAACGGATTCTTGAAAACGGTTGAAAAAAAATTGAATCTCATCGCATACGGGAAACACAACAGCCATATATCAACTGTTAAGGCACAACGAAGTGAGAGTTTATAACGTACAATCGACGTCCACAAATGCTTCGTTTGCTCCTACGCAGATCCAGTAGCCTAGGGGCTCGAGTAAGGCCTTTCCACAGCTCGAGCCAACTACTGAGTGCCCAAAGCTTCGTTAAGAAAACTACAATCAATGATATACGCCAGCTATACAAGAACAAAGAAAAGATATCTGTCTTAACAGCTCATGACTATATCTCTGGTAAAATTGCCAACGATGCCAATGTTGACATTGTTCTAGTGGGAGATTCATTAGCAATGGTGGCCTTGGGTTATGAAGATACGAATGAGATCCCATTTGATGAATTTGTTTACCATTGTAAAGCTGTCTCAAGAGGGGCTACAAAGAGTTTCATCCTAGCAGATCTACCATTTGGTTCTTATGAATCTTCAGATGTTAAAGCTATAGAATCATCAATCGCGTTAATTTCTAAAGGCCGCGCAAATGCTATCAAATTAGAAGGTGGTGCTGAAATAGCTTCAAAGATAAGATCATTAACTGATGCCGGTATCCCAGTTATGGCCCATATTGGATTAACACCACAAAGAGCTAATGCCTTGGGTGGATTCAAAGTTCAAGGGAACACTGCAGAATCTGCGATTTCCGTTTACAAAGACGCGCTAGCTGTTCAAGAAGCTGGTGCTTTTGCAATTTTACTGGAGGCAATGCCTCACAAGATTGGGAAATTTATTACAGATAACATTCATATTCCAACAATTGGAATAGGTGCTGGGCCTGGTACAAGTGGTCAAGTTCTTGTTCAAGCTGATTTATTGAACTCCAGTGGAAGTGAACAAAGTCCAAAATTCGTTAAAAGATATTTAGATGGTTATAAACTAAGTGTTGATGCTGTTAAGGAATATATTGGTGATGTTAAATCTAATGCTTTCCCTGAAATTGGAACACATACTTATAAGATTAAGGATGAACAATATGACAATTTTATAAAACAACTTGAAACAGAAGGGTTCAGTAATGAAAAATGAACAGGTGTATATATGCATACTATCTTTGACTTTCCATTGTTTAAATATTATAAACATTATTGCATTATGATTACCACTATAAACTCCCTATATATAAAAACTCAAAAGTTACTGTTCTATTGAACACCCAGTCATAAATCTACTTGACCAAAACGCTTTTCCCATTGCGTAGTGAAATGAAAGAAGGTTCAGTACCATCATCACTTAAATCATAAACGAATGTCTTTCCAAAATTCGGAGCAAAAATGTCATGCACTTTATTCAAGTTTTTGGCCAATTTTTCAAGTTTTATTTTCGGTTCAAGGAAATGCTCACTACTTAAAACAAATGTCCCCCAATGAACACCAACTATTTTTTGCGCCTTTAAATCCTCCATTATCTTGACACATTCCTCTGGGTTGATATGACGCGGTTTTTGATGCCATTGAGGACAATATTGACCACATGGGAGCATGGCTAACTTCATACCATAGCCATATTTATTTCCAATCATCTTGAACAAATCATGAACATATCCAGTATCACCAGCATGGAAGAAAATTGGTTTTTCATTTTTTAAAATAACATAAGAACACCATAATGATGAATTCGAATCTAATAAATGTCTACCTGACCAATGCATAGCTGGAGTACAAGCTACTTCATACAGATTATTTGGGTCTTCAGCAACTGGCAACTTAACACGGTCCCACCAATCTAACTCTATAGTATTATAAATTCCCTTCTTAGCTAAAGTCTTTCTCAACCCAAGTGGTACAATCCATGTCGTTTCGTTCTTCAACTTATCCGCCACTTCTTCATCAAAATGATCAGGGTGATTGTGAGAAATCATAATGTAATGTGGATTGGGTAAGTCTTCCAATTCGCATGGTGATGGTGTAATTCTCTTAGGCCCCAATACAGAATTGATCAGATAGTTACAAAACAACGGGTCTGTTATAAAATTAACACCGCTTACTTGAACAAATGAACACGATTGGCCTAACCAAGTGAATGTTAGACGGTCATCAAATTTTGGTAATTGAGGATCTGTATTAACCTCCACCTTTGTTTTGTTATCAAATAATGATGATTCTCTTAGCAATTCAAAGTCAGGGTCGAATACAGGTAATAAATCCCTTAGCTTAGCTTTTGACGGAATGTTCCTTTTCCCTTCAAATAGTTCTAATATTCTAGAAAGGAAGAATTCAAATAATGTTTGTACTCTATATTCTTCAAATGGGTTTTCAAATCTTCCTGCAACTGTGAAACTCAGGTACTTATCTATCAGGCTTTGGGGGAACTCTTCTGGTTTGAGACCTGATTGTTCAAATCTTGATCTCTCTATCCGGGCTCTTTTTGTGATTTCTCTATTAGCAGCATAGGAAACATAGATGGCATATGACGTATAACCAGCCAAGGCACCGATTCCGATCTTTGCCGGTATGGAGAGCATGATCTTTCTGATGTTGAAAAGAATCTCCTTTGTTATCTTATGACTTGAATCTTAAGAGTTTACTGGTGGTTGTTTTTGAGTTGTTTGTCATTCACGGTGTACACAGCATCGTGTAATGCGTTTTTGAATTTTGAGATGGGCTTTCACGGAGATTTGGATCAGAAAAATTAAAAAAAAAAAAAAGAAAATCTGACAGAGCTCTTTAACTGAAGATCTTTACTTGTCTATAACTAAACAAACAAAATAGCTACAGTCTAACGTTTTGGAGTGTATGTGATATATTACAGAATCTATATATATATATATATATGCTAATTGCGGTTGTGTGTATTGCTCTTCTGCATCATGCCTTTGTCTTGGAGGCCAATAGATGTGAGCCAGCTTCTTGAAGCATTGTTAGATCAATAATGCTCACGTTTCTGGCATAACCTTTTGTTGTGAAAACATAATCTGTATACATGATGGCATCCGATTTCTTCCCAAAAACCATGGATGATGGGTGCACTGATATAAGTTGGCCAGATGATGTAGTAGTGTAAGATCTGTCTGGCATACCAATAGCAGTATTTGATAAGAACCCAACAAGGAATGATTTCAACACTGATGAAATATCCATAGGTTTGGAAGATTCTTCCTCATCAAATAAATGTTTGTCTTTGGTCAACATCACCATATATTGTCGTATTTGATTTCTCACTCTCAAGACGTTTTTGAACCCTCTATAAGATAACGAAAGTTCTTTACACCATTGCTGTCTTTCTTGGGATTTATCAAATTGAATATAAAAGTCCAACAATTCTTTCAACATCAACAAATCTCCGTATTTGGCACCCAATATACATAAACTTAATCTTTTCTCATTAACTTCATCTCTTAATTCAGATTGGGGATTCATAACAAGATTATCAACTGATAGGCAAGAAACAATATCGACGACTTGTGATAAGCAACCTTTTTCATGAGCATGTAACAGAATGGCAGCAAATTGAGGCTCTAATGGTAGAATGGCCATCTGCGTACCGAATTTGGTGATTTTACCTTGGTCATCAAGTGCCTTTAGCTGATACAGTTGGGATAAAGCTGCAAGAACTGCATCTTGCCCTGGGTTTTCTAACCAAGACCAATTTAAAATATCATCAACGCCAGCTCTTTTCAACATAAGAATTGGTGAAACAACATTTGTTCTAATGATTTCTGGTTCAGTTTGAAGTGGAAGTTTTTGGTAATCGTCTTCAACATATAATCTGAAAGCTTTACCTTCTCTTTCACGACCAGCTCTACCTGATCTTTGAGTAGCTGATGCCCTCGAAATTGGCACTGTCAATAAAGTTGATAATCCCAATTGATGTCTCCAAACTTTGACTTTTCTCAATCCTGAATCAATAACATATCTAACACCAGGGACAGTGATTGATGTTTCAGCAATATTTGTTGCCAAGATCACTTTTCTTCTTCTAGGTTTTAAAGGAGCAAAAACTTTGGCCTGCTCTGCTGGTGGTAATGCTGCATATAATGGTAATGGAACAATTAATGGTGCCTCCCTGGGTAGTGCATGCGCCAGCCTTTCTAATAAGGAAAAGGACTTATCAATCTCTTCTTGACCTGGTAAAAACACAAGAATATCCCCCTCTAATTCACCATTGTTCACCTGCACTATAGCTTTTGTAACACCATCAACAAGGTCATCGACGGGACTTTCAACATACAAGCGCTCAACTTTGTACATTTTACCCTCAACATACAATATTGGAGCATCGTTATAAAACTTGGAAAATTTTTCTGCGTCTAGTGTTGCAGACATGATTATCAGATTTAAGTCATCTCTCTTGGATAACAGTTCTTTCAAGAATCCCATCAGTAAATCAGTCAGCACCGTTCTTTCATGCGCTTCATCAATGATGATAGTGGAATATTGTGGGAGAGTAGATTGCACCATTAATTCTCTCAACAACATACCATCAGTGAGATATTTTAGCTTAGTGTGATGTGTGCACTTATTATCAAATCTGACAGAATACCCAACTTTGTCACCCAATGCAGATCCTGCCTCCTCTGCAACTCTTGTTGCTAAATTAATAGCAGCGACTCGACGAGGTTGTGTCACAGCAATACCTTTCTTATTTATCGGCAATAGAAATTGAGGAATTTGTGTTGACTTACCTGACCCTGTTTCACCAATGAGTACAGTTACTCTATTTCCTGCTAATTTTTCCAGAATTTCATCTTTTGATTGATATATTGGTAATGTTTCACGTATTTTTAAGAGTTGTTTTGCCTTTAGGATTCGTGATTCCCTTGATAAGTTTAAACCTCTACCATCCCTCACTTCATCTTCGTCATCACTGAAAAAATTCACTGTTTTAGGGCCCTGTCCATTCACTCTTGACTTTTTGATGGTATGTCTTTCATTATTCTGTAGTTTAGAAGATTTTTTATATGTTTCACTTGGATTGTTATCCGATGTCTTCAATAAGATCTTTCCATTTTCGGTCTCCAGGTTTAATGATTCTTTATCTCCTAATGATGACCAAGCACCACTATTGCCTTCTATCTCTGAATTTTCAGCTTGATTCGCATTTGCAGCATTTGATTTTCTCTTTCTCTTTCTCTTCTTAGATCTGACAGCTTCAGAATCCTGTACCTCATCGCCCGTGAGACTTGTTGAAAGCCCATTTTGAGAGGCATCCTCATCCAAGTTCTTGTGAAATCTCTGATTCTTCCAACTCATTTCTTGAAGGTCTGAAGTGAATCGAAAACAACCTTATACAAGTAAGCCAATCAAAGAATCACCTCTAGTTTTTACGGTCTAATCATGTACTAAAACTCTGAATTTCTTCACTGTTTATGCTAAAACCAAAAAAATTTAAATTCCCGATTGGCACCACACTCCATCACCCACTAGCCACATTTTGGTTGTGGCTAATTGTCATAGAACAAACATGCGAGAACTAGCCACATTAAATCGTCAGGCCAGTATAAGATCCAAATTGGAAAATGAAAACAATAAAAACAGTTCTAAAAATGTTTGAAAAGTTTAATACTCAGTATATAAGTACAGGATCAGTGTGGAGGTTGATATACTTGCTATACTGTTACTCTTCATGCTAATAATTCCTAATCATCACACATGGCTCCAAGAATTCGCCCAGCTACAACGCTAACAGTTGTTTTGGGTATAGCATTCGCATTTCAGTTGATCGCAATACTTTCAGTCCCCATCACCAAAACTATAACGTTATGCACCTACGATGGGTACCGATTTGGCGTTTTTGGTTTGTGTAACGGTGACAAGTGCTCTAGTGTCTCTATAGGCTACAGTGGAAGTGAAATCAGTGACGTTAGTGGGTTCTCATTGCCTTCAAATGCCAGACATTCTGTTTCAAAATTGTTGGTGGTTCATCCAATTGCTGCTGGCCTCTCATTCGTTTCACTGGTGGCAGCTATACTATTACATTGGCATGGACCTTCAAATTCATTAAGATTTTTATTCTTCCTATTATTATGGACAATACCGAGCTTTTTAATGTCCCTGTTGTCGTTTTTGGTTGATATATTGCTATTTGTCCCTCACTTGGATTGGGGTGGTTGGATCGTCTTAGCTGCTACTGTTTTGATTGCAGTATCAGGAGTTTTATTGTGCATCATGAGAAGAACAATTTCTTCAAGAAAGGTGCTGAAGCGCAAGGACACTTTCAATAATGAATATCATATGCAACCCTTAAACTATGGGTATGGAACAGTCGATGGAAATTCTGAAACTAAGCCTGGGTCGACTTCTTATTATGGAAAGGAGGAAGCTGAAGAAGAAAGAGAGCCGTTCGTTCATGAAGGCGATGAAACGTTTGATAATAGTATGAATATGACAAGAACAAATGAAGACCTCAATAACTATCCATCAACTCAGCTTTATGACTCTATGCGCGGTGAAAATAGAAGTGCTCAGAGTAACTCTACAGGATATCGATCCCCAGAGAATGTCCTGGCTCCTCTGTCAGCTGCTTATAGAGGGGGATATGACAGCTCCACGCCGTTGATCAGTGATAGTGTCCCAAAGTCACCACCTCAAGCTCATACTTCAACACCATCACAGCCACCAGTTCCATATCCTGTTGATTTACCAAACACAGAATTATCAGGACCAGAACAACAGACGGTACATTCATGGAATGCACCATACCCAGATGAATCTAATTTCAATGCAGCTACTGGCTATGATCGCAATAGTGCTCCATATGTTGGCTCCAAGCCATTTGGACCTAGACCAATGCCTGGTACATCCTCTGGAATTCAAGAAGACTTACCTCTTTTACCTTCTGAGATTGCTGCTAGTAGAGCTGTGGGTGAAGAGTTACAAGAATCATCAAGCCCATCTGCTCCCCCTTTACCAGAGGAGAATGTATCGGAGGAAGAATATGACGACGCCCAAACAACATTACCAGCATACCCACATCATGAGAACCCACATCCATTACTACAAGAAACCAAAAGACTTTATGAAAGTGATCCGATATCAAATGCAAATGATCTACCAATAATTGAAGTCGCAAGGGAAAACACATACAGAACTAAGATTGCGAACACCATTGATCAACTCCAAGGACCCCCTGTTGCTAGTAATAGCTCATTTCTCAATACGAATGACAGCTTATTGAGCTCTCACTCCCAAATAAATTTAGCCGCTGCCCCAGAGGCAATTATTGAAAACAACAGTGATGATAGTGATGGATTATACGGTGTTCCGAAGTCAAGGAGTGTTGCTCCAGAAGACGTATCGAATATGGATTCTTTTCCTGATGAAGCCTCTTCGAGTTATTCATCACATGTTCCATCAGCCATTAACTCTCCTATAGATACACCAACGAGGGGACTTTCCCTACTGAAGCCAAACAGAGGTGGAGCAACTAAGAACCCTACAACAAGTTCTATGGCTATTGATAGTATATATGATCGTTATGCTAGAGAACCTTCTTTGACTGTTGATGATACAAGAGAACCGGAAGCATCTCTCGATGAACTATACCCATTCCCAGACCCATTAGCCAAAAGGGCCACACCGGCTCCCTCTTTTTCAAATGTTTCGATCACTTCTTCAAACTTCACATCAGTTTCACAGAGAGGTATAAATCCTAAATATTTAGAAAACAACCCTGAGGAAAGAGCTACTACAGTGCCTCATCAAGATTTATTACCAAATAGACAACCACCAAGAAATGTTCCTACTAAGGTGAATAGGAATAGTACCGATATTTTGATCTCATCAAATCCTGATTTTTCTGTCTTGCCTCTTAACAAGAAAAATGGGAAAAGAAAACCTGGTAAGCCCAATTATTGAAGATGGATAATATCTAATTGAATTTGATAGTGCTGGTCGCTTGATATCTTTTGATTACACTGAACTGTAGACATTTATATAAAAGGAATGATTAATTAAGTAGATGACAATATGGTTATATATTTTACACTAGCTAGTGCTGATTCAGTTAAGGGTGCGTACGGCACCAATCAGTGATGCATATATATATAAGTTGTTCTATATGTACTACTGTATATACTTTAGCACTGAATATTTGTTCAACGTATTCCAGCAACGTCCTTGCTGCATTATATATATCGCTTCAGCTAACGGAGCTTGATATCGGCCGAAAGGTTAAGAGAATAATAATTTCCGCGAACCCAAGACACCTTGAAAACTCAAAAAGCTAATGAAAAAAAGCTGTCGAAGCTTTTGACGTATAATAAATTTTGAAGTTCAATCACAAGTTTGGCATTACGTCTAATTTTTGAAATACCATAAGCCCCAAGAATAGACTTTACTGTGCTTTACTACGGCAACTGATAGGATGACCGTCTCGATCAAGCAGACTGTACACAAGGGTAGTAGGGGTATAGACTTCATTAATCACAATCTTAAGGCAGCTATAACTCGTGCAAACGAACCTGACTCCACAAGAATACCAATACCAGAAACCAATGGCTTCAGGAATAAGACAACCAATGCCCCTATCCATCCTTATTATAGACCAAACCCAATTGAAAAACTGATCAAGACGGTAAGGTTTCGTAATAATAGTGACACGGGTCCGGTGCCTTCACTGGCTTTAACTACAGACCAGGAAATATCGATAACATCTGACACAAGATTCGATACCTCTAGAGAAGCCATTGAATTTTTAAACAGACCCCACAAACAAAAACGAAGACTAAAGCTTATTCCAGATCATCAACTAGATACTGAAGTTCCTGAGAGTATAAAATCAATCTTGGACGAAGTTTTGGATGGATCTGAAAAATCAGTGAGCGATTCTCTAGCGTTGGATCTCATATCAAACGAAGGCCAACGATTTACCAACGAGGACAAATTTAAATATATTGTGTCGAGGGCCATACCCACTTCTGAGTCGGCCAATCCTACGGAAGCAGATTCTCCTGGGATTGAGTTTTCTGAAAGAGTTTCACCAGAGATATTGTCTTTTGAAGTTGTCTCTTCAGCCATTCTCAAAAATATTGCCAAACTTGATGATCCAAAGATGGCTTCTAACGTGATTGTGCACTTGATGCTAAGAGGTGCTCAGATGAAATTTCCAAAGCAAAAACGTCTCCTTCCAAATGAAAACCGTGAGAGAATATCAAAAACAATCACACTCATACAAGATGCATTAATTAATAACTTCAATATTCTTTCACATGACGCCAAGCTTATTGATAGTATTGCTCTATTAAGATTATCTTTAGACGACACTAGAAGTGCAAAAGACTTGATAGGCCAGTTGCTAGCAATGAAGTTTGCCCCAACTGTTGAAACGTTAGACAAGTATTTACGTATACAAGCTCAGAAACTTGGAAGCGATGAGAACTCACGTTGCGAGTATCTTGAATCAATTTATGGCTTAGAAGATGCTATATATACACATTTTGGAACTGGTGTAACGGCCAACTTGTTCAAGAGTGCTACAACAACCGATGAAATGATGTTCCTTGTTAGGGCTTTGAAAGCCCAAGCTCAACAAGGCGAACACCCAAATCCATTAGAGAATATCATCAAATCCATTTCCCAGAAGGAGACATTGTTTCACAATGCTTATACTAGATCATCAGATAAACTATTACAAACAGTCAACAACATATCATTATACCATGAGTTGGCTCAATATGAAAGTCCGCAGAAGAATATGGTCAAATTCCTGCTGATTGAAACAGTCAGACGTGGGAGCTTCATATTTGGGTTGAAACTATTGAAACAAATCCAAGTGCTAGATGAGGTCACCGAAAAGCAAATTCGTCAAGTGATGAGAAACCGTGTTATTCATTCCTCAGATACAGACCCTGGATTTGATAACAGATCAAGAGATACTTTTGCTAAGGCCTTTGAGAAACACCTACAAGAGAACAAATACCAGAGACCTTTGAGTGGATGAGGTAGAGGTAAAATAGTAGTTTATGTATCCACAGCGATCATTGGCCTAAAAGGTTTCTGAATACAATAGAAGATACAAATCATAAAGGGCAACCATCTGTTGATGTAGAATGGAATATCTTCGGAACTTGAATTTGTTGAAAATGGTGGAAAATATTGTTTCGCGCCTGCTTGTAAATTGTATAACATAACTGATTTGTGTCGGCTGCGCTTTTTATATCACATTTTGCGATGGATAAACCGAAAATTCTTAATTCATTACAAAACAAGATATAAAATAATGAAATCCGCTTATGATAGTATCATGGGTCACTAATGAGCTAAGCTCAAAGTTGTAAGGGTGAATAGTGATATCAATGAAAATTATTAGCCCTTTGCTCGGAATACTGGCATTGACTGGTAAAATCGAAGCTAAACTCTTTGGTTACAGAGATGTTGGTGTAAGTGAAGAATATTTACACTCAAAGGTGCCTGATATTGGTAAAACAACTCAATATACAATGGCCGATATTTTAAAACGACACAGAGGTCTCTCTGAAAACACAAGACAAGAGATTGAAATTTTCAAAAGTCCAAGGTATGACACATCTTGTATCAAAAAGGCACTTGCCCCTATAGTCCCTACATGTTTTAAAGTCAACATTGATAGTATTGATCCCGCACTTCGGGCCCATACAGCAGCTAAATTATCCATATGTGAGTTTGAAGTTGCAAAAATCTCGTATCCAACAGAGTGCTACCCCAAAAGACATTTCTTCGGGAATGATGATGATTCAATCGATTATGAGGATTGTATACTGTCTCTGGAAAAAAGCCCCCAATGGTGGACTAGCTATAGTGGCAACTACAGATCAATCGGTGACATGTGTTTTCAAGAATCATTACCATATGAGAAAGATGAGATTTTGAATTTATTTTTGAATGTTACAGAGATTTATGATCAGATACTCGAAGATTTGAACCAGAATATCGGTATTTCTTCAACTTTCAGAGAAAGTTATCGAGCATCATTTGAAGATCTGAAAGAATTAATGGACAGTGTGCTGGTGGAGTTTCGAAATGATTCGAGCAATCAGAGAGAGGAATACTACAAGAAGCTCAAAGAGATGAATAATGTCATGCAGGAAACTAGTAACCTGACTGATATACTTTCCAGTAATATGATGGGCGTTTCAAGTTTATTAAGTTCTCAAATGCAAAGCTTGAGTAACAAATGGGAGTGCTTCTTTGACCAGTATAATAATGATGATTATATGAATGAGCTTATTTCCATGAGGGATACCTTTACTAAAGAAATTTCCACAAGAGATGCAAATATGAATGAATTATTAGACAGCTACTTATCGAGACTGGAAGTACTATACTCCAATTCTGAGACAAACGTAAAATTATCAGATAAAATACAAGAGAGTTTGAATAAATCTTTAAAACAAACTGGAAGTTTAACTCATTTTATGGAAACAACTGGTGATTCACTCATGATGAGCTCTCAATTTGCTTCGAATTTGTTGCAAACATTCAAGGAGCTGGATGAGATGAACATTGGTGATATCTTGAATGTTTCTGAACAAGAATTGTTGATGGTTTTCCAAAGGATAACAGGGGAGCTTGAAAAAGAAATGACAAGTGTCCATCAAAATGCTGAAATCTTGGATGGTGAGTTGAGTGTACTTGTGGAGAAGATTGCCGAAGCTACTGGTTCTGTGGATAAGGTAAATGATATCTTGAGAAACAATATTATCATAAAGATTCTTCTATTCTTTGCTTCCAGCAGTAACAAATTTGGAAACAAATTCATTACCATGATCTTCTCCTTTCTTTTTTATTATTATCTTATTGTGGTTAAATTCAAGTTTGTTAGTAGAGGCTTGAAGTTATTATTTCTTCTATTTTGTGCGTCAATTTGTGGGTTTATTTTAGGGATGTCGGTGATCAGAGGAATTACTGGTACTTCTAGGACGAGATTTGGCAGAGACTTTTTAATATAAACGCTTCTTTATGGTCTTTAAAGAAGGGCTCATTACGAATTTTAACTTCCTTATTATTTCGCATGGTAAATTCAAAACATCATAGCGTAGAGCAAACACCATAGCGTATAAGGTTAAACTTGGCCTTGTTGACCTTCTATTCAGCTTTTGTGAGCCTCAATTCCATGAATCACCTCGATTCAACCATAAGAGGTAATGGAGCTTTATATATAGCCTTATTTGTTACGAAATAGCAACGAGCTTTGGGCAATTTCACTTTATTAACGTATCAGGCCCAAAGCTCATAGGACAATTATACCAGCCTATTAAATCGGTAATGTAACTGGTTGTTCATGAACAGAGGAGACAGATGAACCAGATATCTAATATCCAACCCATTGTAGTGATGAGCCAAGAGGATACAGCTTGAAGACGGAAAACCGCATCAATTCGTTTGGTGGAATCGTTTTCTTCACTGGCTACTTTGATTACTTCACGATATCTCCACTTTTCAAATCAAGAGTTGAATCATATCACCAATTAATAACGAAGAACGAAAAAGTGCAGTGTCGAAAGTTGCTGGTCAGAATAATGGTGAGTGATTTCGATAGATTCAGCTGTATCATATTTAACTTAAATGAACTCGACATTAAACTCTATATGATATATTTGGTCCCAAAAATAGATCATTATATATAGTCTCGATCACGAATTTAAGAGCTAAAGCGTAGAAGATATTAAAACTTCCTTCAAGGTTCCAAATTCCAAAAATTTCATGCTCCCGGTTATTCCTCGCGCATATCTGGAATCTGTATAGCAAATCAACGGTTCTATTGACCTTATATACTATATGCACTCTTGCAACTTGCAACTTGCTAGAAGTCCGCTACTTTGAAATTCCCCGGATTGCAAAAAAAAAAAAAAAATCTAAAAATGGATCATTTTAATTATATACAAATTTCAAAACCTTTGCATAGAAGCGGGTTTTCATATATATATTATTAAACAATTACAAATTGCAAATATCGAATTCCTTCCATGAATCACACTGTTAAGTGTGAAACTCAGTGAGGTGTATAGGATTGGGCTTTGTGGAAGGTCTGTGACTCTGTGTCATTTTTGATATTAGCTAACTGTTTTGGGAAACTTGAGTGAAGGTTGCCAGTGATACAACTCATGCTGAGAGAATTTATCATAGTTAGCGTACCTTCCAACGGCCAACCGACAGTCTGCATAAGACTACTACCTCCAATTTATCCCAAAGATATCAATACCCCCTCGAAGTTCGAAGTGTAAACTTTGAAGAGACTAAGCTGCGGTATACTCTAAAAAATAAAGTTTTTATTACGAGGAACAAAGGTGCATTGATAAGTGTGTGCTAGATGTATATTGCAACTTGTTGATCGTCAAATGTAAATTCAATAGAAGATGGATAATTCGGCAGATCAGAATATGGCTAATTTTGATTGATCTTGAAAGTGCATGAGCGAAATACTGCCAATTGAATCATCAGATCGATTGTGAATTATATACAAATTAGTAACCCTCAAGCCTTTGCATAACGTATTTGAAGTTTGATGAAGGCTATTTGATGCATGATGTGTTTCAGCAGTAGGCTAGTGTCTATGCCAATAAGCTAAATGTGGATTTTAAGATTTATAAGTGCGCACGTATTCACTTATTAATAAAGCAGTTCAGTGGAGCTGTGAAAAAAAACTGTTACACACGAATAGAGAAGTAGAGGACACACATGATGTGAAAACTGAACTTTGCAATTTATCTAGGAACCAATTACAATCAAAAGTCTTGGCTGTTGTTCAGATCCCAGTACGCATTGTGTTTCAACTTTCAAGGATGGTGCACGTCTTTATTAAGCTTTTGGATCTCGTACAGATTTAGTTATGGGTCCTCTATCAACAATCAATAATATACAAACATTTTTTAATCATGTACGTTCTTTCAAATTTCCAACTGAGCAACGCAAATTCATAGTCCGTGTGAATTTCAGTACCTCATTAACTCTTAGATACGCCACCTGTCCTTTCTTTCTCATTCTTTCCAACTTACTCGAAGCCTTCGTTGGTTTCTGTGATGACAAGCAGCTTTAAGTCCACTGGATCGCGAGTTCAAGTATATGTGGACAACAATTGATGCCTCAGAAAATCCCGAGTAAAATCAGTTCACTCGTTGTCATCGAGCGTCAAAAACAGACAGATATTTAGACAACCCCAGGACCCAGGGAACGAATAGGAAATACAGATTCGAGCTCCCAGTAAGAATATTTGCAGTCGCTATCATTAAGCTTCTTTGTGCTAATTTGGGTATCATAATACATCATTTCAGTTTACCTGTTGAACTGATCGGCAATACTGGAAGATTGTATGATTCTTATAATATATATCTAGAATTTGTAAAACCACAATTGTCGACGTTGTTAAGTTGTCTTGTACGGCGGATTTGAAGAAACAAATTATCAGTATGACCAGATGCTCTACAGCAAGGTTCATTATCCCCAATTCCAAGCTCATTGAGTCAAGTCTGAGTTGTTGAATGTTAGGTTGTGAAGAGTAGATCAATTGATCGCACTGTTTATGAGCTACAGTTTGAAAATATCCATGGATACATCAGAGTGGGCCTCGGAATTTTCTTTTTGATGAGCTTGGACTCGGGACTCGGGAGTATCTGAATCCTGATCTGCGTATCTTGCTGTCGCCATGATGTAGGTATCGACTGATTTGATGTCTTTACCTTATTGATTTGTTCTTTCCAATACGATTCATACTACTCAGAAGAAGGACCCATGATACAAGATCCCAATATGTCAGGATTTAGGAAGTTTTGAAGATCATCTATTTAATTAATTTCCCATTTCTAAATTCTCCATTAGACATCGATCTGCAAGGTGCACTGGGTTTAAACTTTCGAGCGGACAACTGTTGGTCATTTCAGGATTCAGGAACCAGTCTAAAGCTAATCAAATAGTCACGTACAGTTAGGAAAGGGATTCTGCCTTTTTTCATTCTTCTTGACATTATATAATGATACAAGATCAATAGGGAGAGTCGACTATATATGCCTCGAGTCTGTTGGTTATATTTGACCAGCACTTCATGAGCTAGTAGATCGATAGCCCTACACGTATATGTACTAAACAACTCGATTAATTTTATACTTTTTTTCCATATAACTAATCTGGATCACCGACATGTCTGAGACTGTGAAGTTCGAACAAGTGAGTTGATACCGTTTATGAGTCGAGGGAATTAGTTATTAGTAAAGTTACACCATTCACACGTTATAAACTCAATCTCTAATTAGTTAGATAATTTTATTGCCTTACACGGAACGAAGATTCGGTAACAGCAAACTTATAATCTGTCTAGCAGGGAAAGTACTAATCATTAGTGAGACCAAGAAATTTTATCACTCTGCGCAAATTGTGTGGTTCATGAATTCTTTAAAGCAATAGATTAGCAGACTCTAGGCAAGATACGTCTGTTCAATGTTTCTTGAAGATTATTTTTTTCAAGTTGATGTGCATAGAAGGAAGTAAAATCATCTTTAGCTGTTTGTCAACTTCGCAGTTCTATTGATAGATCGAGAGAGATTTCCAGTTGAAGTAAAAATAAGCAGGTGGCAGATTACCATATCATAATATAATAGACTTTAGCATCCGGTGTATGGTAATGTACACGATAATAATTAGGCCCTTAAGTAGCGTGTGGTATATATATTTTGGAAAAGTCTTGGTGGTTTTGATAGTTTTGGCGTAAGTCGTATAAAAAATTGATGTGAGGTTGATGCAGAGTTAATTATAGCATCGGGAAATTAAACTTAACAGCTTGTAAAAAATTGGTAAAACATACTACGTAGTACTTACAGGGCCCACCAGAAGTTACTATTCATAGCTGCAGGCCTGAACCGAGCGATGCGCGTATCCTTTCTGGTGTCAATTGTCGATGTATTTGGTCATATATATACCCTAGAGATTCCTTGTTCCTGATGCTCGTCCGTGATTTCTGAGTCGTGAATAGTTCAAAAGATCGATGGGAAAAAGCCTCTTGAAAAGAGAAATTCCACCGGGATAAATTGACAGATAGGTAACACACACGGATTAGCTCAGCGCTGACATAATCAATCCAACCGAGCGGCCCGAACCAGAAGTGTCCATCGAAATTTCAACTTGTGAAATTAACAAACTCCATTTCCAATTTGTTACAAATCAGACCAACAAACCATCAATCTTCATTACTTCAACCAACAAGCTAAACTTAGCGTCAACAACAAGAATAATCTTGCAAACAACAGCGTCAAGCTAGTAAAAAAGCATATTTGATACACTGCAATCATCTCTGCTCTACCCAGGACAGCTATCGATCAGATATCAACAAGCGCCCACCCTTAGAATCTTGCCTCCAAAGCTCTTTAGCCAGCTAGTCCATTCCTTTGATAACTATTTTATTCAGCGGTTAAAGTCTACGGAAAGATTCATCATCAAATACCAAACAGACAGTTCAATTCTTTCCATTCATATACATAAGTATCATTCTGTTTCAATTCATTCATCCATCTTTTCACCTTAGACAAAAATTGGCTGACGTTCCGTTATCAAACAAATCAGAATAGTTTGACCAAATCATCAAAGAATCAAACAAACTACTTTAAGCCTTTATCCTAGTCATATCATTATAATTCATTAGACCTATAAGGAGAAATTTGCTTCCGCTTTTTTTCAGTTAATTTTCATTATAGACATTTTAACAAAATGGGTTCGGACCATAGCACTAGGCCTACCCAGGATTCAGAGTTGGTGCTGGATAACCTCTCATTAGAATCTGCACACCAAATTAATTACAACGGTACATCAACTTCAGCGGCATCATCGTCTTCATCATCTTCGAACAACAACACTGCTGCAGACGATCATCACTCATTCAGATCACCAAGAAGTTCAAGCACTTACACTTCAAATATAAATGCTGATATACAAGCCAAATTGTTAGCTTTCCAAGAGCAACGTCAATCAAAATCAGCTCAACAGGATGCCAACAATAACACCAACAACAATTCAAATGTATCTTCGCCTATGGAGAACACAAAGAAATCAACAACTTCAAATAGTTCATCCTCTGGATCCACCCCTTTCTTAGGCTCGCCAGATACACCTGATACTCAGCTACAAGCTCCTTCAATATCAATGGGATTGACAAGAAAAAAGTCGTTACAACAAAATAAAAAGACTGAAAAACCTTTACCTCCTTTACCACCCGCTTTGGCTGAAAAGAACTTGAACCCTGCCAGACCAGCACCTTCGTTACCAGTTAATTCTCAAGTAAGTCCTCAAGTTGCTGCAAGATTACCAAAAGCCAAGCCCTCTCTATCTATGAGAAGAGGTATGAAATTGCCTGGTGGTTTACCTTCGCTAAACAATGATCCATCACAGCAACAATCTCAACAACCTTCACAAGAGTTACCGCAACAATTGAAGCTAGAAACAGATCAACAACAGTCTTCATCACAACACACCAATGGTTTCAAAAGAGGTGAAATACCGTCATTGAAAAGCTCTGGTTCTGTTACCAGTCTGATTGAAAAGAAAGGTAAATTACCAGCTCAACAATCTATGCAACTGAAAGGTTTGTTCGCAAACTATTCTAAATATATTGATATTAAATCAGGATCCTTAAATTTCAAAGGTAAATTATCATTAGATTCAAAGGGTGTTGACTTTAGCTCAGGCTCTTCTTTTAGAATCTCCTCGGATGAATTGGAGTTCATTGAGGAGTTGGGTCGTGGTAACTATGGTACTGTTAGTAAAGTGTTACATAAACCAACCGGTATTATCATGGCAATGAAGGAAGTACGTCTTGAGTTGGATGAGGGTAAATTTAGACAGATTTTGATGGAATTGGAAGTTTTGCACAAATGTGTAAGTCCTTACATTGTGGATTTCTATGGTGCCTTTTTTGTTGAAGGTGCAGTTTACATGTGTATGGAGAATATGGATGGTGGTTCATTGGATAAAATCTATGGTGACGGTGTTGATGAATCCCACTTAGCTTATATTACGGAGAGTGTCATCAGAGGTTTAATGGAGTTGAAAGATAACCATAATATTATCCATAGAGATGTTAAGCCAACAAACATTTTGGTCAACAGTGCTGGTAAAGTTAAACTTTGTGATTTCGGTGTCTCTGGTAATTTGGTTGCCTCATTAGCCAAAACGAACATTGGGTGTCAATCATATATGGCTCCTGAAAGAATAAAATCACTAAGTCCTGATGATAGTACTTATTCCGTTCAATCTGATATTTGGTCTTTGGGTTTAACAATGCTGGAAACTGCTAAAGGATCTTATCCATATCCACCAGAGACTTATGATAATATTTTCAGTCAATTGTCTGCTATTGTCGATGGTGAACCACCTGCACTACCTGAAGATTATTCATCTAAAGCAAAGAATTTTGTCAACCAATGTCTCGCTAAAAATCCAAACAGAAGACCAACTTATACCAAACTATTGCAACACCCTTGGCTGGTTCAATTCAGAGATGTTGATGCTCACATGGGTGATTATGTTGCGAAAAAGATGAAGGAGAATTCTTCAAGAAAAGAAGCAGTCGATGAAGCCAACTATGAAGAAGTTAATAAAAAACTGAAAACACCAGCTTTACATAAAGGTGGTGCTCCACATAGAAATTAAAGGCCCGCTAATCAGTTTGCCATTGCAATACACCGTTGAAACTTGACAACAATCATGATCAATTGATCAGTTTTTATGATTTTACAACATAATGTTACGAATCTTGATGCCCCTCTTATATATTAACAGTTTGTTCCCTTTTTTTCTTTTTTTTTTTCAAGAACTCTTCTCCACCGCTGGTGAAGGGCAGTTTTCTTCCATATAATGATGCACTTAATTATGATATATTACATTACTATATATAGCAATTGAACAATTATGGACCATGGTCGATTACAATTTATATTGATACACTGTAGATTCCTGTTTAATTAATTAAAAGTGAGAATACAAGGAAGTTAATTCAACTATATGCAATTTATTATAAAACAATTATTTAAACCTCTCAAACCTAGAAACCTAAATCAAACAACAAACAAGCTTCAAAAATTTAACATCTTGCTACTATAAGGTAACATTGGAATTTCTTCTTGATCCCAAGTCAGGCAGTTCATTCCCTCCAAATGTTTCAAATCTCTCAACGTGATAATCTCTCTCATCAATACCATCTTCATTAGTACTTGGTCCACGTATATTATCATTCACATGAGCATAATCTAAATCATTCAACTCATGAGATTCAACAGTCTGATGTGGTGCAAGTCCATCATCATCATTTCTTTGGTTTGTATGAGATGGGTGTGTTGTGTTGTTGTTAAAATGAACATCTTTGAAGCCTGGTTGTTCAGAAGTTGAGACTTGATGTTGGGCTTGATCTGGTTGATCATTGTGGCCCATATTGTAATCATGGTGCTGCTGATAAGAGGAAACATAAGTGGAATCTCTATTACTTCTAGCAGAATGTGATGATCTAGCTCCTAAAAATGAAGGCCTTTTGAAGCGATCTCTAATGATATTTGGTGCCGCATTCTTGAAGAAAGTCATCACTGGATCGCCCATTGAACCCATTGTTTCTGACCTTTGAATATGATTTCCAGCATGTAAATCTTGGTATCTATCCCTGATCTCCATCTTTTCAGAAGGAAGCATAATTGCACGATCTAATGAATATGGTAGACCTCTATGTCTTCCTCTAATCATCATCGCGATAATAACTAATTTGGAAACAGCACCAAATTGACCAGCAAATGAAGGTGTCGTATTTGGATAGCCCAATGACATACCAACTGTACCGTAAGCGCTAACAACTTCAAAAAGAACAGAGAAAACATTGAATTCAGGTCTTGTGGTATCCTGAATCTTACCACCTTCTGCAATACAAATAATGAAGAGACCCATGAAAACAAACCACAAATCAAATGATAGTTGTTTTCTTAAATGCGCACCAATAAATGACGTGGCCTTTTGTTGGTCCTCATCATGACCACCTTCTTGGTTACCAGCATAAACACCTAAAGACTGTTCTTCATAAACATTTGTTCTTCTAATGGAGATGGCCAAGGGTAAAACTGAGATATACATCATAACCATATAACTCACCTGAACCCCGGGGTGTAACTTGGATAAATCGATACAAGCAAAACCAGCAGTTCTGGTACTGATGGCCTGGAAGAACCCATTTAGAACTCTAATATTGACTGGTAGAGAATCGACAACAGTAGCATTGAAATCTAATATGATGAAAAGGATAAGATCAACTGCATTCATGACAACCAAAATGAACAATAACCACCATGTTGGAGCAGATGGGAATAACAAGGTGAAGCAACGACGGGGATGATCCAATAGAAACCCTAATGATTCTTTGAACAATGACAAATCTCTGGAAAATTTAAAACAAACCCAAATGATGAACCTCAACAGAATTGGAAACCCAGTGTTTCCAATAACAATCAGAATTGCACAAACCATCAACGCATAAATAGAAGTATTAAAAGAGTTCATACTATCCGGAGTTAACGTGAATCCCAAATCATTAAAGGATGACATAGCAGTGAAGAACCCCCACCAGCTTAGTGTAACACCGCTTTTCTCAACAGGTGGTTGATAAGTTTTAGTACCATGAATCCATGGGACAAGAAACAAAAATGCAAGGACGTGGAATCCAATATAATATAACAATAATATCTTGGCTAATAATTTGATGGCTCTGTATTCAACACCACCCAATTCTTCCTTTTGGTTTTGAGAAAGATTAACAAAAGTTGAATTCCTCCCAATTTTTGGATTCCAGGAGAGATAATTCGTTGTCATGTTTCTCATCAGAGAATTTTCATCATAATCATCATCAGATTCGGTCTCAGAACCGGATGAAACATCATCAATAACTGAGGAAGATAACCTTCTCCTTATTCTGGTTGGGTTTAGTTTCTGTTTAATCATTCTTTCAAAAGTTGGTGATTTATGAAGGGAATGTGCCTTGCGTGAAGTGACATCTAAAGTATTTGATCTTTTACCAAACTTAACCCCACCAGTTTGATCTGACGAGGGTAGTTGTAAATTTGATTGTGCCTTTTGTAATCTATGATCTTCGTCATTTGAGGCATCAGATTCATCATCATCTAAAACGGAATCAATTTCTCTTCCACCATGGTCACTAGAAGCATCGAAGCGGTCGGAGCGATGTGAGTTACTTAATCTGAAACTGTTGAAGCTTGGTCTATGACCTCTTATACGATGATGTCTTTTCTTTGGATGTTTTGGCCTAGATTGTAAATCGAATTGAATAGCAGAATTTTGCCTTGGGGGTTTCTGTCTCTCAGCAGGACCACTAATAACCAAGGCAGGACCTTCATGTTCTTCTTCAGTAGTTGTCTTTTTCTGATTTTTGCTCAACATTGCAATGGACATAAAGACATCTCTTGGTTCAACATCATGTTTTCGTGGGTTCGGCAGATCTCCAAATTTGATATTAGGAGTGGTCTTGGTATGGCTTATGTCCTCTTCGTCATTAATAGATTGATTTTGTACATGTCTCAAATCAGGTGGTAGATTTGAAGATTCATCTTCTGAACTTGGTTCTGACAGATGCTCCACGCTATTATTCCCTGAGATATGATGTGGTGTATGTGAAATATCTGCAGCAGATTGGGTAAATGGTTCAGGTCTTGATATAGCCATTTCAGAAGAGCTTGTATCGGATTCTTTTGATTCTGGAGATTCACCTTGTGGATATGCTGGAGAATTAGAAACAGCAGTCATTGAGCTAACACCTGTTAATGGATTTGTGTTGCTAGTTGCCTTGGAGCTTGTTGGGGCTTTACTCAAGGTTCTTGACCTACTATTAGCAGGTGTTCTTGATTGTGAATCACCAGTTCTTGAACGTTCCATCGATTGGGTACGCGCCATCATTGTAGCAGTTCTTCTCATTTTGAAGTTCAATTTTGAAGTTTCTCTGATATCATCAAAATAACGTTCAAACCAGTAAAGACGTAAGAAGCATAATGAGCCATGAATGAAAATCGGGGTCGTAAGACAACACATGATATAAACAATAATTTGTTGATAGAGCGTCAGAACGTTGACATCAACAGTATTAAGACCAGCTTGTGTAGCAGCGCCTGATGCAAAGAATAAAGCGTCAATATATCTCACAGATTTGACAGGGTATATGAGAACTGAACCCAACAGAGCACAAAAGATGATATAAAAATAATGTACAGCAATAAATGAAGGGAATATTTTCTTCAAAAAGGGACCGAAAACATCTTCCAACCAACCAACACCATCACGAATTCTCCAACCTAACGTCTTCTTAGCCATGAAGTTTATTGATGCTATCGATTTCCTTCTGTTGACACCTTGTTGCACATTACTACTACTTTCTTGAGGTTCTAAGGCATATGCAACATCATCTCTGTCTTTAGGTCGTACCAGTTTCATTATATTGAAGCCCCCCATGGTGATTCCTTGATTTCAGTATGCTAATATGGGTAAAAATTGGTATCTTTGATATGAACACAAAGGATGGGGTAGAGCAAAATGTGATATTGTAGTTCAAGTTTGATGCTATATAAGCGAAATACCAAGGCCGTAAGATTGTAACTCCATAAACCAAAGAAAATATTGGTATTGTATAGCAATGGATATCCTTCAAGACGCTCAGTATACTCTGAGTAGAACAGTAGTAGCTGAAGGAGTCTTAGCACTGATCCAACAACAGCACTTTCTTCCTAACAACCAAAATTTGAAGCTTGAGCCCTACAAAAACGTTTATTGAGCTCAGTTTTGATTTTTGACAGCCTGAAAAAATCAAAAGCCAAACATAAAACGAGTTCGCGATGGTTTTTAACTGCCAAAATTTTTATGTGACAAAAGTATCTTCACGAAAAAATTTCAATCAGAATGATTTTAAGATTAGGAACAACAAATGAATGAAACTGAGGTCTTACATTTATCTTTATTGTTCTAGGTAGTTACTGGCAGTGTGTAGTGACGGTGTAGGCTATGCGTACGCATTTGAACTTTTTTCTGGGATGTGTTGTGGGCCGGGGTGGCTTGATTTAAAGAATCACTGAAAGATCGTACAATTTATTTTCTCTCTTTCTATTACTAAAGGTGCGATTCAATTGGCCTGTGTTTAGCTTTGTGCTACCACTATATCACCGAATATACCCTAATATATGAATCTACCATCAAGGCCCTAAGAGATGTCAGAAACTGGTCTTTTGACTTTTTTGACTTCTTTGAATTACCAGAAATGCATGAAATTAGACAGCCAAAAACGAAAATTTGGCGTTAAACAATGTTGTTTTGCTTCATTTTGCGCAAATTGGCAGAATCTACACTTGGTATCCACAGCATACGAGATGCAGGTTCTGTGATGGAAGAAGCCAATTTGGCACTTTTCCAGATTTTGGACCCATGTCTCCCACTCTCAAACGGTATTTTCAACACGGAAAAAAGCTCATACTGACGATATTTTGGTGTAAAGTGTGATAGGATTATCTGTTGCACAATTTTACAACTTTTTAAAACTAATTTACCATCAAGGATACCCTGAAAGCTGCCACTTAATACGTCAACGCGTCATTGCTTACCCTGAGCGTTTTCCATCTCATCGCGGAAAATTTTTTTTTCATTTCTTTCCAGTATAAAAAAATTTTAAAAGTAGTAAATTTTATCTCTTCATACAAACTCTTCTTTTATTCCTCTTCTTCTTCTCTCTCTTTCTCTCTCTCTCTCTCTCAGAAAGTTCTTTTTCAATCCTTATTGGTTTTGCCATTCTAGAAAACTCTTTAATTGAAAAGTCTCCAAAGCTTTATTGTCACTAGGTCTCTCTAAAGAATCGAATCATTTTTCTCCATACAATTGCATCTTTTTCATAAATTTTAAAATCAAAGTCTCCAGATTTTAAACTTGAAAGAGTCAAAACAGATTACATATTCGATTTTCATCTTTTGATAATAAGTTCAATTTGATTTAAGGGTTTCAAGGAAAGTTTCTATTTGGTAAGTTTGAGGCAATTCGTTTCTTAAACGACAAGGTTAAAACTTTTTTCAATATGGGCTTTTGAAAAGGCTTGGAAAAGGACGCGAGTACGAGAGAGAGAAAAAAATTATATACATTCAAAAGGGATTGGTTGTTGAACAATATGGTTGAATTCACTTGACCTCTACGACTTCTTGGATTTTGTCACCATCTTATTTGACACTGACCAACCCCCCATTTGATCTCAATCGAAAAGCTACCTTTTCCTTCCATTCAAAATCCATATTGTAGTTGTTGTAACCCTTGATGTTTCTTTCGCTAGAAAACATGAGTACTAACGTTCATCAAAAGATTCATATTCTCATTTGAAAATCTTTTCTTTATTCATTTCTATTTGTGGGAACCTACTATTATAAAAAAATGGCTTCTATTGTTCCTTCTGCTCCAATCTCTCCTCCAATGGAGTCAACAGGTAATCGTTTGATGGCTTTGGAATTGAAAGATGGTACCGTCTTAGAAGGTTACTCCTTTGGTTCTGAAGTTCCATCTGCCGGTGAATTAGTTTTCCAAACTGGTATGGTTGGTTATCCAGAATCAATCACCGATCCTTCTTATGAAGGTCAAATTTTAGTCATCACCTATCCATTAGTTGGTAACTACGGTGTTCCAGACCGTGAATTAAAGGATGATGACGTTCCTCAAATCCCAAAGTATTTTGAATCTTCTAAGATTCATATTTCTGGGTTGGTTGTTGCTCACTATACTGAGGAATTTTCCCATTTCTTAGCCAAATCATCTTTAGGTGCTTGGTTAAAGGAACAAAATATCCCAGCCATTTATGGTGTTGATACCAGAGCTTTAACTAAACATTTAAGACAATCTGGGTCAATGTTGGGTCGTATCGCTGTGCAAAGTGACAAGGCTTCTGTTGAAGAAGCTGCATCTGAAAACTGGACCTCTCATTTCGATATCCCAGAATGGGATGATCCAAATGTTAAAAATTTGGTTGCTAAAGTTTCTACCAAGGAACCAGTTTTATATACTCCATCTCCTGAAAACGCCATTAAAGGTCCAGATGGTAAAACTTTAAGGATCGTGGCCGTCGATGTTGGTATGAAATACAATCAAATCCGTTGTTTCGTCAGACGTGGTGTTGAATTAAAAGTTGTTCCATGGGATCATGATATCTCTTCTGAATCATTTGACGGGTTGTTCATTTCTAATGGTCCTGGTGATCCTTCTGTTATGGACTCCACCGTTGAACAATTGACTAAAGTCTTGGAATCGAAGAAAACTCCAGTCTTCGGTATCTGTCTTGGTCATCAATTGTTAGCTAGAGCTTCTGGTGCTTCTACTATCAAATTGAAATTCGGTAATAGAGGTCATAACATTCCATGTACTTCAACAATCTCAGGTCGTTGTTACATCACTTCTCAAAATCATGGTTATGCCGTTGACACCACTACTTTAACCGGTGGCTGGAAAGAATTATTCGTCAATGCTAATGATGGTTCAAACGAAGGTATTTACCATTCAGAATTACCATACTTCTCTGTTCAATTCCATCCTGAATCTACACCAGGTCCAAGAGATACTGAATTTTTGTTTGATACCTTCATCCAATCTGTTTTGGATCACAAGACTTCTAAAACTTTGAAACCTGTTGAATTCCCAGGTGGTAAGATTGAAGATAATTTGGCCAAGCATCCAAGATTACACCCAAAGAAAGTTTTGGTTTTAGGTTCAGGTGGTTTATCCATTGGTCAAGCTGGTGAATTCGATTACTCCGGTTCTCAAGCCATTAAGGCTTTGAAAGAAGAAGGTATCTACACCATTTTGATCAATCCAAATATTGCAACTATCCAAACTTCAAAAGGTTTAGCTGATAAAGTTTACTTTTTACCAGTTACTGCTGATTTTGTTCGTAAAGTTATCAAACATGAAAGACCTGATGCTATTTACGCTACTTTTGGTGGTCAAACCGCTTTAAGTGTTGGTATTCAATTAAAAGATGAATTCGAAAGTTTGGGTGTCAAAGTCTTAGGTACTCCAATCGACACTGTTATCACCACTGAAGATCGTGAATTGTTCGCCAGAGCTATGGATGAAATCAATGAGAAATGTGCTAAATCTGCTTCTGCTAACACAGTTGATGAAGCTTTGGCTGCCGTCAAGGACATTGGTTTCCCAGTCATTGTTCGTGCTGCTTATGCCCTTGGTGGTTTAGGTTCAGGTTTCGCCAATAATGAAGATGAATTGATTGACCTGTGTAACAAAGCCTTTGCTGCTTCACCACAAGTTTTGGTTGAAAGATCCATGAAAGGTTGGAAAGAAATTGAATACGAAGTTGTTCGTGATGCTTACGACAACTGTATCACTGTCTGTAACATGGAAAATTTTGATCCATTAGGTATCCATACTGGTGATTCCATCGTTGTTGCTCCATCACAAACATTATCCGATGAAGATTACAACATGTTGAGAACTACTGCCGTTAACGTTATTAGACACTTGGGTGTTGTTGGTGAATGTAACATTCAATATGCTTTGAACCCAGTTTCTAAGGAGTACTGTATCATTGAAGTTAATGCTCGTTTGTCACGTTCTTCAGCTTTGGCTTCAAAAGCTACTGGTTACCCATTAGCCTTTATAGCTGCCAAATTAGGTTTGAACATTCCTTTGAATGAAGTTAAGAATTCTGTCACTAAGGTTACTTGTGCATGTTTTGAACCATCATTGGATTACGTTGTTGTTAAGATCCCAAGATGGGATTTGAAAAAATTCACTAGAGTCTCAACCTTATTGTCATCATCAATGAAATCTGTTGGTGAAGTCATGAGTATTGGTAGAACGTTCGAAGAAGCTATCCAAAAGGCAATTCGTTCTGTTGATTACCACAACTTGGGTTTCAACGAAACCGAGGCCTTAATGTCTATTGACATTGATTCTGAATTACAAACTCCATCCGATCAACGTTTATTCGCCATTGCTAATGCCCTACAATCTGGTTACTCAGTTGATAAAGTTTGGAAATTAACCAACATTGATAAGTGGTTCTTGAACAAATTGGAAGGTTTAATCAAATTCTCCAAATACATTGCTTCATTTGGTTCAATTGAAAACTTGACTGCTTTGGTCATTCGTGAAGCAAAACAATTGGGTTTCGAAGATAGACAAATTGCTAAATTTGTTGGGTCAAATGAATTGGCCGTTAGACGTGTTAGAAAAGAATTCGGTATCCTTCCATTTGTTAAACAGATTGATACTGTCGCTGCTGAATTCCCAGCTTTCACCAACTACTTGTATATCACATACAATGCTGATTCTCACGATGTTAAATTTGATGATCACGGTGTTATGGTTCTTGGTTCAGGTGTTTACCGTATTGGTTCTTCAGTCGAATTCGATTGGTGTGCCGTCACTGCTGTTAGAACTTTACGTGCCAACAACACCAAGACAATTATGGTCAACTACAACCCAGAAACTGTCTCAACTGATTATGATGAAGCTGATAGATTATACTTTGAAACTATCAATTTAGAACGTATCTTGGATATTTATGAAATTGAACAATCTTCAGGTGTTGTTATCTCTATGGGTGGTCAAACTTCCAATAACATTGCTTTACCATTGCACAGAAATAATGTTAAAATTTTGGGTACTTCCCCAGAAATGATTGATTCAGCTGAAAACCGTTACAAGTTCTCTCGTATGTTGGATCGTATCGGTGTTGATCAACCAGCATGGAAAGAATTGACTTCTATTGACGAAGCTGAAGCTTTCGCTGAGAATGTCGGTTATCCAGTTCTAGTCCGTCCATCTTATGTCTTATCAGGTGCTGCTATGAACACTGTTTACACCAAGGATGATTTAGCTTCATACTTGAACCAAGCTGTTGAAGTTTCCCGTGATTACCCAGTTGTTATCACTAAGTACATTGAAAACGCCAAAGAAATTGAAATGGATGCTGTCGCTAAAGATGGTAACCTGATCATGCATGTTGTTTCTGAACACGTTGAAAATGCAGGTGTTCATTCAGGTGATGCTACCTTGATTGTTCCTCCACAAGATTTGGATAAGGAAACTGTCAGACGTATTGTTGTTGCTACTGCAAAGATTGGTCAAGCATTGAACATTACTGGTCCATATAACATTCAATTCATTGCTAAGAACAACGATATCAAGGTTATCGAATGTAACGTTCGTGCTTCGCGTTCTTTCCCATTCATTTCTAAGGTTGTTGGTACCAACTTGATTGAAATGGCTACTAAAGCTATCATGGGATTCCCAGTTGATCCATATCCATTGGAAAAATTACCAGAGGATTATTGTGGTGTTAAAGTTCCTCAATTCTCCTTCCCACGTTTGGCTGGGGCTGATCCAATTCTTGGTGTTGAAATGGCTTCCACTGGTGAAGTTGCCACTTTTGGTCATAACAAATATGAAGCTTATCTGAAATCATTACTTTCTACAGGTTTCCACTTACCAAAGAAAAACATTTTGTTGTCTATTGGTTCATACAAAGAAAAAGTTGAATTATTACCATCAGTCAAGAAATTGAGTGAGTTAGGCTTCAACTTATTCGCTACTGCTGGTACTGCTGATTTTATTCAAGAACATGGTATCCCAGTCCAATATTTGGAAATCTTGGTTGACACGGATGATCAAAGATCTGAATTCTCATTGACTCAACATTTGGCTAACAATTTGATTGACTTATACATCAACTTGCCATCTGCTAACAGATTCCGTCGTCCAGCCAACTATGTCTCAAAGGGTTACCAAACTCGTCGTATGGCTGTTGATTACGCTGTTCCATTGGTCACTAATGTCAAGAACGCCAAATTGTTGATCGAAGCCTTGTCACGTAATTTATCATTAGAAGTTTCAAACATTGATGCTCAAACTTCTCACAGAACTGTTTCAATCCCAGGTTTGGTTAACGTCTCATCATTTGTTCCTTCATTTGATACTTCAAAAGATTTCGAACAATCTACTAGTACTTCATTAGTCTCTGGTTTCACCTACAATAATATTTTACCAGTCACTGCTGATGGTGAAAATATTTCAGATGTTCAATCATTGAACAATGTTGCCACTACATTAGCTGATTCTGGATACACTGATTTCACTTTATCTGTTGCTGCTGCTAAAGGTAACGAATCTGAAGTTTCTCAAATTGCAAACAGTGTTGGTTCATTATTCTTACCATTCAATGACTTCTTTAGTGTCAATGTTTCTGATGTCTCTGCTCATTTTGCTTCATGGCCAGAAAACAAGCCAATTATTACTGATGCCAAGTCAACTAACTTGGCCTCCTTATTGTTATTGGCTTCATTAAATAACCGTAAGATCCATGTTACAGGTGTTCAATCTAAATCTGATCTAGAAATTATTAAATTGGTCAAAGAAAAATCCCAACATGTTACTACTGATGTCAATATCTATTCATTATTTGTTTCACAAAAAGATTATCCAGAAGCTACATTCCTTCCAACCCAAGAAGACCAAAATGCTTTATGGGCTGGCTTGAAAGATGTCGATGCCTTCTCTGTTGGTACTTTACCATCTGTTTTGGCCAAATTTTTGGGTAAACCTGTGACTGCTGGTTTAGGTATCACTGATGCTTTACCATTGTTATTTTCAGCTGTCACTGATGGCCGTTTGACAATTGAAGATATTGTTGAACGTTTACACACCAAACCTGTTGAAATTTTCAACTTGCCAGAACAAGATTCAGTTGTTGAGTTAGATTTGGATAGATTAGCTTCTACTTTACACTCTGCTAACATTTGGTCACCATTTGAAGGCAAATTGAAAGGTGGTGTTGAACGTGTCCATTTACATGGCCAAACCGTTTGTTTGGAAGGTGAATTAGTTATTAGCCAAGCCTTGGGTGTTGATAATTCTTCATACAGAAAGAGATTATCTGTTGTTCAAACTCCTCAATTTAACAATGATGTTGCTTTAGCTCAAAGTCCACAAGTTAGAAGAGCAAGATTCTCTTTCAGTGCAGATGCTCAACAACGTCCATCTCCATTATTGGAAGATGTCATTAATAGTGAATCCAAGGGTACTGAATTAGTTTCATCCCGCCCACCAAGGGAATTATCACCACCAGGTGCTATTGCTACACACATTCGTGGTAACAACCCATTCTTACGTCGTTCAGTTTTGTCTGTCAATGATTTTAAACGTTCTGATTTCCATGCATTGTTTTCAGTTGCTCAAGAAATGAGATTATCAGTTGAAAGAAATGGTGTTTTGGACTTACTAAAGGGTCGTTTATTGACCACCATGTTTTATGAACCATCAACTCGTACCTCTGCTTCATTCGATGCTGCTATGCAACGTTTAGGTGGTCGTACAATTCCATTATCAGTTGGTACATCTTCAGTCAAGAAGGGTGAAACTTTACAAGATACTATTCGTACATTGGCCAGTTATTCTGATGCTATTGTTTTACGTCATCCAGAAGAGGAAAGTGCTGCTGTTGCTGCCAAATTTTCACCAGTTCCTATCTTGAATGCTGGTAATGGATCTCGTGAACATCCAACCCAGGCCTTCTTGGACTTGTTTACTATTCGTGAAGAATTGGGTACTGTTAATGGTATCACTGTTACATTCATGGGTGATTTGAAATATGGTCGTCCAGTTCATTCATTATGTAAATTGTTACGTCATTACCAAGTTCGTATTAACTTGGTTTCACCAAAGGAATTAAGATTACCAGAATCATTACGTCAAGAATTGATTCAAAATGGTATGTTGGCTAATGAATCTGAAGAATTAACTAAGGAAATCATTGGTCATTCCGATATCTTGTACTGTACCAGAGTTCAAGAGGAAAGATTTAAAGACAGAGATCAATATGAAAGATTAAAAGATTCATACATTGTTGATAACAAGATTTTGTCATATGCTAAACAACATATGGCTGTTATGCATCCATTACCTCGTGTTAATGAAATCCGTGAAGAAGTTGATTTTGACCAACGTGCTGCTTACTTTAGACAAATGAAGTATGGTTTGTACGTTCGTATGGCCTTATTAGCCATGGTTATTGGTGTTGATTTATAAGAAGAAAAAAAAAGTTCATTTTAATTAAAAAAAAATTGATTTTTTTCTTTATCATTAATAATTTTTTTTGTGGTGGTGTTATTTTATTATGCTTTGTCACTTTACTCTATCTTGACAAATGACTGGAGACCATTTGTTATTCATTGGAGATCAAATATAGAGCAAGAGTATTGCATTGCAATCATTTTGATCTGAACTCACCAAAAATGTTATTTTTCAGTTGATTAAAGAAGAATATGATTTTTTTTTGCATTCATTTTGGTTTTATTATTATATATTGTTTAGGCTTTATTATTTTATCATGTTTATAGAAAACCTCTTAGTAGGACGTTGACGCCCTTCACCTAAAGCTCTTTACGTTACGTGCATACGTTTTGTACGTAACTACGTTTTATTTGTTTTCCAATTGCTTTACGTTTAGGTTGTTTTCGTTCTAAGGTTTTAATTATTTATAGTTCTTTTTGTTTATAGTTTGTTTAGGTTGGGTTCGGTGTATAAGTTTGTATAGAATTAAATATGTAAAACAAGTAATGAATAGTAGAATTCCTCAACTTTTGCTAGTGACAACCTGACAACTCTGTCGGCACCTGTAATATATAGTCCATTTAATTAGATTGTCGACCAGTATAATCGTTGATATCATAATGGAAATTACTGTGTGAACCTACAAATGTAGATAACAAAACATGCTAACATATTTTACAAATTCCTAAAACTCCCCTTAAACAAAAAAAAAAAAAAGCACAAAATATAATACAGAGTATAGATTTTTTAACGAGTTGAGCGATAATAACCAAAACAATTCATACAGGTTTAGAAAAGAAAAAAAACTGATGATCAAAATCTAATCCAAACTAGCTGAATATAAAGAAAAAAAAGACAAATAAAGAATAAATGAAACAGATAAATGGAACAAAAGGGTCTAATAATAACGATAAAATTTTAATGAAAGGATGGAGAAATGGTACAATACAAAGATCAAAAACAATTCAATTGAATAAATCATTTTCATCTGAATCTTGACCATTATTTGGTTCATCAACATCTTCATTTGCTTGGATTAAAGCTCTTGCAATTTCGATTTCTTCACCGCTTTGAGCATGATCGTCAAATGCAGAAACTTCTGGATCAACAGGAATATCATCATTACCGTTGTTACCACCATTTGGATTGCCTGTTCCATAATCGTTCATACCATTTTCAAATTGTTGTCTAACAGCTTCATATTTTAATTGTTGTTGACGGTTTTGTTGTTGTTGATGTTGTTGGTATTGATAATTTTTATCATTATAATCCTTTTGTTCATGACCATTATTTTGATGATGTTGTTGAACAAGATGATGTTGATGATGATGTTGTTGTTGAGGGTCATCATGTTGTAAGACATTTACATTTCTTGAACGTTGAGCAGCTTCGACTGCTGCAAATATACCAGATGGATCATCAAGATTTGTCAGATCGGCTTGTAATAAGCTTGGATCCGTACGGTGTAAATGTGATGAAGCTGCAACGATTGCCTCAATATCTTGAGTATGATCAATGTTATTGTGCTGTTGTTGATGATGATGTTGATGGTGATGATGTTGATGGTGATGGTGATGATGATTTTGATCACGCCCATCATGATGAGAAGAATCACTAAGACCTTCAGAATGACTATCACCACCAATGCGTAATTGTTGAGCTTGTTGTTGTTGTTTATTTTGACGTCTTTTATTGTTGGCAACATTGATATTTTCTCTTCTTTTCTTTGCAGCTAAAGATTTCAAAGGATCTCTACATTCATCACAATTCCTTATAGCTTGAGCAACGGTATCTTTAATTCTTGTCCAATGATAACGATCTGCGATAGCAGAAGTTGTTTTATTGATACCACCATGTGCCACATTATGATATTGAGTACAAATTTGCAGTTGTTTCATTGGATCTGGAATCACTTCTTTACCATTTAAAGTTAATTTACCATTAACCAATTTATAATGAGAAGCATTTGATCTTAATCTTGATTTTTCTTGTCTATCAATTAAAGGAGGATATCTTCCAGTTTCCAAATAATATTTAATTTTATCAAATCTATAAGTTCCTTGAGGATTTTCTGTCGGATGAACCAATTCTTTACCATAAATGATTGCATCAACAGCAACATCATGATCTTTTAAAATCCCAGCAGCTTTAATTTTCCCAATTCTTTTGAAATTTAAAGATTCAAAAATTCTTCTAGCTTGAACATTTGTTTCAAAGATTAAATTAAAAATTGCTGAAGTGAAACCAATTTTTGGAGCCCAATCTAAAAAGCATTCGGTAAGAGTTTTACCAATACCTTTACCTCTAATACCAGCATTAACTAGAAATCCACCGGTACAAATATGAGAGGAACGACCGGGGAAATTTGCCTTTATGAAGAAAGTTCCTAAACATTCCTTTTCCCATTGTCTTTGACGATCTAATTGAGGTTCATCACCAAGTACCATTACCGCAGCAAAAGCACCAAACCAATAATTTTTAAAATCTTCGATATCTAATACTTCGAAAAAGGGGAAAGTATCACCTTTTTCAATTTCCATATTAAACTCATCTGCCAAGAATGCTAAAAGACCTTGAGGTAATTGAGTACTTGAAGTGATTGGATAAATGGTGGCTGTAGTTTCACCATCTTTTAACAAGACAGTATAAGGAGGCAACAATACTGGGAAATGTTGATCAGGTCTATATTCACCCATTTTGAAACAAACAAAAATTCAATTTCCAATGATAATAATAATATTGGGAAAAGATTCAATATCTTGATCAAAAATATTTTGGTATTTTGTGAATGAAATACCAAAAGTTCAGTTCTTCACCAAAACCAATCCAACTGCCTTGATTATAATGATGACAACAATAGTTACAAAAGGAAGATAAGGGACTATGAATTCAATCCAAATTTCAACACTTTTTAAAAGTCCAAATAGACAACTCAGCTAATAATCGCTAAACGGACTAAAAAATTAAATCTCTTCACGCCGCGTAACCACCAAAACAACACTTTTTCCTCTAGTTCTCAACTCTTTTAACCAATTTCAACTTGATTCCAGTCTTTACAAGAAGGTTAAGGGAGAAAATTTTTTCCAATCTCAACAAATCAAACCAATTGTTTACGTTTCACCAACAGGGCGCGCGTTTGTGCTTTTCAGTGGTCCCAGAATTTCTATTAGCTGTGAGTAAATTACAACATGAATTAATTAGAGGAATTTTTGCAAGATGAAAATCAAAATCAAAAATCACAACGAGGGCGGGTTGACTGCCCGATCCGGAAGTGAATGTGTATTTAGTTGTCTATATATGTATATATCAAATCAGCTTTTTACCAAAGACTATGGCATCTACTGGTTCTGAATGACCCTTGAGCTCTCCTACACCTGGCACTAGCCCTATACGATCGAAGCCCAGTCCATCCCAGATGCGGACACTGGCAATATTAGTGACAAATACCAAATTGAAAACGGAATAGGTATAACCAAGTATTGGGGCCCATTGCAAATAACTTTGTCCTAAAGTCTTTCCAATATTTTGACCTCTTGAAATTGGATTAACGATGAATCCAGCATTACAAACATGGGAACAACGACCGACGTAGTTTGGTTTGATGTAATAAGTTCCCAAGCATTCCGTTTCCCAATTCAATTGTCCATCGACTGCTTTTAAATCTTGAACGTCACCTTTGATAATAACCGCGACGAATGCAACGAACCAAGATTCTTTAAACTCTTGCTCTGATTGTTGGTTATAATATGGATAAGTTTGACCTTGGGCAATTTCTTGATTAAATTGTTTATGTAAGAAATGGATTAATGAATTTGGTAATTCATCTGCTGAATAAACTGGATAGATTGTAGCTAATGTTCCATCTTTTAAAGTGACTATTTTAGGATCTTTAATTTTACCTAAAGGTTCTCTTAATAATGGACCTGAACCTGTTCCTGCCATGATTTAAAATTGAATATACGCTTGAAAGATGTTGTTGATTGTGAGTAATAATAGTGCCGGAGGAAAATCTTTTATCAGGACGAGAATTGAAAATCCCGAATTACCAATGAGAGTTAAACATAGTATTTATATTGATTATACTAATTATTGTCATCTTCCATAATTATAAATTATAACGGGTCCTTCCTAATTCGTAGAAACGTCCATTAGCTTGATCGGTCGTAATATACTTTTTTCAGTGAGAGTTCCGAATTTCATCGGTTTTATAATGTTCAACATTTGGTATCATCTCCGTATGGTGCGCTGAGTACGTAACAGAGGCAGTATAGCGTAGCGCAACGCTGGCACTACTTGAATCAGTAGATGATATCTGTAGATTATTTTATTTACAATTGGATTTGTCTATACAAGTTTTTTCCCATAGATTATACCATCAACAGGATCATCACGGCCTTTCACTTTAATAGCACCAGGGATTCTACCAATTCTTTCAAACCCTAAGCCATCCCAAGTTCTTTGACTTGGTATATTTGAAGCGAATACCAGATTGAACATTGAATAAGTATAACCCAATTGTACTGCGCATTTGATATAACTTTCCCCTAAGATTCTACCCACGCCATTTGATCTTGTATTTGGATTCACAACAAATGCACCATTACAAATATGTGAACAGCGCCCATAGACATAGTTTGGTCTTATGTAATAAGTTCCTAGGCATATTGTTTCCCAATCATGTAATGAATCAATTGTTAAACCAGGATTTTCACCTTTTAAAACAATTCCAACAAATTCCACAAACCAAGATTTAGCAAATTCTTGTTCTGTTTCTTGATGATAATTTGGATAAGTTTGTCCATTTGCAATTTCATTATTTAAAATTTTGGTTAAGAATTTAATTAATGTGAAGGGGATTTCATCAGATGAATAAATCGGATAAACAGTTGCCTTTGAACCATCTTTTAATTGAACAATTTCCGGTGAAGTGATCTTGGCTCTTGGTTTCCTAAGAATCCCCTCCGTATCTAAAAGATGTTCTTCAGCGATCTCTGTCATGTTTAATGAGTTGTTTAATGGTCATGAATAGAAAGTGATGAAGTGAATTCCATTTGAATTTATATTATAATAAATGTTAATCGACTTTGACATATAACATTATTACTCGACAGCCCAATGGGGAAATTTTCCGAGGGCCCACCGGGAGGGCCCAAAGAGGTTAAAGATCCGATAAGGATATTCAATTCAACGAATGTATTAAACATTTTTTGACTTTTTAACTATTTGTTTATCTATTTAATTAACATTGTTTCAAAATGGTTGTTATTGCTGCTGGACAATTAAGTTCATCTTCTTCACTTGTTGAGAATGGACATGTAGTAGTTGGATTAATCACAAGAGCTGTTGAATTAGGTGTAAAGATACTTTTCCTACCTGAAGCATCGGATTATCTTGCGCAAGATGCTAAACATTCTAAAAAGATTGTTAAATCAATTGAAGAATCACCATTCATTTCACAAATTCAAAAGAAGTTAAGGGAATTAAATCAACAGGGGGTCTTTATTAATGTTAATGTTGGGATTCATGAACCGAGTTTAACAAGTGATAGGACTCGTAATACATCGATTTGGTTTAATGAAGAAGGGGAAATTGTGGAAAGATATCAAAAAATCCATCTTTTCGATGTTGACGTTGCCAATGGACCAATTTTAAGAGAAAGTTCAAGTGTTGAACCTGGGAGGGAAGTGCATGTGCCATTCCAAACGATTGCTGGTAAAGTTGGCTTGGGGATTTGTTATGATATTAGATTTCCTGAATTAGCATTAAGACAACGGTCATTAGGGGCAGAGATCTTAACCTTCCCCAGTGCATTCACCGTGAGAACCGGTGCAGCACATTGGCATTTATTAGGTCGAGCAAGAGCCATTGATACACAAAGTTATGTTGTTATGGCTGCACAATCTGGTCCTCATAGGACAATTACCGAACAAGATATTGCGCAGGGGGTTGAACCAAAGCCAACAAGAATTAGTTATGGGCATAGTATTATTATTGATCCCTGGGGAACGATTGTTAGTGAGATAAGCGATATAGAAGTTGGTAAACCTTCATTAGCAATTGCGGATATTGATTTAGAATTATTAGCCAAGGTACGTAAAGATATGCCGTTGTGGTCACAAAGAAGGCCTGATGTGTTTGGGTATCAAGTTTGATAAGTATTTATAATGAGTTGTCAGCATAGTTCCGGGTTAGTGAGCAAGTATATATAAACATATAAATATCGTATCTACTCTTCTATTATACTACTATTATACTTATACTACTACTATACTCATTCTATCATGACTAAGAGAATCGGAATCATCACTTACTCTCTCTACGGGCATATTGCGAAGCTGGCAGAGTCTGCCAAAGCTGGTGTCGAGTCTGCCGGCTCGACAGCTGACATCTACCAAGTGCCAGAGACACTCCCAGCCAACATCCTCAAGCTGCTGAAGGCACCACCAAAGCCTGACTACCCGATTGCCACTAATGACACTTTGTTGCAATACGATGCATTCTTGTTTGGGATCCCCACGAGATACGGGAACATGCCCTCGCAGTGGAAGTCGTTCTGGGACGGGACCGGTGCGCTGTGGGCCCAAGGGGCGCTCCAGGGGAAAGCTGCCGGGCTGTTTGTCTCTAGCGGGACGCCAGGCGGTGGGCAAGAGGTGACCGCTTTGAACTATCTGTCTACGCTCGCACACCATGGAATCGTCTATTTCCCACTGGGATACAAGAACACCTTCCCATTGCTAACAAACCTGGAGGAGGTCCACGGGGGCTCTCCCTGGGGCAGTGGGACGTTTGCCGGGGGCGACGGCTCCAGGCAGCCGTCTGGGCTGGAGCTCGAGCTGGCAAAGATCCAAGGAGAGCAGTTTGCTGAGCAGGTGAAGAGGCTGTGAAGAGATTTAATTTATATTATATTTATATTTATATTGTTACTGTTTGTTGTAGATTCCGCGATAGCAAGAAAAGATAAAAAGATAAAATGAGAATTGAAAGAATGGAGAGATGAGATGAGATGAGATGAGATGAGATGAGATAATATAACCATCAGAATTATAACATCATGTCCATGTTCAGCACCTTGCAGAACACCCCAGGAGTCATCACAATCTTCCATTCCCAATCCAACCTATCAAAGATCTTATTGACTAAACTACAAAAATCCTCAAAACCATACCACTCAAACCTATCGAGCTCGAAACAAGGCTTTATCGATAAGATTATCAACGGGAAATCAGATGACGAATCAAAGAAACCTCAATCGAAATATACAATTGAACAAGTCTCAGAAGGGTTCCCAACGTTTGATCAATTAAAATTGATCAAATCGTTTGTCAATATCCATCCAGGTTGTAAATCAACATTTAATCAAGTGTTTCCTAAATTTATTAAAGAATCAAATAACAATTCCATCTATATCGAAGATATTAAGATCCCAACAGAGGAGAAGGTATTTGAAATTAAAAAATTAAATCAAGGAGAATTAACTAATCAAAATTGGTTTAAACCTCCTTTAATAATCGATTGGGATAATCAACTAATTGCAAATAATGAAACTTCATTAGATCGGATCTTGAACCATTATACAGCGGAAAACCATTCAAATGGTGATTAAATTTACTTATATAGCTAATACATACTAATCATAACCCATCCTCTTGACAACATAAGTTTGAGCCAAGATCCCAAAGGCTAAAGATAACCCATCATCAATCCAGTCCTTAACCCACTCCGCAGGATCTATATCTTGATCCGTTTCATCTTTATCCACTTCATCGTTATTTATCGATCCATCTAACCAATGGGCCCATTTGATTGGGAATGCTTGAGATCTTGTCAAGATTGTTATATCATGAGTTATATCTTTCAATATCAAAAGAAATGAAAATGAAGTCTTGGAATTATTATCAATTTCAATAAATTCAGAAATTGCTTCATCATTTGTTATATGAATAGGTAATATTGAAATGAAAAGATTTGAAATTGTTTCATCATCTTCATCTTTAATATAATTATTAATCGAATTGTTTAAATTGGCAATTGATAATTTTTCTCCATCGATCAATTTCCCATTGAATAGATTCAAATTTCTTTTATTATGAGTCTTGATCGTATTGTTATTATTAATCTCAATCTTAATACCTCCTTGAACTTGCTTTATAACTTTTTTAAAATTTTTCATTAAAAGATGATCAATCTTGTTGAAATTTTCTAAATCATGAATTAATTGGATTTTTAAGATTTCATCAACTTGTACAATAGAATTTAAAACATTTGATAAAAACCCAAAAGTTCTTGAAGGATCTGGTAAATTTATATCATCTCCCTTTATGAATTTTTTCCTTGTCTCTTCATCAATCTTTAAATTCTTAATTGATTCATTCAAATTGGTTTCAAATTTACTAGCTTCTTCAGTGGCCATTTGGGCAAAATTATTGGCATTATTCCAAATTGAACTAACAGTGGCAGATCCACTAGAAGACCACCAATTGGAAATCGAGGTTATTGGATCATTCAAAGGTTCAACATCTTTAGCCTCAGCAATCTCTTCAACATCAACTGGCTCAACTGTCTCAACTGTTTCTTTAGCTCTTTCTTTAGCAGTCTCTTTCTCTTTCTCTTCCTTTTTCTCTTCCTCTCCCTTATTCTCCTTCTTATTCTCCTTCTCCTTATTGGAAGCTTCTAATTCATCTAAAAAATTCAAGATGTCTTCATCACCGTTTGATTGTTTTTCAAGATATTTCAGCTTTGTCTCATCAGTTTCTGGTAACGATGCTATGAATTCTAATACATCTTCAGCTTCTGTTGATTGTTTTGGACTTGACATCTTTAATTTGTTGTTGAATATTTATAAAGAATCTGTTGAATTGATTAATTATTGTTATATCCTGGCATCCATCCAAACACCACATACAAAGTAGTAGTAATATCGTTTATTATAAAAGTAATAGAATGAAATAAAAATAGTATAATAAAAATAGTATAATAAAAAGTATAATAGTATAATAGTATAATAGTATAATAGTATAGTAATAGTAGTAAAGTAGTAAAGTAGTAAAGTAAAAGTGGTAAAGTAATAAAGTAATAAAGTATAGCAATAGAATTGAATAGCGAATCAATCAGATAAAACCAGTAATCTGAATCAAATTAAATAACTAAGCATCCACTGAGATACTATTTTGCTTTGAAATTCCATTTGAATTCAATTCATCTTTTGAATCCCAATTCCAACCAAAATTTGATAAAGTTTTATTTGAAACTTGTAATGAAGTTGTTGCTAATGCTTTTGGAATGGAATTATTATTCTTAATCAATTCATCGTTATAAATTGATGATAATTTGATTGGATATTGTTTAACATCGTTCAATTTGGTATTAGTCAGATTGGAAACTCTTTGATTAGTTTCAATTAAAAGATTAATTGAATGAGATAATTCTGAATCTTGAATTTGATCATTTTTTGTTTGCTTAGTGGCTGGAAGATAAAGATTGATTAAAGATTCATAATAAGAATTGATTGGAATTAAAACATTGTTTAATTTATCATTAAGTATTGGTTTGAAATTCCCCCATTGATTAATCAAATATTGATAAAAATTGGATAATATAACTAATGGATTTAAATCATTTAATTTAATCTCCTTTAATGGGATAAATTGATCAATATTACTCAAGATATAAATATCAATAAATTCATCAAATTTACCAATATAACTAATGAAAATAGAGCTTTTAACTAATCCATACAAGTCCAAAACGATTTTACTAATCAATAAAGATAAATAACGAACAAGATAAAAAGACCAAATTATTTCAAATAATTGATTAAGAATTGGATATTCCCTTAAATGAGTTAAAGATTTGGAATTTGAAATTAGTTCAGTTATATAATTTGTTTGAGTCATATTTGATTGTTGATATATTTGATTATAATTGTTGTTGTTTAAATTGAAACTTATTTATAAACTTGCATAATTTTATCCTTTAAGGATTTAATTGCTCCTTGTTCACGAAAATTAAATGGCCCAATGCGGAAATAAGCTACAATATGAATAAAATAAAATAAAATGAATAAAATGAAAAGATAAAATAAAATGATAATGATAATAGAGATAATTATGATTGTTTACATTCTGGTGGTTGTTGTTTGGTTTTGTCTTCATCTCCTTCTCCTTCTCCTTCTTCATCATCATCTTCTTCATCACTTTCCTCCTCACTTTCTTCTTCTTCTTCTTCTTCATCTTCAATATCATCCAACCCATAATCAACAGCAGATCCTGTGAACCAATCAACGGCTCTTGGAATCAATTTATCCTTAATCTCCTCACCTAATTGATAATCTAGGGCTAATCTTTCCTCTAAATCTTCATCTTGGTCTTCATTTTCTTCATCTTCTTCATCTTCATCTTCATCTTGATCGGCTGGAGGTTTTGGAGGATCAAAGAAATTGAAGAAAGATTCAGTTGGAGTTAATTTTTCAATGGTTCTTGTTTGCTTTGTATGCTTATTTCTTTGCTTTCTTCTTTCAATATGAATTGTAACATTGGATTCCGAATTTTTCCATTTGATTTCATCACCTTCGGCATGATCATAGATAAAATCACCTGAATAACCTAATTCTGATTGATAATAATAAGTCTTAGTTAATTGTTTATTTGAGAAAAAATCATTTGAATTAAATTCAAAAATTAATTTAAATCCAGGAGTTTCCAAGTATTCTAATTTAACATTTTTCAAAAATGATAAAACTTCAGAATCACGGTCAGTAATAGTCTCTGAAATTGGATGTAAATTTTCCAATGCAGTTAACCAAAAATGAGGAATCCCCTTGATATCACTATCTTCACCTTCACCTTCACCTTCAACGTCTTCCTCTTCCTCTTCTTCTTCTAAATCATCATCATCACCTTCCAACTCGTTTTCAATCTTCTTCCCATCTTCAATTTCTTTTAAACTTGGTTCTAAGTCACCATTAATAATTTCAGCTCGATGTTTATATAAAGGTTCATATTTCTTATAGAATCGTTTTTCTAAATTTAACAACTCTTTTTGAAATTCTTCTTCTAATTCCATTTGTAAAGATTGGATAGATTTCAAAGAATAGATACGATCTTTCACTTGCTTGGATAGAGAATCGATATAACCAGAATCCTTACCGACCAGAGTTCCTAATTTCCCCTGGATCATCGAGAGGAAAGCTGGGTTATTTGATAAATTCTTCTTGATTTCAGCCTCTTCATCAATAGTGGAGGGAACAACAGGGTTGTTTTTGAGATATGAGCCAGTCAAGGATGCTGGGGTGTTCTGTGGGGTGGGAGCCCCAGCCAGTTGGGAGACTTTGTTTCTAATGGGATTCGACATGTTTGATGTTTGTTGAATTAGTTGAGTTTATCAAGAGTTTCGTGTTGAATTTAATGAAAATGTTTTCCGCCACTGGTCGCGAATTAAATATTTAACAGTAATTTGATATAGTGAAAAGGCGATAGTAATAATATTAGTAATAGTGATAATCTATTAGTTGATTGATTTATTAGATATAATTGTATTAATTATCATATTATTTGTAACAGTGTATCAGTTTATTAATTCATCAGTTTGTATAGTATTGTATACTAAATTTGTTAGTTTATAAATTTATTAATTCACTCACTTTTCTGTGCCTGAAACAACTAAAAAACAATTTAATCACTAACAATTATACAAATACAACAAATAACCATCAACTGATACTATTCACTATTAATTATAACTGATACTAATACCATCGTTACTATCAAATCATACCAACACTACCAACTGATCTTACAATGAAACCTCCCAGGACCCCTAACTTGGCCCTTCTGGCTGCTCTTCCAAAGCTCACAACCTCGATCCCCATAGCCATAATCCAGGGTCTTAGCAAAAAGGATCAAATCCAATCAAAATCATCGATCACCCCTGAGGAATTCTGGACAAACATGATCATCTCCATCATTCTTGTCCTTGCTGGTGGTGTCTTTGCAGGGTTAACCTTGGGGTTGATGGGTCAAGATGAAGTTTATTTAAAAGTGATTTCAACTTCTGGTGATGATAGTGAACAAGAAAATGCTAAAAAAGTTTTGAAATTAATCGATAGAGGTAAACATTGGGTCTTGGTTACTTTGTTATTATCAAACGTCATAACAAATGAAACTTTGCCCATTGTTTTAGATCGTTGTCTCGGTGGTGGATGGCCTGCTGTTGTCTCCTCAACAGTCGCCATAGTTATCTTTGGTGAAGTGATTCCTCAATCTCTTTGTGTCCGTTATGGATTGCAAATCGGTGCATTCTTTACCCCCTTTGTCTTGGGGCTAATGTATTTCATGTATCCTGTTGCTTATCCGATTGCTGTTCTTTTGGATCGAATCTTGGGTGAAGATCATGGTACAATGTATAAGAAATCAGGTTTGAAAACTTTGGTAACTTTACATCGTACCATGGGGGTGGAAAGATTAAATAATGATGAAGTTACCATCATAAGTGCAGTTTTAGATTTAAAGGAGAAAAAAGTTTTAGAAATTATGACCCCTTTACAAAATGTTTATACAATGAGTTCTGATCGAATCTTGAATGAAAAATGTGTCGAGGAAATTTTTAATTCAGGGTTTTCAAGAATTCCAATCCATTTACCAAATGAACCAACCAATTTCATTGGAATGTTATTGGTTCGTGTTTTAATCTCTTATGATCCAGAAGATTCGTTACCAGTATCAAGTTTCCCATTGGCAACATTACCTGAAACTCCACCAGAAACTTCATGTTTGAATATCTTGAATTATTTCCAAGAGGGGAAATCTCATATGGTTGTTGTTAGTGAGAATCCTGGTGATTCTGATGGTGCCCTAGGTGTTTTAACTTTGGAAGATGTTATCGAAGAATTGATTGGTGAGGAAATTGTTGATGAATCTGATGTTTTCATTGATATTCATAAAAATATCAAAAGAACTCAACCGGGACCACTTTCTAAAAGACATTTAACTCAATATTTACATTCGATTTATCATAATTCAAATAGAAATTCATTGGAATTAGATGATCATCATCAAAATAATAATAAAAATAATAATAACTCATCTATAAATGCCTCAACAAGTTTATTACCAAATTATATCATTAAAGATTCTTCAATTATTCCTGAATCTTTAACTCAAATTGTTCCAAGTAATTTGGCTTCAAATCCTTTGGAAACTTCAAAACCTTTTGTTACTATTAAAAAGCAACCTCAACCATTAAGACCAATAACTCCGTTACGTTATGATTATGAAGATGATGTAATTGATTCTAAAAGATCAAAGTCTCCAAATTATGGCTCTGCTGATAAAAGAAATGATAAATTATCTAAACAATTTAGAATCCCAATTTCAGAAGATTCAAGAATCTCTACAGATTTATCAGATTTACCTTCAACAAAGGGGAAATATACTTCGCAATTCATCGCAGAGGATCCTCAATCTATCCAGTTGGATCATCAACACGAACTAAGTTATAAAACAGGTGGGATCATTGAAAGTGTTGTTAAGATCGATGGGGTCTCAAAGACTATTATTGAAAGTTCCCATGATAGTGACGATGATCAAAGTGTCAAGGGTTATTTGGTGGACGAAGAGTCTGAGAGTTCGAAATTGTTGAGTGATTTCAACAATACTAATAATAACAGTTGAAACAACTATAGCTATTCAATCAAGTTTTCTATTTAAATTAACTTCATTTAACTAACTTCATTATTCTTTTGATTCATTATTGTAGTCCGAAAAGAGCAACTTGCCGCATTGGGCCATTTCCCGGGTTTCAATCCGAATCATCTGATAGGAGAGAATTGAAACATTGAAAGAAGATGGGAATTTGCAGTGAAATGGATTAATCCAAAGATACTACAAGATCAAACAAATCACTTTGTTATTCATCATTTAGAAACTTCCCTTAATTAAAAATTCCTTCCCAATTCGAATTGTGGTGTGTTTGAAAATTCGGTTTAAAGAAGGGGGAAAATTTTTGGAAAATCAAATGTATAATTGAACCACCAACTGACCCACAATTCAACAACAATCAACAACAATCAACAACAATCAACAGTCAACAACTATCAAGAATTCAAACACAACAAAATCTCCTGGACGATTCAGGACTGCTTTACTACTAGTGCGTTCAACCATTCGCCAAGATGACCGATAAAGAGAAGTACCAATATCAAGATGGTTCAGGCCAATTAAATGATCAACTACAAAATATGAATATAAGGAATGTTAATTCAAGAAATTCAACACATTCATTCACAAATCCAAAACATCTTTCACCTTCCCAATCTTCAATCATAAGCTCAGCTTCAAATGAATCTCATTCAAAATCTTTATTAAGTTCTGCAAAGAGTAAATTGAAATTGTTCGGTATGGGTGGTTCAAATAATCAAAATCAAATTGGTTCAAAATTAACTCCCAAAAATTCAAAATCTTCAATGTTTTCTCCAAAATTACAATCGAAAAGTCCCAATGGTCCATCTTTAAATTCAAGTCCTCAACATTCAAATGTTGATTCAGTTCAGCATAATTATAATCAAAATCATCATAATCCTCCTTTAGAATTAAAGAAAAAACAACCTTTAAAATTGAAACGTTTCTTTAAAAAATCAACAAAGCCAAAAGATGAAGATTCAAAACATCATCATCATCATAATAATCATCATACTTTATTTGATCATCATTCTAAAGATACTTCTCATTCAATTCAACCGGAAAATAAACATACCATTGCAAATTATATACAACAAATTAATCAATCTCAATCAGGGATCAATTCTCCAATTTCTAACGGTTCATCAACACCAACTTCTTCTTCAAAATTGCTATTTGGAACTGATAATGCTGGTGAATTGTTAGATAAATATGGTATTCCGGGGAAAATCCTTGGGGAAGGTGCAGGAGGTTCTGTTAGTGTTGTGGAAAGAAGTGATGGGAAATTATATGCAGTTAAAAAATTTAGACCGAAAAATGATCGAGAAACTGAATCTGATTATAATAAAAAAGTTACATCAGAATTTTGTATTGGTTCAACTTTACGTCATGAAAATGTTATACAAACTTTAGATATGTTGAAAGAAGGTTTAAGTTTCCTTGTTGTTATGGAATTTGCTCCTTTTGATTTTTTCACAATTGTAATGAGTGGATTAATGACAAAACATGAGATTTTTTGTTGTTTTAAACAAATTACAAATGGTACAAGTTATTTACATTCAATGGGATTAGCTCATCGTGATTTAAAATTGGATAATTGTGTTGTTTCAAGTCAGGGTATTATAAAATTGATTGATTTTGGTTCAGCTGTTGTTTTTAAATATCCTTATGAATCTGAAATCGTAAAGGCAAAAGGTGTTGTTGGTTCAGATCCTTATTTGGCTCCAGAGGTATTAATCGAACGTTATTATGATCCAAGACCAGTGGATATTTGGTCAATTGCAATCATGTTTTGTTGTATGACTCTTCGAAGATTCCCCTGGAAGGCTCCAAAGCAATCAGATAATTCTTTTAAATTATTTACAACAATCCCAGAAATTGATCCTTCAAATCCAAATCATAAATCAAGATCAAAAGGTCCGTATCGTTTGTTAAGATTATTACCTCATGCTTCAAGAGATTTAATTGCATCAATGTTGGAGTTGGATCCAACAAAACGTATCTTGATCGATGATGTTGTTTCAAATGATTGGTTCAATTCAATCGAATGTTGTTCAATTGATCCAAAAACTGATGAATTAATCGTAAAACCTCAAACCCATAAACATCATTTAGTAACTGAAGATGAATTAAATGAAATACAAAAACGTAAACAAGATGAAAAAAAACAATCTCAACAAGAAGAGTCCAAAAATAAAGAAGTTCAAAATCAAACAGTTCAAGTGGGTGGATAACTTTATTTGCAAGTATTAAGCTAATTAACTCATACATATATATATATATATATATATTTATATTATCATACACATTATATTTCACCATAATATCTGTGGTTTTTTTTTAAGTTTAAAGGGGTGTGGGAAAAAAAAGGTTCAATATGGTTTTTATTCATATATATATATTTTCCAAAGTTATTATAACTTTGAGATCCTTATTTATATAAACAATTAATGTGTTTAATTAAAAAAATTCTATTAATGTATTATGAAATTGTATATATATTTAATTAATTAGTAAATTTCTCATGGCCAACCATGATCAAATAACATTGAAACAGATTCACCATTATGAATTCTTCTAATAGCTTCACCGAATATCCTTGAAACATCTAAAACTTCTAAAGTGTCACCAAGTTCTTCTTGATGTTCTTCTTGAGGAACAGAATTCGTAACAATTATCTTATCAATTGCACTAGCCTTAACTCTTTTTATGGCATCACCACTGAAAATCGCATGTGTAATCAATCCATAAACTTTTGTAGCTCCTTGATCTTTCAACAGTTTGGCAGCTCTTGTAATCGTATATGATGTATCAACTAAATCATCAACTAATATACAAACTTTACCCTTAACATCACCAACAAGCATCGTCGTAGCATATTTGAATTTCTTCTCCACTGTTAAATCTGTTGAAAAAGTTTGTTGTAATGAAACACTTGAAATTGGACTTTCCATTGATGAACCATTATTATTATTATTATTTGCAGAGGAATTATGACGACTAGTTTGATGAGTACGACGTTCTTTATGAATCAAGGCAAATGACATGGCCAAAGTATCAGCAATAGCAGTGGCTCTTTTGGCACCACCAGCATCAGGAGAAACAATAACTGCATCTTGATAATTTGGAATCTTGGATGATATATAATGTTGTAAAATTGGTTTAGAATACAAATTATCAACAGGTATATCGAAAAACCCTTGAAATTGAGCATCATGTAAATCCATCGTAATGATATGATCTGCACCTGATGTAGTTAATAAATCTGCAATTAATGTACCAGCTTGTGCAACCCATTGTTTATAACCAGAATTTGTATGTTGTTTGGAAAATGATTCAGAAGTACTATTCTCTTTGGTCTCCGGGATCTTTGGGATCCTAGAGGGATGATGATGATGATTATGAGTTGGAGTAGGTTGCTCTAATTTAAAAGTTGGTGGTGGTAATTGTTGATGTAACAGTTCATTTGGTTGAACATCTTTTTGTGGAGTTTCTAGATTATCAAAATTGGAATTTCTTGAAGTTGCCCTTGGAGTATTTGGAACACTTTCAAAAGTATATTCGTTCTTTGGTTTAGATATTAATGGTGCACCTTTCTTTGTATATGGAATATCTGGTTGTCTCGAGTAAGGGAACATTGGAATAACTGCAGTCACTTTTTTAGCTGAAGCTGTTTTACATGCACTCAAAATGATCAATAACTCCATCAAGCTATCATTTACATGACCACATCCACTCTGAACAACATAAACATCTTTCTCACGAACTGATTCATTTATACTAATGGATGTTTCACCATTACTAAATTTACCAAGCTTCACTTTACCCTTATCTAATGACAAGTTATGGCATATTCTTTCTGCAATTTCAGGGTGTGCGCTTCCTGAGAAAACAACAATATCATGTACCATATTGGAATGATCTAATAGGAATAGATGACCTGAAAGATTTCAATAAATGAAATCAAACAATGGAAAGTGCAAAGTTTATAAACTCATCAAAACGTTTTCAACTTTTTTGTGCTCACAATTTTTTTCCTCATGATTTCTCGGATTCGCGGACATGTACCACCGGTCCTAGGCCCACGGATAAAGAAACAGATCGTCTCATGATCTAATGACTACACATAGTTTTAGTTTAAGTTGAATATATTCGATAATCTCGATATTCTTCAATTCATTGTTTTTTGCTACAGTGGGGATTCTTTATTGAAAGATTTAAAGATCTGTCAGATTCAGTACTAATTATAGGTTTTTCGCGACCGTTATGAAGCTTAATATATATATTTCAATCTTTTCATTGCATATATGAAAAGTAGATCAGTTTGAGCTATTAAGGTATTGTGGTATTAAGATCAAAATGCCGCCTATGAAAATATCTAGTGTGACACCACCACCAAAGTCCAAAGTGAAAAGAGTTAGTAGGGCTTGTCAAAACTGTCGAAAGAAGAAGATCAAATGTAATGGAGAAGCACCATGTATCAACTGTATCAACTATAACTCTGAATGTTTTTATTCCACAAAATCAAATGCCTCCATAGTTAGTAAGAAGGTTGATTTCTCAAAGGCTCGAGCCTTGAAGAGAAAAGCCATGATCTTGGCTCAGAAGTTAGAGAGCTACGAAATCTCTCATAATCAACAGGAAACTTTCGAAACTATATCGAAGCAAATAGACTCATTGAACAGTCTTTTAGGCCACATGTCCAGCTCGGTATCTGAGACTCAACAAAATCCAAATCAGTCAAGAGAAACGAATTATTTTCAACAATGTCGAAAGGCAATTTTCCATGACTTTATGGAGGATAAACGAGTATTGGATCCAATATTTGGCCTAAATAATACACTCTCAATATTAGGCACTAGTGGGAGAAAATGGATCCATCATAGACTATCACTTATTGAAAAGCAATGCGGGATTACTGATGAATCACTACAGGTAAAATGTGGTGAGTTTTTCAACAGGGCTTATTCTTTAGTTCCAAAAGTTTTACATAATGATATGCTATTATGGAATGAATCACTAAGCTCTCGTGAATGGTTCGATATTATTCATACAGAGTTTGACATTGAAGAAATACGACATCTCATCAATAGTTCAAGCATTGAGGAACTGAAAACGTATCATTCAACTAAAAGGGAAACACTTTTACAGTTATTAAATCAACTATCAAGTGATACACAACTTACAGATGCAAATTATTTACCTTTGATTTGTCTTTTAATAAGATATAAAAAAAGGAGCTTTCTTTCTGGGGATCCAAAACTTCTCGGATTGGAATTATCAAGATTAACAAAATTTGGAATTAGATTATTTCAAAAAGTATTGTTTTCTTTCCAAAATGATTTCCAAGCATTAAACTCGTTAGTTCAATTCATTGAATGTTTAGAATCACCATATATCACTGCATTTTCCGCAGGTATTCTGACTTGTGCTATTGACATAGGAATCTCTAATGGGTTACATGTAATGGAATATTATGTTGGTCGTGATGAAGAACAATGTGATCAAAGAAGGCGTTTATTTTGGAAATTATTTGTGATGGATAAATGGCATTACTTGGCGGAGGGTAAAGATATCAGAATAAATCACGCACAAGTTTCTACTTTCTTACCTACAGCTATTTATGATGTTATGATGGATTTTGATCAACATGATTGGGATTATTCTTCATTGACAAATTATATGTCATATCACGAGATTGAAATTTCCAAACTTGTTTCTCAAATGTATTTAAAAGTTTTCAATACTGGTGAATATGAATCTTCTAAAAATGAAATTATTGAGATTTTGACCAAGTTGCAAGAAATGCAAATATCATTGGTTCCACAAATGAGACTAGGTAATGAGATTCAATTTGAGAATCAAAAACTTAATGAATCTGAAAAGCAAAAATTGATTTCCAAGACATTACATTTCCACCTTTTTTATTATCTCGCAATAAATTTTTTGCTTAGAAATACAATGGAACTACTTGACTATACTCATGAGAAAACCGTGGTGGATTATGATTTGAAAATCCTTGAAATCTTTTTCGCTTTTGAAAAATTCGGTTACAAACTTTCATACGTTAAATTTACAAAATCCTCATTTTGTTATTTAATTTATGCATATTTACAAAACCCAGATGATATTCATTATTCTTCAAAAATTTTGAAAGCTGTATTGAAATATTCTTCGATCTTATATAACCAAAGCATCAAGAAGGAAGATTATCATCATTGGGAAATGACAAACTCTATGTTCAATACATTGCTAACACCTTGTGTTGATATATTTGAATTGTTGGAATCAAAGAAAACAAATCAGTCTGAATTAGTCAATGATCACGAGTTAATAGAACAAATATGCCATTTCAAAGAGAGATTAATAAAATTTGAAGAAATCATTTCAAATACAAAAAATCAAGAGGAACTATTTGCTGTCAATATGGATCGGATTCTAGGTGATAATCTTACAGATATGGATACCATGTTCCATTTCAATGGAGTAAACGATGGTTCCTTCTATAATATGCTTGTTTAAATAAATGGATCCAACCCACTAAAAAAAAAATCTTGAACTCTTTTCCGTAGATACCAATAATTGTACAGCCCAGTGTCAACTCCCTATGACATTAATACTCTTGAAGTATTTCACCATATACGCTGTCATTGCCGACGTGACATTCTTCAAGTTCCGTGGACTTTTAGGTTTTTTCCGAAGCTTAACTATGGAGATCACTTTCCGGGTTCTGAAATATTAACAATATTACTTGATTCTACATCTAAAGGATCCCTTCCAATGTAAAGAAGTGTTATATTTCTAAATTTAGTATGAAATAATATTATATATAAAGCTTTAAGACAATTTCTGAAAGTTCCAGTCTGGTTTTACGTGGTTTTATACGTCAATCAAATATTAAGATTACCATGGGTACAGCAAACTTTTCAGAATCAGATGTCTCAGCAAGTCCTGGTGGTTCCAAAGCTATCGCAGTGATATTCATAATCAGTCTTATAGGACATTCTGGGGTCCTCTTTTGGAGGAAATCTTGGTATTTCCTTTGGTTTTTACTAGGCCTGATCTTAGAAGTAGTAGGTTATTTCCAACTAGCTGATGGCACAATACAATCAGTTTGTATTATTATAGCTCCAATATTCTTGGCTGCCACGTTCTATATATCTCTGGGGAAAATTTTAAAGACATATGGAACTCAAGATTTGAATCCAATCAAAGGGTTTTCAATTGTCTTTATCATTGGTGATGTTGTTTCATTGGGTTTACAAATTGCCGGTATTGTCATTCAATTTGTTAAAAGTACAGAGATTGGGAGAGCTATGGTGATTGTCAGTTTCATTCTTCAAATCTTGTTATTCGTTTCATTCTTAACAACGACCATTATTGTTCATAAACGTATGAAATATGAACGCTTTGCGGTATACCCAGATACAAATCGCCAATGGAAGGGATATTTTATAACGATGTATGTTGCGTCGGCAATGTTTTTGATCAGAAATCTCTTCAGACTAGTTGAGTATGCCCAAGGATTCAAATATATCTTTTTGCATGCCATTTTCACATTGATCTTTGATGGTATTCCAATGATGGTTGTTGCATATTTACTATTGGCCTGTCATCCTTCGTTCTATTCGATGAAGCGTTCCTTATTTAATAGAAAAGGAGACAAAGAAAACGCAGCTTATACCAAACAGTTATCTGAAGATAGAAAGCAAAGAATCGATACTAATCGTTCTGCCATCGGTTCAGATCGTAATGTGATTACCAGACATGATGCTGAATCTGGACATAGCAGTGTATAACAGTAAGCCGTAATTCACAAGAAATTTATGTCTCTCTTTCTTAACACTCTTCTGTAGACCATACAAGCACAAATCCTCTTACATCTCACCACAAAATATCCCAAACAATACTCAAGTCTCCCAATATTGATGCTTACACGGATAACCCGCGAAAAAAACATCTCCAAAATTTAGATCAAGAATCAACTTCCTTCCGAAATTTCGAATAAACAGTAAGCACTAAAGCACAAACCAAGAGCCACTTATTGTTCAATATGATCAATGCCCTATTTATATTCAATCAGAAAGGTGATGTGGTGATATCTCGCGTTCTGAAAGAAGGAGTAAAGAGAAATATCAGTGATATTTTTAGAATTCAAGTCATCTCCAACTTGGATGTATGTTTCTTTCCAATACATATTTAGCACCAATAACTAACCAAGGTTTAAAATAGCTTAGGTCACCATTGCTGACATTGGGCTCTACCACTTTCTTACATATCAAGCATAATGATCTGTGGATAGTCGCGGTGACCAGATCAAACACGGATGCATCATTTATATTTGAGTTTCTTTACAAGTTTGAAGGATTGTTGACTCAATATTTCGGTGATTTGACAGAAGACATTATAAAGGATTATTTCTATATAATATATGATATATTGGATGAAGTTTTAGAATTTGGTTACCCACAATCCATGGATTTCACGAATTTGAGTCAAATCATCCCACCACCAAAAGAATTAATATCCACAATGGGTATTAGACCAAGGTTGAATTCCTCAAAGAGTAATTCGAAAGTCAATTCGCATAGAGAATTATCCACGGATATTCCTTGGAGGAAACCAGGTATCAAATATAGAAGGAATGAAATTTTCTTGGACGTTTTCGAAAAGATCAATGTTTTAATTTCTAAAGATGGTCGTATTATTAAATCATATGTGGATGGTCATATTAATATGAAGACACATCTTTCAGGAATGCCAGTGTGCAAATTTGGATTGAATGATTCCCTGTCATTAACTGAGGACGAATTTGGAAATAATGACTTGTTGGACAAGTATGAGGTGAAGAATAGAAAAGCAATACCCAAGGCAGCTGCAGGCAGTGTGATTTTGGAGGATTGTAAATTCCATCAATGCGTTCAGCTAGACAAGTTTGATTTGGAAAGGTTGATCAATTTTATACCCCCAGATGGAGAATTCGAATTGATGAGATATAGAGCTTCTGAAAATATAAATTTACCATTTAAAGTCACACCAATGATTTCTGAGACAGGACATTCTAGTTATGAATTTAGATTGAATTTGAAATCATTATTTCCTTCCAAATTATCAGCAACTGATGTTTCAGTGAAGATTCCAACACCACCAGGTACAATTAATGTTGAATTTGGTAGTTCTGGTGGTAAGACCAAATTCTCTGCAGAAGATGGAGCCATTTATTGGAAATTCAGTAAGTTTTCAGGTCTAACTGAACATTCATTGACTGCTGATATAACCGTGGCCAAATCATCTTTGAATACTTCCAATTTGCACAATATCTCGAGATCTCCAATAACACTTGATTTTGAACTATTAATGTTTAGCAGTTCCGGTATTGTTGTGCGGTTCTTGAAAGTTGTTGAAAAGGGGAACTACTCCACGGTGAAATGGGTTAGATATATCTCTCAAGGGGGATCATATGAAGTGAGATATTAATCAACTATATATATATATATAAAGATATCAACCAATTTGAGATATTTGTTGTTAAGGAGTGTAGTACTTATATTCCGACCCCAGGTCACATGACTTACTTACCCCCGTAACTCACGCATCACAAAATTCCCATCAGGACACCACATCAAATAATAAATATGCCAAAGTTCCAAAGCGCTTTTTTGGCCGAAACTCATCGTGTGAATTCAATCAAATTCAAGAATTCATTCCCATTAGTCAAATTTAGATTAATTTTACATAAGCTCTGGTGAAGAGTGATTAAAGGTCTCAAGCATTTGTTGCACTTGTGTTTGATCGTTGCAGCAGCTGACACACAATCTCACAATCTCAGATTTTGACACAGGGCAGTACTGTACTGGCTTCTATATTTACGTTTGGAAACGCCTCAAGTATAAACTATAAGCAATACATTAAAAGATCAAGATTTCAAGAGCTTTCGAAGCATCAGATTAGCTTGTCTCTAATCAATCTTGAGACATTTCCTTCATATCATACACTCGCTTTGCTTGGTTTAGCTTCTTGATCCATTTACACAGGAAACTCCACAATAATCAGTTCGTATTGAGACCATGCCAGCCAGTGGGACTATTGTCCTTGGCTGTATAATTGGTGTTCTGTCATCAGCGACCCAATCCATTGGGTTAACACTACAAAGGAAATCACATATAATGGAGGAATTCAAAATAGATAGTCATAGGCCCCCCTATAAAAGACCCTTGTGGAGAGTTGGATTCTTGTTGTTCTTGATTGCCAATTTATTAGGATCATCTATACAAATCACAACACTACCATTAATCATTTTAAGTCCTCTCCAAGCCATAGGACTTGTCTTCAATACCATTTGTGCTGCCATTATATTACATGAAGCATTCACTTTGTTCTCTATATTGGGGACAGTGTTGGTTGGGTTCGGGGCTTTGTTTATTGCTGCTTTCGGTAGCATTGCTGAACCAAATCATTCATTAAAGGACTTATTAGAATTGATGAAAAGGAAACAATTTGTCATTTGGATCATTTCGAGTAACCTTGTGGTGGTTCTAATTTTAGCATGGATTAACCTAATCAAATTATTGCATTCCAAAACATTCCAAAATTTGCATTTAAACAATTTACCAAAGCATATACGACCAGTGTTGGATATTACAACTGAAAGATTTAGATTTGTTAAAGGTTTACTCTATGGTGTTATTAGTGGTACTTTATCTGCACATTCGTTGTTATTAGCCAAATCAACAGTGGAGATTCTTTTAAATTCAGTCACAAAGAAAAGTTATTCAAATTTACAAAATTTCAAAAGTTGGGTCATCATAATAAGTTTCTTTGTCTTAGCTATAACTCAACTTGTGTTTTTAAATAAAGGATTGAAAAACATTTCCACTTCCATTTTATATCCACTTGTTTTCTGCATCTATAATATCACAAATATCGTTAATGGTCTTGTGTTTTATGATCAGTTGAAGATATTGACTGGTGTTCAATCATTTATGATCATTTTAGGGACTTTTTTGGTGTTGTTAGGTGTTTTCGCGTTAAGTTGGAGATTAGAAGAAGTTGATTCAAAAGATAGTTTATATCATGCCATGAAGAGAAATTCAATTTCAACTGAAAGATCAGGATTATTATCACCATCAATGATTCAAACTCCTTCCAACCAACTAGATGCTGGTAATGATACTGAATATGTTTCGTTTGGTTCTCCAAAGGGTGAATCACCAATAGTGATTTCAGAAGAACCAAGTTGTGCTGATGATGAATTTGATGTTTCTAAATCTCCAATTTCACCATTCAAATATGGAAGCATCGTTGACAGTAATCCAGCGGGGATTGTTGGTTCCACAAACCAAAAAAGAAGAAGTAAAAGAGTTTTATCTTATGAACAAAATGAATTATTAAACCAATTGAAGAAAATGCCAGACGTTTAAAAAGGACCAAAGAAAGAAAGAAAAATTAGAAGAATGTTTTCGCTACTAACACATAATACTTAATATAAATTTAACGATGTAACGTATAATAGAGATTAACTAAATTTGTAGCGTCCAATAAAATCTATGAATCGGCAGCTTGTTCTTCAGGTGGGACAACAAAAGCACCAGCCAAACTTAAAGCAGGCTCTTCAATGTTATGATGGGCATAACTCAAAACACCAACACCACCTGCATCTAATAAGAAGTTTGGATTTGTGTCTAAATATCTATAAGTTGAGGCTTCAATTGGTTCGATTGAATCTTCATTGTAAGATAGGGCATATTTTGGAGTTGATGAATCAATAGCTTTTTCAACACCTAGTTTAAACCATAAGGCAGCGAAATAACGTAAAGTATGACCATGAGCAAAGACCAAGACATCACTTGGTTTGTTTTCTGCAATGGCCTTTTTATGAATACCTTGAATTCTATCAATGACTCTTGATAATCTTAAACCAACTTGTTGAGAACTTTCACCATTTTCGCAACCATCTCTCCAGATTAACCAAGGTCTCTCTTTATCAAGACCCCTAGTTGCTCTTAAATCTTCAATCTGCTTGGTTAATAAACCTTCATAATCACCATATTCCCATTCTCTTAGATCTTCATCAACAACAATCTTGATATGTTTTCTAACAGATTCATCTAATGATTCCAAAATCAATTCAATTGTTTGTATGGCTCTCTTTCTTGGAGATGTCAAGATATAAGTGATTTGATCTGGTTTGATGAATCCTGTTCCAAACAATGTCTTACCAGTTCTTCTCATTTGCTCCACACCGAAAGGTGTCAATTCCAAATCTGTGTATGAAGTGTATTGACCTGATTTAGACCATGCAGTTTGTCTATAAAGATAGTCAATAATTAGTATCATATTGAACTTTAAAGTAGAACATCAAGTCCGAATCTTTAAAACTTACCCATGACGAACGAAAATAGCCCTTGGGCATTGAGCTTTGACCATCTTGAATATAATTCAGTTGACTCGTTGATCTCTTGCACTATTATGAACAATGTGGTTCAAGAAGAAAAGAAAACTACAAGTGCAAATACAAATACAGCTTCAGGTGATGGACTTTCAGATTGCTCAAAAATCACAATTCTGACAGCAGTCCGAAGAGGGAAAACCGGCAGAACTTGATTAGTTTGTGGCAAACTATTGCTCAAATTGTTGATGGAGCCGCTGTTTGGTAAAAGGGCACATTGCTGTCTCTTGTACAACCAATTCTTTACTAAAATACAGACGGTTCTTCAGGTTGAATTGGCCATTTTGTATACAATTAATTCTTCATCATATTATTCTGTCCTCGCTTACGTAAAGCATCGCCCAAAATCGTTGATCGGCTTTAAATCAAATTTGTGTTATTGACAATAGAAATTATTTAAAGTGCTGGTACAGTGTACAACCTGTTGGATTGATCTGTTGGTTTGAAGAGTGCTCTCTCTCTCTGCTGGTTTGTTTCGCCGGTTTCATTCTAGCTAGTTGTTAAGGGTTCGTTTTGGGTCCAAAGATGAGTCTACTGAGAACGTTCCAACGCTCAAGACAATACCAAGCCATCAGTGCTGTTGTGATAATTTTGGTTGTCTATTTCCTATTCTTTCGTTCGAGTGGTGAAAGTGAACCTCTAACCAATGAGGAAATCAATAGTATCTTGTCTGGTGATGATAAATCAAATACTGGTATCTCTAGAGTCGAACTTGAAAACCAGGTGTTAAAGACCCCATATCTTGAAGCTGATCTAAAATCCAAGAACTGGGATTATATTGGTGATACATTGATTAAAAACAATGAATATGTCAGATTAACCAGCGAAAAGAAGGACCAAGCTGGGTTACTATTCGGAAGAAACTCATTCAATGATAGAGGGTTTGAAATCACTTTCAAATTCAATATCCATGGTAAAGCCCGTATCAATGGATTGAAAGGTGATGGATTTGGTTTATTCTTGACCGAGAAACAATTGACCCAGGGAACTGTTTTCGGCTCAGCTGATTATTTCAAAGGATTAGGTGTATTTTTCGATACTTATAGAAATGCTAATAAAGGTCCAATGTTCCCATATATTACCGTTATGAATGGTGATGGACAAACTGCTTATGACAAGGATAACGATGGGAAAGCCAATGAACTTGGAGGCTGTTCAGCTCGTGGTATTTATAATTCCAAAAATGGAATTGTAGATGCAAGACTGATCCATACAGCTGATGATGGTTATTTGTCCTTGGATTATAACTTTAATGGTGAATGGAAAAATTGTTTTACTTTAAATAATGTTCATATACCAAATGAAAGATTTCTAGGGTTCAGTGCTGCAACTGGTGATTTAGTTGAAAATCATGACATTTTCGAAGTTAACGTTTACAAATTAGAACAAGATGGGGAACCTTTAACTTCATATCAAGAAGCCACGGGTCAAGAATCTCCAAATGTAAATAAAGAAAATGAAGATGATGAAGATGATCCAGATTATGAAATTGATTATAAAGGAAGACGCAGAAAGAGAAGAACATTACGTAAGAAAAGGAACTCCAGGCAAAGAGCAAGATTAAGAAATAGGTTAAGAGCATCTGAAAGAAGAAGGGAAAGTTTAAGATCTCAACAAGGTGAATCTGATACATTTGCATTTTTTGGTACTCTATGGAGCATAATTAAATATACTTTATTATCATTGATCTTTTTATTAATTTCATATGTTGGGTTTACATTCTATAGAGTTAAAATGAGATCAAGAAGGATAAATCGTAAACATACTGGTATTTTATAACAAACATTGTTGTGCTTGCCCAATTGAATTGAAAATTATTATATTATTATCAACGTTTATACAAAATCAAAAGTCGTACATACTATGCATTATCATCATCCACTAGAATTATTAAATGTTATTATCAAGTGTTTGATTCATGTTTATCTGTTTTTTATTTTTCATTTCCCCTCCAATCAACTCATATTCAATTATAATTAATCATTTTTTTAATTCTTGACACCTGTAGAACCTTCTTTGGATTTGATAGATTCAATACTAGTACCCTCCAATTTAGTAACGTTCAAATTCAATCCCCAAACTTCATTATAAATACCATAGGCTTTTAAGATTGAAGATTCGTTAAAATAGGATTTTTCAATAAATTTGAAATCTTTAGCTCTTAATTTCTTCTTCAAATCAGAATCAGTGGAAATGACATCAATTAAAACAATTATTTTAGATGCCTTATTACCATTTAATAAATTTGATCTATAAATTGCCCAATCAATCAAATCTTCAATAATCCCGGATTTATAATAAACTTTACGAACACCACAACCTGTAATTTTAGTGACGAATTTCCCATCATTTGATAATTCAGGTTTAGTAACTAATGATAAAACAGCAATTGGAGTATCTCTATAAACGATTATTTGGGTATTATCACCTTTACTTAATAATTCTTTTGTCTTTTTATCATTCTTCTCTGGATTTAATACAGCGAAATCTTGTAATTCAATACCGAAAATTTCATCATTATCTTCAACAATATTTTCAGATGCAATTTTAATAAAATCTGTTGATTTAGTAACAATTGTGAAAAATAATGATGCAAACATTGTACCAACAACAAGAATACTGAAAAATTCATCTCTATTAGCTTTAATCATTTTCCAACCTCCAATTCTATACATCCAACCAATTCTATAATATGCAAATCCAAGAACTGCAATCGATACAGTTATCACGGTTATTGGATGAACCATTATATATTGATTTGCCTGTGATTGTTTTTGTCTAATGAAATCAACAGTCAAATTTAATGCCCCATTTGATAAAGATGGTGTCAATTTTGTACCATAAATGGTTGGAGGTGCGTTATGATCTATTGGTTGATCCAATCTAACTTCTTTTTGTTTAGCCATTGTTGGTTTCAGGTTATGAATATGTAAAGATCTTCGATTAAGATATTAAAAGGCAAAGATGAATGAGAATTTGAATAGTTTTCGAGATGAGATGAGCTTTATATTTTAATTGTTAAGAAACGTTTATGTTTATTTTTTCATTGTCGTTTGACTGTTAAAAATCAAATCTGGTTGTATTTTTTGGCGCACGTGTATTCAAATTTAGATCGGTATTACTCGATGCGGAAACTCTGGCACTGAAAACACACTTTGTTACCTATTATGGAAATAATGGTATGAAAAAGGTGCGCAGATTTTGCGAAATGAAGAACAATTGGTGATAAATTAGATCTTAAAGAGTAAAACAGTTAATAATTGAAATCATTATGAGTGAGCTTTAATGTTTAAACCAATATGGGAATAAACGAGAACACCAGATTTTAGTTGTTGACAAATCCGTAGAAATTATGATATTGGAATCAGCTAAATGATACTTAATATTGAACTTATTCTTGAAAAAAAAAAAAACACAGATAAAATATTGTTGAACTACTAAGAGATGATATGGGCTCGATGCCAATTATGAGATGCTCGTCTACGACCTCTAAGCTGCCTATATTTAATTATGCAACATGGTGGTCAAATATTAACTTAGTTTTAGATGCTTGATCGGAGGTGATCCAAGTTTCAATTCAAATGAACAACTCATGATCATCGCCCCTTATTCAACCACACATTTCATCTCAATTTTTTTATGTGTTCTGATATAGCTGGTGGTTTTGTCTATCAGTGAGGCTCTTTCCTTTCAGCTCATCATGGCTATATCATTTTGAAAACGCGGTCAATCAGGTTCCTTATAATTTATCCATACGAAAAGAGTAATTAAAGAACATCATTAGCCAGGGTTGACAAAATATGTATATCGTCTATCTTCACAAGTTCCTTATATCGAACTGAAAGGAAGGAAGGGCTGATCAGTAAAGGTTCACAGTTTGTTGATAATCAGCTATAGATCGAGACGCGCGAAATTTATCTCCAAGACGCGACTAATTTAATTTATCTCAATCTGCTTTAATCACCCTTTGGATTCTGGAAGGCTATATGGGCTGATATACAAGGACGAGTAATTGGGGAAGCCGTTAAAATAGCGTTCCACTATCATAGCCCATTCTTGACGCGCTTCTTACAATTTGTAAGTTAGCACGTTCGATGATTGTTAGCGCAATTGGCTATCCATGTTCATCTCTAATTATTAAAAAATATCACCACGGCTAACCATAATTTCTTAGCTCATGATTTATTGTGGAAGATACGTCATGTAATATAAACTGATCATTTAATAATGTTACGATAAAGTGCTCATTAGTTAAGGTTAAGGTGATTAATATCTTGACCCCCCCCCCCGATCACTTGAGAAAACGAGAATGGGGGTCGATGACTAACCGTTTTCACGGCAATCATGAACGTATATAACCGTACAACGTCTTTTAATAAAACGGGGGTCATGAACTTTAATGGGCTTAAATAGAAATACGTGCAACCACTTGCTTACAACCAATAACCATCTTAATTCCACAAGCTTAGTACTACAAAAAGGTTGTATTTCCTCATGAAAAGTTTTTCGCGGTAGCCGCACGCACGGAGTCTTTGTTACGCACACAATTTGACTGCCGGATGCGGATTAATAGAGTGCGTCTGTAGACTGCTGGGCAAAAGAAACGCTGTAGGTAATTAATTAATGCTAGTGAGCTTCTTCAGGGGCTCCTTGGTTTTGGCTCTTGGCTCGTAATGAAGTAAAGTGAATGGATAGTGGGAGATTGGGTAATTTGATCATGGTGGTGTAACTTATTTGTGGGAGGGCTAGAATTGGTCGTTCTGGATTATCAATTTGAAGGATCCCAAGCTAGAATGATTATTTCGCACTAGGCTGTGTGGATTCGTTCGTTTTATATGGGTTAACTATGGAGTGGTACATTTGTGATATCTTTCAGAAGTTATAAGCTGTTGTTGTATAGTTATGGGGGCCCTTATTGCTTCGTATGATCTAAATATTACACAAAGGTTATTAATTAAAATCCAAACTTTTGAACCCAATCGAAACTTTAGATCATACGTCTATATTGACCTCAGTTGTGTATAGTTGTCTGGCTAGCCTGGTGATTAGTGAGACTTCCGCTACTGTGCCAGATGGTGCTTAACGATAATACATAAAGAAATAATGACATCTCCTTTCTTTTGTCCAATAACGTATATTTCCATTCTGATCCAGACTCCATAAAAATCCTCAATTTCTTATTGATGATTCATCAAATCCATAGAACCAGATACAGTTTCAGTTTTGTTTACTTTTTTTTTTCTTTGCTGTTGTGAAAATCAGTGATCTGTTCCTGGTTCGCGACACTTTGCTCATAGTTAAGCTGTTCGCGAACGTCACTTATTGGGCTCCTGGGCTCTTTGGCTCTTTTCAGTTGTATTGAAGATTTGTTTTGTGGAAAGGTAAACAGAAATCAAAATCAACTGGTTGCTAGATCAGATTCCATCTGGTTTGAAATCCCACTCTCATGGCCAGTTAGAAATATAGGTTCAATTGTGCCATTGTAAGAACCCCAAGAAGTGAGTAGATATTTCCCACAGGCTGAACAACCACTCTAGGCAGAGTCCAGACAGAAAACTCCTTCTAAGCTCCCTCTCCTCTCTGCCTAGCTCCAACAACCGAGAAACAGCCCAAATCTAGACGCTTCTTTGGCGATGTACGCCGATGCACACGCGCGTCCCTTCCGCTGCGAAAAAAAAGCCCAAACTCGGAAACCTTCCTAAAAGAGTAACAAATATGTTACATCCCGAAAAAAAACAAATATATAAAAAAATCAACATCGCTCTTTTCTCCTTTCAAGATTCAATTTGAAAACTCTTTTAAAACTTTCATCAAAAGATCAAATCTTAAAAGACATCTTCACACTCTTTCATTAAAGAACTATTAGTCTATATCCATTCCAGGAGTAATCATTTAACAATCGTCACATTCCTTTATCACTGTTATTGTTAAATTTATTATAATACACTCCCAGTCTTTCCTTACTATTAGTTTTATATATCATATCAAAGTTTGTCTCTAGATTATCAATCAATTCAAAAAAAAAGTTTCATACAATGAAGTACTCAATCATTCCTTTATTGGCTTTAGCCTCATCAGTCTTGGCTGCTCCTCAACCTCATGCTCATGAACATCATTTGCATCGTCGTGACCCAGCTGTTGTTTATGTTACTCAAACCCAAGTTGCTTATGTTGATAGTAATGGTAACCCAATCACTTCGACTAGTGCTCAAACTTCAACCTCTCAAGAAGCTACTGGTCAAGTTAACAAACAAGCTGAAACCACCACTTTATCCTCATCTGCTCAACAACAAGATACCTCATCAACTTCAACTTCTGCTGCTGCTTCTTCATCAGCCGCTGGTTCTTCATCTCAAGCTGCTTCATCTTCAGCTTCTCAAACTTCATCTCAATCATCATCAACCTCTTCTTCAAACGCTGGTTCAGGTGATATCAATGGTGATTTGTCTGATTTCGAAGACCCATCAGAAGACTTTGAAGATGGTGTCCACAAATGTTCATCATTACCAACTGGTCAAGGTGTCATTGCCTTGGATTGGTTAAACTTTGGTGGTTGGGCCTCTGTTATGAATGAAAATGGTGATACTTCAAAATCTTGTGAAGATGGTTACTATTGTTCTTATGCTTGTCAAGCTGGTATGTCTAAAACCCAATGGCCATCTGAACAACCTTCCAGTGGTATCTCTGTTGGTGGGTTATACTGTAAGAATGGTCTCTTATACAAATCAAACTCTGATAAATCAAAATTATGTGAATGGGGTCAACAATCTTCAAACGCTGTCAACAAAGTTGATGGTAAATCTATTGCCTTATGTCGTACTGATTACCCAGGTTCTGAAAACATGGTTGTTCCAACTCTTGTTGAATCAGGTTCCTCTAAGCCAATGTCTGTTGTTGATGAAGAAGGTTACTACACATGGAAAGGTGGTTCTACTTCTGCTCAATACTATGTTAACAATGCTGGTGTCTCTGTTGAAGATGGTTGTATCTGGGGTGAATCTGGTTCTGGTATTGGTAACTGGGCTCCAGTTGTCTTGGGTTCAGGTCACACTGGTGGTAAAACTTGGTTATCAATTATTCCAAATCCAAACAACCAAGATGCTCCAAACTATTCCATCAAGATCGAAGCTTCAAACGGTGCTACTTTAGGTGGTTCATGTTCATACATTGATGGTAAATACGTTGGTGGTTCTGGTTCTGATGGTTGTACCGTCTCAATCTCAGATGGTACTGCCAACTTTGTCTTTTATTAGATGAATTTCTTTATACCCCTGTTAGACCTTTCCATTTCAATTCAATCAACATCAATGTCCACTGCTACAAGGACATTTCCTATACAAAATATCTATTCCAACATCCAAATGCTATATTAAAATCTTTTAATGTGATCTTAACTTCGTCCGTTCGTTACACTTTTGTTTGCAAATTCTCAGTCAAGTTGTTCATGATACCCTTTTTCTATGAACAGTTTTCTTCAAATTTCTTATTTGAATAACTTGACTCCCTTTTAGTTTCTACTGTGCTTTATAGATTCTACTTTTTTTATTAGGGTTCCCGGTTTTATTATTATACTATGTATTTTTTATAAAAGTTATCAAGCAATAACAAGCATGTAGACTATCTCCTATCAAAGAAACGTATTCTACTGAAATTTCGAGTGCAAATTACTGTTAAGAAATATATACAATGATAATACTGAGGGTCACCTCAAATATATGAAACAGTCGCTAAAGGTGAGCTAAACGGACCAAATGACCAAAATACGAAGCTCTCAAAATGGATTGTTCCATAGTTTCAGCTTTAAACTTACTACCTTCTTCAACAACAGGACCATTGATTGAACTTAAATATATGAAACATTTTAAACGATAGCTAAACCCCATAGAAAATTGACCAAGAATTTTGGAAATATGTACCTATTTACCTATCTGCATTAGGTTTCTCCTCAAATCTAACCACTCCTCAACAATTTAAACTGCCCTTCATCTACTTATCCTGTTGAATATAGCCGGTATACCTCTGCTGCTACTCGTACAATTTTTTGGTTCTTGAGGATACATGACCATAATTGAAGATTAATCAATGCTTTACTATTAGCTACATTTTTACAAAATTTATACCGAATAGTATCAACGTATCCAACTTTAAGTTTTTGCAAAAGAAGCACTGCATGTACTTTCTCTTTGCAAACTCTGGTTCTGCTGTTTAAATTTTTATTTATGCTGCTTCGCAAAACGCCTTAAAATATCTGCGCTAATACAACCACATCGACTACTTCACTCAACTCGAATGTCAACTCACAAGCTCATGGGAACAAAGCCCCTTCTGTTTCAACTTTCAAAGTATCTCTTGTTCGCGTTGTACTATAATTAGAAATGAATGAACCTTTCAAACCTCCTAAATCAAACGCACTTGTAACTACTTGGATCTTCCTTTGTTGGCTGTGAATTGTGATATAATTCTGAACCAGATTCGAAAATCAAAAAAAACAAAATCTTTACCGATCAGAAATACCGAAAATCGAAGTTAAGGTTTTCGAAACTTTTCGCAAATTGGCAAATTTTCTCTGATTGCCATGGTAACTATGATTGAATTAGGAAATTTAGTTAAAATTTTCGAAAACTTTTGTGCATTTTCACCAAATTTGGAAATAATCTTTCACGTGACTGCTCACACTGTCAGTCAATCAACAGTTTTACAAACCTTCAAGATGATGCGGTGGCTCAATGGTAGAGCTTTCGACTCCAGTTTGGAATTTAGTGCAATCGAAGGGTTGCAGGTTCAATTCCTGTCCGTGTCATTCTTCATTTTATTTTTTTTTCATGGTTTCGGGTCACAATGGCCGGGTATGAAATTATTACGTACTTACTAGTTGTAGTAGTAGTGCCGGTCGCGAATGTTTCTGGGACTTTTCCAATGGATTAATTATCAACATGTAAGAATCTCTTTCAAATTGTTGAATAATTAAAGTAAGATAGAGTGCTTTTTTTTTGTGTTTTTCAATTCTACAATAGAACAATATGAGTGGAAGTCCTACACCTGAAGTTTCTGAAAAGTCCAGCAAGTCTGCTGCTGATCAACTATCAGAGAATGTTGCTGAACTATATCTAGAGTCATTTTCATTCACAACAGCTGCTGCCATTATTGGTTATGTTGATAGTGAGTTATCATAAATTAAACGAGTGAAGAGTTATTGTTAACAGGGTTCTGTTCTTCTAGGAAAAGTTTGCGTTACATTGACTGATGGTCGTCAATTATTTGGTGTTTTGAGAACATTTGATCAATATGGTGAGTAAACGAACAAGTTCAATTGATTTCCAATATCATACTAACAGGTGTTTTCCTCATAGGTAGTATTGTTTTACAAAACACAGTCGATAGAATATATCTCCCTGATAATCAGTATGGTGAAGAGTATCTTGGTGTTATGTTGATTCGTGGTGAAAATATTGTTATAATAGGTGATGTTGATATAGATAAAGAAGATGAACCATTATCAAAATTAACAAGAATACCTTTCCCAGATGCGAAAAACTTACAAAAACAAACAAGAAATAAGGCATTAGTGGAAAATAAAGAAAAGACTAAGAAATTACATAAATTAGGATTGGTTAATGATCATCTATCTGTATTTTAATAAATTTCAAAGATTCTTTTTAAAAAGACTCATGATAATGTCCATTTTTTAATTATTTTACGAATAGTTTCGTCTGTAGTAAATCATAAATATTCATTGGAAAGGTGCAGTGGATATAACTGCAAGTATATAAAATAATTCAAATCTTACTTAACCTCTTGGTCTTTGCATTAACTCTTGAGTACAATTCATTAACTTGTTTAGCCTTTTTCGTCTCAGCTTTACCCAATTGATTTAAATGTGCCTCGTCAGGACCATCTGCTATTCTCAGCATTCTAGCTTGCATAAATAACCATGTCAAGGGAGTATCTTGACTAACACCTTCAGCTCCGAAAACCTGGATAGCCCAATCGATGATTTTATTAGCAGTTCTTGGGGTATCAATTTTAGCTATTGAAATTTCCCTTTTAGCGCCTTTACTACCGACAAGATCGATTTTCAAAGCTGCTTCCAAGACAAGTAATTTGACTCTTTCTAATTCAATTCTTCTTTCCGCAACGTCATTGATGAAAAGTTCCTTCTCAATAAACAATTGTCCAAAGATTTCTCTGTTTGAAGCTCTTTGCAATGCTTGATAAATAGCTTCTTCACCCATACCAACCAATCTCATACAATGATGAATTCTTCCTGGACCTAATCTACTTTGAATTAATGTGAAACCTTCACCTTCTTTATCCAGCAAGTCGAAAGGAACAGTCAAGTTGTTGAATTGAACTTCACAATGGCCATGAGGAGCGTCATCATATCCGAAAACATGTAATGGACGAACAACTTTAGCCTTCCCAGTAGCTTGTGCCTTTTTAGCATCAATAACTATAACTGAATGACATTTATATGGGTTTGCAGCTTCTGGGGTCGTTTTAGCCATAAGTAACCAAACTGCACATCTTGGATCTCCAGCTCCTGAGGCAAACCATTTGGTACCATTCAGTGTCACCTCATTGTTGCCTGTTTTTTTTGCTTCTAAAGAGATGTTCAAAGCATTAGAAGAACTAGTACCCTTCTCTGTCATCAAGAAGGCAGATCTAATCTCACCATTCAATAAAGGTTCCAACCATTGTTTCCGTTGTCTTTCATTGGCATATTTGGCAAATAGTTCCATATTACCAGTATCTGGAGCATTTGTGTTTGTAGCTTCTGGAGCAACATGACAACGACCAAGAAATTGAGCCATTAATCCATATTCTAAATTTGTATAACCTGGGCCATCATTATACCCTGCTAAGAATAAATTCCAAAGGCCTAATTTTTTGGCCTTAGCCTTCAATTCTTCAATAATTGGTGGAACTGTTTTCCATCTTTTGGATGGCTCATTTGATAATTGTTGGAAATATATTTTATCAGCTGGTAAACATTCTTCCTCAACAAATTTCTTCACTTTTGCAATAGCTTCCAAACCTCTTTTGGATACCTTATCCTTAACTAGTTCAGGGATGTACGAATCGACACTGAGAGACATGGTGATTGATATTTGGTTGGGTTCGATTAATGATGATTACACTTGATTCTTGATTCCTTCCCATCTAATCCGGTTCCCAAGGATCACAGCTATTTATATATTCAGGAATAAAGAACAAGTACCCCCAATGGACTTACAGGGTTCTTAATAAGTAATATCACTCTTTTCGAAGAAAAAGTTCATGTGATTTCATCGGTTCAAAAAAAATGTTCTGTGGGGAGACAAAGTAATATTCCCGAAACGAAGGGAAATATGCCATTTGTAAAAGTGTCAGCAGTAAGTGTCTGGAAAAATTTAAATCGATGAGCATTTGAAGATTAATTCAACATTTTTAGTTAGGAAAACTTGGAGCACTATGCCATTTATAGGGTACAAGACTATTATAGAGGAAGGGGACATTGTGCTTGCCTTCATTGGAAGAGATGCAATCAAACCTATCAAAGTCAGCAGTGAAGAGACTTTGAACACTAGATACGGTGTTTTCCCTCATAAATCTATGATTGGACAGCGTTACGGTACCCAAATCGCAAGTATGAAAGGATATGGGTTCATACATCTACTACAGCCTACTCCTGAGCTATGGACTCTCTCTTTACCTCATAGAACGCAAATTGTGTACACGCCTGATTCAAGTTATATCACCCAAAGATTAGGAATAACTAATGGTTCAAGAGTTATTGAAGCTGGTACTGGATCTGCATCATTCTCTCACTCATTGGCTCGTACAGTACATCCAATGGGACAACTATTCACTTATGAATTCCACAGACCAAGATATGAAGAAGCTAAAAAGGAATTCATAGAACATGATATCGATGTTGTGATAAATCATAGAGATGTTTGCAAAGATGGCTTTGAAATCAATAATTATGATGGTGGTGCCATAAATGCTGATTCGATCTTCTTGGATCTTCCATCTCCATGGGAAGCTATACCGCATTTGCCAAAAGTTACAAACCCAAATGAAAAAGTTGGTATCTGTTGTTTTAGTCCTTGTATTGAGCAAGTTGATAAAACTGTTAGAGCATTAACTGAGAATGGCTGGACTTCTATTGAGATGGTGGAGATCCAAGGAAGAAGATGGGAAGCTCGTCAATCCATGAAGAGGGATACTGATGATGCCATCAAGAGATTAAAGGATGTGAAACAACGTAAATTGGAAGGTATTGAAAGAAAAAGACAATTCTATGCTGACAATGGTGATAACAATTCTGATGAAACTTTGAAAGATCCAGTGTCAAAAAGAGAAAAAAGAAAACTAGACGAAAAGGAGAAGACAAGAGTTGATAAAACTGAATTCAACCAATTTGGTAGAGGGTTTAGAGTTAAAGATGGTGATCCAAACTATCAATGGTTGAAAGTCTCCAGAAATGAAGCTGAATTAAAATCTCACACTTCATATTTAACATTTGCATTCAAAGAAGCTGTAACAAATTTGTAATTGATACAAATAAAACGACAAGCTATTCAAAAGTTAATCGATGATCTATTTTAATTTAGTGATAGAAGTGTAGCATTAACAGCATCGTGAACAACTGTTCTGTTCAAGGCCCGTAGACTTTGACTTTACAGAGTTAATACAGATAATGCCTCTTGTTTTCAACTTGTTTAGATGAAATGTTCATTTCGTTGTTTTATCAAGTTGAACAGATCAGGAAATTTATTGTCACGTCAAAAAAAAACAATAAATTCCGAAAGTTTGGCTCCCGTAGTAATTATCCATAAAGTCAATAAACACTGAAAAACAAGAAAGATGCTCAGAGTATTGATACAGAGGCCAACGATAAGGCAACCGGGGGTTTCGTCAAACTGGACCGGGAGATCCCTTTTGAGTTCTTTTTCAAAGAGTTATAGATCACAACATCTTCATATTCAATCTCAATCTCAATCTCAATCTCAACGACAAAGATACTCAATCCTGAATCAGATTACTCCATTACGTTATTTCCACTCGTCATCAGTATCCAAATTCACAAGACCTCCAAGATTCAATTCCCGTCCCCCATCTACTTTTTCTTTGATATGGCATTTAGTTCCTGATGGATTCAAGATCGCTCTGGCTTTAGTGGGGACAGCTTCTTTCATAATGTTTGTCGCAGCTCCATTAATAATTATTGTTTTACCACCATTGGTACTTGGTGGCTATTTTGCTTCAAGATACTGGCTGAAAAGAAGAACTACAGATATGAGTAAGAGATGGGAAAACTTGATTGAGACGCATATGACTTATGAAGGTTCAGAATTTGATCAACAAAGATTACAAAAATTCACATTGGAAAGATTGATTAATGCCTTCGAGTCAAATGAACAAGGAATCACAGAGTTTTTCCAAGACTCCTCTGAACAGCACCATTCATTTGGATCAAGATTTGAATTAACAGGTATTGAAACAATCGATCAAGATTTCAGAATCAGCAAAATGGGAATTCAAGAATCAATCAGTGTTTTGTCCTTTGGATTACAGGATAAAGATAGCAGAGTGAAAAGAATTGCCACTGTCATCCTAACATTACGCCCGAAGAAAATCAGAACCTTACTAGATCAAGGAGCAATCTCTCAAGATGCAGTAATTGAGATCAAACCTGTCTTCAATGCATTTGGGAAATCTTTCATACTCAACACAGGTGGTGAGTTCTCCCACGCTTCGGACAATATCATAGATATTAAACCACACAAGACTAGAGAAAACAGATAAGTCGCCCTTGCAAATACATCTTATCACTTCATATATATATATATACATAATAACGAAATTCATATTTATTACCCCAAAACCGGCATATATCGTCTATACCTCTTTGTTAGCTATTACGTAATGTTTTCGCGAATTTTAGGGGAAGTTTCGATTTCTTCAAGATTTTGATTAAACCAGCACATAAGAAATACGGTGTAAAAGTAAGGAAAGAACTAAGAAATCTCATCAATTTTGAAAAGATCAAAAGCATTGCAGGTCTTAGTGATTGTGTGAAAGATTAGACGAATATATTATAGGATAAAATGAGTGAACAACCGATTGGTAAGTGCCAATTCCTTGTTGAAGAAGCAATCTAATATCCCGGATCAAGATAACTAACAACTTAATAACTTTCGGAGGGTTCCTAAATGATATTGAATCAGATTATGTTTCAATATTATCTCCTTCGAAGTTATGTCTATAATAGTTCTCGATCAAGGTACAGGTTTTGTCAAAATTGGTCATGGTGGGAACAATTTCCCAGATCATACATTCCCATCCATTGTTGGGAGACCTATATTAAGGGCTGAAGAAAGAACAGGAGATATCGAAATCAAAGATATAATGTGTGGTGATGAGGCCAGTACTGTTCGTTCTGCCTTACAAGTCTCATATCCTATGGAAAATGGTATCATTAAGAATTGGGAAGATATGGAACATCTTTGGGATTATGCATTTTATGAAAGATTACAAGAAGACACAACAGGGAAAAAGATATTGCTAACAGAACCACCAATGAATCCATTGAAAAATAGAGAAAAAATGTGTGAAGTGATGTTTGAGAAATATAATTTTGGTGGTGTTTATGTTGCAATTCAAGCTGTTTTAGCTCTGTATGCTCAAGGTTTATCATCTGGTGTTGTTGTTGATTCTGGTGATGGTGTTACACATATTGTTCCAGTTTATGAATCTGTTGTGTTGAATCATTTAACACGTAGATTAGATGTTGCAGGAAGAGATGTTACAAGACATTTGATTGATTTACTTTCAAGAAGAGGATATGCCTTCAACAGAACTGCTGATTTTGAAACTGTTCGTCAAATTAAAGAAAAATTAAGTTATGTTTCTTATGATTTAGAGCTAGATGCCAAATTATCTCGTGAAACTACTACATTAGTGGAGAGCTATGAATTACCAGATGGTCGTGTTATTAGAGTAGGATCTGAAAGATTTGAAGCTCCAGAATGTTTATTCCAACCAAGTTTAGTTGATGTTGAACAACCAGGTGTTGGTGAGTTATTATTTAATACCATTCAATCTGCAGATTTAGATATCAGATCAACTTTGTTCAAGGCTATTGTTCTTTCTGGTGGTTCAAGTATGTACCCAGGTTTACCTTCAAGATTAGAAAAGGAATTAAAACAACAATGGTTAACCAAAGTTTTACATAATGATCCAACTCGTTTAGATAAGTTCAAAGTTCGTATTGAAGACCCTCCAAGAAGAAGGCATATGGTTTTCATTGGTGGTGCTGTCTTGGCTAATATCATGGCTGATAAGGATCATATGTGGGTTAGTAAACAAGAATGGGAAGAACAAGGTCCTGCAATTTTATCTAAATTGGGCCCAAGATAGAGAACAATATGAACAAAAAGGGAAACATCAAAAACTAAAAGATCATAAAGAATATTGTATAGTTATGGATATAAAAGAGTTTGTGAATTTTAATCATCACATTTTGTACAAATAACTTTATTGTAAATGTCTACATTTGTAAAAATAATCTATATATATTAATCAGTCGTTCATTCATTATTAATTACATTATTTCTTTATTTATTTTGCTTATTTGTCTTTAGGTCATAGACTTAATTGCGAAACTCTTCTCCAAACATCATCTGCTAATGTCTTCAGTTCTTCATCACCAATTGAAGATTTACCAACTCCGTACGTTATGGCATTCTTAACCAAATCATTGACAAATTGCTCTGAAACAACCCTTGGTTTCAAAAATGGTCCATCCAAAATATCTTGTGCCGTCCAGCGCTTATTTGGGTCACGATGCAAGCACTCTTCAATTGTTTGGATTGCAGTTCCTGGTACTTTCACACCACCTAATCCCTTCTCTGGGTATGGAATCTTAACTTCAGGATTCATGATGGCGAGTAATCTTTGTGTCCCTTGATAGCCACCATATGGAGGACGGCCATAAATCATTTGATAAATAATACATCCACATGACCAAATATCAGAAGGTTTACCAACTTTCCAGGTACTCTTATGATGCAAAGTAGCTTCAGCTAAATGTTGATTATTATCTATTAGTGCCTCCGGGGCCATATAGTTTGGTGTGCCAATTTGACTTTCTCTATAAATATTTAAAGTATGTTCAGGAACAGCGTTAGCAATACCAAAATCAATGATCTTTAACATTCCTTTAACAAACAAAAAGTTTGCTGGTTTTAAATCTGAATGGATTATACCGGCATCATGAACAGCTTCAACACACTTAAGAACCTCATTGGCATGGAATCTGACAAACTCAACGTCCAATGGTACATCCAACCTTTTTGCTAATACATGTGAAAGATCTATATCCCCACACTCCATAATGAGCACTAAAGAACCTTGACCTAGAGAATGATCTACTAATCTAACAACTCTTTCCTTGTCACGCAATTTTGTTAAAAGATCAATTTCACCTTTAAAACCTTTAATACTTGATTCATCAAACTCATCGAATGAAATTTTCTTCACTGCATACACCTTATTACTCATTGATTTAACTTTAAAGACCTTAGACGACCCACCTTTACCCAATAGCTCCAACTTTTCATATTGCTTACCATTTATAGCTAAAATTCTTGAGTTTGATCTTGGATTTGAATGATCAGGTTCCTTCAAAGGTTCGACTTGTTGGATATGATGCTCTTGATAAGTCTGGCGAGTTTTTTCAACAGCTGGTTTTATTGTATTCTGCGACGAGATATCATTGGCCTTATATTGTTTGTGTTGATTTAAATTTGACAGCGAAAGAAGAGGTTTTCTCGCAACTTTAGATGGTCTTTCAATCGAACTGAGTATATTCTTTGGTCTTGGATCTTGGTTCTCCTTATCGGTGAACACAGGAATTCTCTCTGATTTTGGGATATGCCCCTTAGTGTTGTTATTGATAATGACCCCAACGTTCTTATCATCAACTTTGAATAATTTTTGCCTTGGTTCTGGCTTATAAGGTGATCTTGCTTCCCTAAATTGTAAATCGTCTTCAATTTTGGTGTACAATGCATCTCTCAATCTTGCAGGACTATTCAATGCTAAAGTTTCTCTATTTTGCATCTTTTGTTGTTCAAAATATAATTTCACGAGTTTTGGCAACTCTGTTGCTGGTAAATTATGTTTCTTGGAATATTGGTAAGGATTTAATCCCTGGAAATCAAAGATAGTCTTTTCTGGAGTTCTTGAAATATTATTTGAGCTATAAGCTGATATTTTTCTTGCCTTGGGTGTAACAACTTCAGCATTCGGGTCAATTTTGGATTCATTGTAGATTTTGTGGTGTTCGCCTTCTTCTGCTTTGATTGAATGAATTTCGTCATCATTGGGTATCGTATCTGTTTGTTGATATGGCATCTGTTCCTCGATCTTCACTGCTCTCTTTGGAGGGCCTAATGAACCTAGAATTCTATTTCTCCTTATTGAGTTTCTTGATCTCACATTGCTATGATCGGAATTAAAGCTACTATTATGAGACAAGCTGAACTTATTCGATGGTGTCTTTTGAGTCTTTTCATTTGGAGATGAAGATGCAATGGAATGTAAATCAGCATTAACATTCTTCGTGAATATAGTTTCATACTCAGATTGGTTTGTATGACTTGTATGATTGTTTGTAATGATGTTATTGTTGTTTGGTAATCTTGAATCTTTGTGGAAGTTCACCCTTTTGGGTATATGTTGTTGATGATTGGTTGAGGATAAAGTTGAATGCAATTTTGTTTGCGAGTTGATATTATTATCTTTATCCTTTTGTAATAGGGTCAAGGCATAATCACTCAAGGCAGGAGGTTGGTCTTCATCATCAGAATCTGTGTTATTCAAGAAAGCTGTCTTGGATGATTCGTGATGGGATGGTTGATTCATGGTATTTATACTCCCATGATTAATATTAGAAGCAAGCATTAATCCTCAACTTTTGAAAACTTCTCTTAATTGGATTGATGGTTTTTTCAAAATGGGTTACTGTTGAGTCAATGTTATAGATTCATGGGTTATATCACTTCCTCTATTGACAGTATGTGTGTGTGAGATTTAGAATAATCAAGGAGCAAGTAGTATAGAACTGAATGAACTAGCTTTGAAAATCTTGTTGGGATGCTGATGGTGAAGAAATTGTGACTGTCCTTCTTCAATGTGACTTTTGTGACAGATGGCACAATACTAAAATGAATCTATTTAACAGCTTTTTCCTTGTGGTTCGTGATAATCCAATAGCGTACGAACTTTTCATACACAAGATTTCTATAGACGTTTTGATTTTTGGCTTTGTGTTTATCTAAAATACCGGATTAGGAAATACCAAAATATCACTTTCTTGTTTCCATGACAACATTTGATGGCAATACATCCACACACCGACAACAAAATGTGGCTTTAGTCAATTAATATTGATGGAAATTTGATTGCAATGGGCCAGTGAGATACCAGTTTTCTTAGGAAATCTTCAGGCAAGATAAACAATGACAATTTAGTGAAAAAGAAGTAAAAAGACAGAGCAGCAAAAAAAAATTTGCTCCACGGCAGGTTCGAACTGTCGACCTTCAGATTATGAGACTGACGCTCTACCGACTGAGCTAGTGGGGCCAAACTTCAACAATTTTAAAAATGCTGTTTGCCTGATTGTCAAACTTTGTCGTGGCCGTAACGAATTAAAATTTAAAAAAAAACCCTGACTATCAAAATTTATCAAAATTTGAAATAATTAAAATAAAGAAAATGCAAGTCCAGCGAAACGATATGCGGGGTTCATAATCAAGATAGTATTAGTTAGATGTATAGTTGTTTCCTATATAACCTGAACATTATATATTTTGCTTCAGTATTGAATTATTAAATTTTATAAATTGAATTCGGCTATTTTTTTTAGAAAGTTCTCAAATTTAAAACAACATTATGAGGTACATAAATTTTAAAAATTGTGAAAACTTTATTTTTTATATAGTACAATTATTGATTAGTTTGGTTATATATAGTGTTAATTTTTATCAAATGATAATGAGACGAAGTCCGAAAGCCTATACGTTAATATATATTTCAGTTTTTGGTAGTATAACCCAAATTGTTATTTCCAGAGGACTCACATTAAAGCCGATGAGATCGATGTATGCTCGATTTGTCAATTTATTGCTGAAAAAGTTATATATGTTCATACAGTTTACGAAATTATATTATCATAAACATATTTTACAGTATTTGAGCAGATGAGGAATGTTCTATTGGGGTTAATTGTGTTGTGACATTTCTATTCAAACTACTCTCATATCTAAGCTGTTGATGTCTGTCGACGGATCTTTGGAAGAAAATGGAAGACAATTGAGTTCATATTCTGAACTTTATATCCAAAAGACGTATTGTTGTAAGCCTTAAATCAACAATACTCGGTAGCTTTGAGAGTGGATCCGATTGTCACACTTTTATTTCTTGTTTTCAATATTTGCGAGATTTAATAATGGCCCCTTAAATATATATTCAAACAAAGAAGTTCTTTAATTAGACACGGGCGGGATTAACCACCGGAAACTGATGAGCACGATAAAGAAAAGTAACACGAACAAGTCGCTTTATGGATGGCTCATTTATTGCAAGATTCTTGTGTGATTTATTTACTCTATGAGACCACTGTTACATTTATCCATATTTATAAGCACTTCATAGACTTCAATGGTTGAGATCAAGGGTTTTTCCTCAATTTGATAGATTATTTTTTTCGAGGTCTTTTAATTTTTCTGGTATTTGAGATTTTCCCAGATGTTTGAAAGTGAGACCGAACCGTTTTCTATCGAATTGACGATCTGAGTGATCAACTTGGTGGATGCTTATTGTTCTAGTTTACTGCTCTAATGGCATGCACGCCTTTGGTAAGCTGGTTGTGATATTTCACTGACCGATCGAAACTCTGGAGTCTGTACTAGTGCTAGAATAAACTGAGGCATTAGAGATGATGTATCATGTGTACCTGAGTTCTCCAGACAACCAGCCTGAGGAACGTGAAATCTTGAAACTAACAAAGCAGACAAGCGTACAACTTCGGTGAAATTGGTGAGAATCATGAAATGAATTACGAGCAAGAAAAGATATCCACAATGCTAAGATGTGTTTAAACTTAAGGTTAACTATTGCAATTTGTGTACCAAGTCCAGTACCAAGGAATTGGGGTTGAATATTAACTTGGTATATCGGAATCGGATTGGATTGGTTAGTCTCTAGAAGCATGCACCCATTCTTACACTCCTTTTGAAGAATCAAAGGCTTTAAACGGTGTTGTATGAAGATGAAATGTTAAAAATGTAGCGTACAAGTATACATCTGGAACAGAGATATTGCACACAGGCAGCTTGACCGTTTGGGCCCGTTGAGCTTCTCTTTTGATGGCTTTTAGTCAACTTTGGAAATTTTGTCCCTAAATTCGGGCATTTCTTGATAATTTTGACGCGTTTGCCTACTTCCCTGCAGAGTATGGACAGAGCCAGACAGGGTTCACGATAGGGCTAAGAAGAACAAGAAGGGAATATAAAGAGGTTCTGTGGTACCCCAGATATTAAAGAAGAAGAAGGCTGAGGTAATTAAGGGTATTATTTTAGCATATAATCGTGGGTTCCGTTACGTAGTGATAAAAGCCATCTGTTTATTTTTGAATCTGATTGTTTCCTAAAATAGAGATAATTAAGCGAACGCACATTTCACTTCACCAATTTGTAGTGCATACCAGGCTTGAATGTTGAAAGGAACATCAAGTTAACGAGAGTATATATATATATATATTCGAACCATCCACAAGCCCAATTTCCCCCAAAGTCATCGACAAGCTCATGGCGATCTGCTAAAACAATCTTCCATAATCTCAAACAATTTGATCTTATTCTTCTCACTGGGAAAAACCTGAACGCGTTTTGTGTCCGGAATCTGAAACAATAACAAAAAACCACTGAGAGGATTCCTTACGAAAGAGAAAAAACTACAACAATCGTTCTAATTTCTACTATAGTATCCATTCCACCGTCAAGGTAAGAACAAACCAAATCAACAACAAAGTAAACTAGGAAACTCTTGGTAGTATCTTAATTGCTGAACCCGTCTCGAGCAACTGACATCAGCAAGAAGCCCAAAATTTATACAAATTTCAGGCATCGCATCGCACCAAACAATTTTTTTTAGTTTTTTTTCTTTTAGCACATCTGTTTACCTTCAAAATTCAAAATTTAAAGAAAAAGCTCAAGTTCAAACTTTCACAAGAAATCTCGTCATCAACGCCGAGTAACTACAAACAAACCCAGAAAGATACTAATTTAGAACTTGTTTCTTGCTATCTTCACAATCCCCCCAGCCTCCCCCTTATCCATCAGAATCTACAAAACACAATAGAATTCTTCAGCGCGCTTAGGTTTTTAATTCTCATACTCTTCATTCCAACGGAAGAGAAGAACCAAGAGCATTCCATCAAGATCACCACTGTCAAATTTCAACCACTGTGAACCAAATTTGAAACATATATCATCCAGCCGCCATCCTTCATCGCAACAACAAGGAGGAAGCACAATGTCCGTCGCTTCATCGTCACATCCTTATAGACAACAGGTCCAGTCCCATCACCATTCAAGTTCAATTCCACAAGACGGTCAATCCACAGCAGGTCTGTTGAAAGAGACCTCAGTGCAGCTTGCCAATAGAGTTAGGAACCAAAACCATAATCAGCATTACAACCAAGCAGATAAGTTCCTTAGCGGCAACCACAATAACATGAATTATTCATCCTCTACAAGCTCTGGGAACACTTTCCAAAGTTCTCATACTGCATCCACCAAAAAAACTACTCTTCATGATTACAACACAAGTGCTGACACTACAAATGATATTTACCACGATGCTCACCATAACCCAAAGGAAACATACGTCTTAGCCAATTCTCAGCAGGATCAATATGTTCCTTATATTCCACCACCACCAACTCTTCAATCAAATAATAGCATTCCAACTCCAAGATCATCAACGGACTCTGGTAGCGTTATGAATCAAAAGTTTGTTCAACAACCAATGATCTTCAATAATCAACATCCAAACAATAGTTCGAGTACCACATCTTTACCAAGAGCCCCTGATACCCCAGTTGGTGCCCGTTCTTTCAGTTCTCCGCAAATGCAACATTTATCACTGGATTATAAAACTAGATCAGAAGATAACTTGACCTCTTCAAGATCACAAAGTCCTCCTTCTCAACAATCGCATTCATCAATTTCTACATCGAGCAAAAAAAATCATAACAGAGCTTCCAAATCTGTGGATTTATCGCATCTATATCTTTTGGATAGAAATGAATCAACTCATTTCACTTTAACAAATGAAAATTTATCTGATGTTTCTCATAATTTGATTAAACAATATTTGGGTGAAAACTCTTCCTCTTCTTTATTACCAAGAATGAAAACCATTGAAATGTATCGTAAAAATGTTAAAAAATCAAATGATCCAAAAGTTCTCTTCCAATATGCTCAGTATATGCTACAAACTGCTTTGACTATTGATACTTCAAAACCTGATTTGACTAGTGAAGAAGCAGACTTGAAAAAACAATTTTTAAAAGAGGCTGTTCATTATTTGAAAAAATTATCGGACAAAGGTTATGTTGATGCCCAATATCTACTTGGTGACGCTTATAGTTCAGGTGCTTTAGGTAAAGTTGATAATAAGGAAGCCTTCCGTCTTTTCCAGGTCGCTGCTAAACATGGTCATGTTGAATCTTCTTATAGAACTTCTTATTGTTACGAAGAAGGTCTTGGTGTTGGTAGAGATTCAAGAAGAGCTTTAGAATTTTTGAAATTTTCAGCTTCTAAAAATCATCCCGCTTCAATGTATAAACTAGGTGTTTACTCATTTTATTCAAGAATGGGGCTAGCTGACAATGTCAATGTTAAAAAGAATGGTATTCAATGGTTATCAAGAGCTACAACGAAAGCAAATGAATTGACCAATGGTGCTCCTTATGAATTGGCTAAAATTAATGAACATGGGTTCTTGGATATTGTTATTCCAGATCGGAAATATGCAATGGAATTATATATTCAAGCTGCTTCATTAGGTCACGTTAAAGCTGCTGCAATCTTGGGTAAGGCTTATGAAATTGGTGATGAAGTGATACCACAAGATGCTGATTTATCAATCCATTATTACACACAAGCCGCTTTAGGTGGTGACTCCGAATCAATGCTCTCATTATGTGCTTGGTATCTGGTTGGAAATCCTCCAAACATGGACAAGGATGAAAGAGAAGCATTCCAATGGGCTTTAAGAGCTGCAAACCAAGGTCTACCAAAAGCTCAATTTGCTGTAGGTAATTTTTATGAAAAAGGTTTAGGTGTTGAAAAAGATTTAAACCTATCTAAGCAATGGTACGAAAAAGCTGCCTTGAATAAAGATGAAAGAGCTCAAAATAAATTGAATAAATTGAATGGAACGAATATAAGTGTTTCAAATTCAAACGGGTCAAGTTCGCCATCTTCAAAGAGAAAATTGAATAGAAAAGCTTCATCAGTGTCTGTTGATAAATTAGCCACAAAGGAGGACAAGGATAAGAATTGTATAATTATGTGATTCATTTGTTTGAAACCTTGAGAAGATACCATAATATTCAATCCAATTTAAAATCAAACTTAAATAAAAGGAAAACTGGTCTAACTGGAATAGAATAGACTATAAGAGAGATACAGAGGGAGAGAAAGAAGCAAGGAAACAAACAACATGAACTGCATTAATAACCAATACATACATATATTTACACTACTTCTAATTTTGAAAAGAGAAGGAGACAGTGTCATTAATAATATCATAATTCACAACTTTGTTATACGTACGTATATTTGAAACATACGGATTTATTCGTATTTTTGAATGCCCTCTACCCATGTATTCACCATACAATTGCACAATATAATTTTGGCTACGCAAAATGCTACAAAACATATCAATTTCATAGAATTGTCGTCTCATTAAACCCCCATTATATAACCGTAGAAGCTTCATCATGTTGATCTTGTCGAATGGGAAGAACTTGGTCTAGAACTTGATCTTGATCCATTAGAAGGTTGGCGGGGTTTCGCCTTTTCATTCGAACTATTATTATTTTGCCTTATTATGTTTAAATCTCTTGTAGAGGTTCCCAATGGTTGTTTATATGGTTTATCAGGAATCGGCATTGGTGAGGCAATTGTTTCTGAATGTATTCCTTTCATCGTATTTTCATTCTCCTCATTTCCAAATGGCTGTAATTGATTATCTGACTGGAGTTTTTGAACTGGAACAAGTCCAAATATTGCCTCATGATTCAACCGGAATATTTCTTCACGAGTTGAGGATTTTGGTAAATTTTTGTTTAGTTCCAATCTTGGTTTTTTGAAAATTGGCTGTTCATTATCCTTCTGATAATTGATGGAAGAAATATGAGATTGAAGATCCTTAATGGATGAATTGGCGAGATTTTTAAAGTTTGATAAAAATTCAAATTGTTTAGTTAAAAATTCATCAACAAGTTCTGGCTTAGTGTTTTCTAATTCCTTACCAAAAGTCTTGAAGTCCTTTGATATAGTTTCAAATGATTTGAGAACATCTGTTCGAAAATTGTTAAGTTGGGAGGTTGAAAATTCCAAGGATTCATCGTTAACTTGTTTTAGTGATTCGGCATGCTTATCCATAGTTTCCATACTTGCGTCAAGATTGGAAATGGAAATATTGAACTGGGACTCTTGCGCCTTTTGAGTAGATTCAACATGCTCGCTAACAGATCTTAACTCTTGAGTGACGTTTTTATTATACCCGTCCAATTCGTTTCGGAATTCTTCGGTTTGATATTGAAGATCTTGTTGGAATTTGGATTGGTTATTGAGCCAACTTTCATTGATAAAACTCTTAAAATTTTCAGTAAATTCTTTTTGTTTCGTGGCGATCAATTCTAGTTCAAGCTTTATACTATTGATTTCTTCCTCAACTCTTTTACATCTTTCTTCATCATAGCCATCAATTAAACATGAAATTTTCTTTAGTAATTGTTGTTTCTCGCTTTTCGTTTTTTCTCTTTCAGTTTCCTTGAAATTTTCAAATTTGGCGGCTTGTTCTTTGATCAAATCCATATACTTAGTCTGATGGTCTACTATTCTGTTCTTTAGTTCAACGATTTCCGAAGACTGAACCTCTAATTGGGTCTGTACCGTTCGTAATGAGCTTCCTATCTGTCCATCTATCTTTTCGAAGAGCATGTCAACAGCTTTTTCGATTAGCGTGATGTCAGATATTAAGTTCTTCGAATCCTCCGAGTTATTAGATCTTATGCCATTTAGTTCCGTTATCACTTGTGATTTAATTTGTTGTTTCACACTTTCGATTTGATCAATCTCATTGTTTGTTAGATTGTTTTTTTCACCGATCGATTTTAGAAGATAATCGAGACTGTTGTGAAAACCATTAGCCAATTGTCCCATGTTTTGGCGCTTTTCCTTGATTTTCAATTGTTGTAAGTTGACCATTTTACCAAACTTGTCGTTCAAAATAGTGGATAACTGAGAGCTATCATTATGAAAATTATTTACGATAGTAGCAACGCCCTCCGCACGTTTGGTAATGTTCCTCTTTTCAGCATCTAGTAAGTCTGAGTTTGTTTTCTCCAATTGCAATTTATGATCAATTTTACCATGTAGTAGGTCTTTCTCTTCAACGACGTCCTCAAGTAGGGCAGTCAATGATTGCCCAATCTCATATAGCTCTTTTTCAGTAGAACTATATTCAACGCTGACAAATGTTTCCAATTTCAACTTTTGTTCTGTCTTTTGAAGTTTTTCAGTAGTCTGCTCAAGAGTTCGATTCATTTTTTGGTTTTGGTCTTTGGACTCAGACAACTGACGTTCAACAGTGTTCAACTGCTCCAACTGGACTTCAAAGTTTGTCTTGAATTTCTTGATTTGTTCCTCAAGGACGTCCATTCTTAACTTCTGCTCATCAACTTGAACTCTGCGACTTTCGCTTTCAGCAGTCACTTGTTGCCAATTCTCCTCCGTGACATAAATACCATTCTTGGACCTAGTAGCATTAAGATCATTTCTCAACCTCTCTATCTCCTGAACGTATTCTTTGATCAACATTTTCTTTGACATACTAGAATTCACTTGAGGTTTGTTTTTGATATTCTTAGCTCTGTTGGCATATTCAAGGGTACTGATGGTTTCCTCAAGTGATACTTTTGCTGGTGAGATCGTGGCAATGATACATGTTTTCGTTTTCCCCCCTAAAGAGTCTTGTAATAACCTTGTAAGTTTTGATTCTCTGTATGGAATATGTGGCGATTGATCAACTAAGGCATTTATAACCCTCCCAAGTGTTAAGAGACTCTGATTGATCATACCTGCTTCTCTGGCACGTTTGTTTTCAGCGCCTGATCTATTAATATTTTCAGAGCCAGCTAAATCGACTAAATTTAGTTTACCGATTTTCAAGTATTCTTCACCAGATACTGGATCTACTTCCTTCATATGTACAGTGATCGTAAAGACAGTGTGTGATCTTGAAGATAGATCATTGCACTGGGTTGCAGCCACTTGACGTTTGTAGGACCCATCTGCCAAAATCTTCATTCCCTCAGCGGCAGTTTTTACATAGATTTCTTCCATACCTTGGACAACAATCGACTTCTTGTTTGGTTCTTCAAAGATACGAACTTTACGCTCACCAGTCTCATTTGTGACCAATAGATCTCTTAGCTCTTCATTGTATAACTCTATGAAAGAAATCTTGACGGAAAAGTCAGAATTTTTTTCCAATTGCTTGAATAAGGCAGTCAATGTTCTTGGTATTATACCAGCGTTTTCAGACAATTGCGAGCCACTCATTTCAATATCACCACTCATGGTATATGTTTTACCAGTTCCAGTTTGTCCGTATGCAAACACTGTACAGTTATAGCCTTGTAACATTTCATCTAGGACGCTATTTGCTATACCATCATATACCATCTCTTGATCACTCTCAGCACCAAAGACTCTATCAAATGTATATGTTTTGTTGCTAACTGACATTGGCCCTGTTTGAAGTACGATCTCCTTACCCATATGACCCATAGTGGAGACAACCACACCACTGTTTTCTTTTATCTCCCTTTCATTTCTTGATCTGCATCTGACATAAACAGATATATGAGATTCCTCTTTGCTACCCACATCGCTTTGTCTCTTTCTTGAAGTAGTTGTTGAAGTATTGGCTATGGAGGAGCGCTTCTTACCAGCTTGTGCTTCTATGTTCCTTGCTCTTGCTGGAGCATGTGAAGTTCCCACCCCTGGTCTCAATGAATTCCTATCAGACATTCTCCACTTCAATAACAACCTTCTTTAATACCAAATCTATAGATTGTTCGTAGTAATATGTTGATTTCAACTAGTATTTTGATTTTTTGTTTACCAAGTTTCTGGTACACAAAGCATTTTTTAGTAAAACTTTCATCTCCAGGACAACGTATAATAAAAAATCAGATAACAGGCAAATACAGCACTTGAATCGCTCAACAACACCAGAATATAATTACAATGTTCCACAATTAAATACAACTGTTATTCAGAGAACCCCAGTTTCTAATTTTGATTGGCATTTTAAGTGATGAAGACGAATCATAGCACTTTCACTAGCCTCAAGTCCTAAACAGGAAATAAAAAGGCACATGATTTTGCGCACTATGGCTAAGTAAAGCATCTGTGGCTAGTAAGCAAAGCTACACAATCAACGAATTCAAATCTATTCCTTTCCAATTAAAAATTTCCTATTGTCTTTAACAGTTTTCTCAAAGTATCCTTCACAGACAATGTTTACTCGTTCATTATTTAGATCTACTGCTTCAATTGCAAGAACCACCCGTGTCGCTCCAAAAATTGCTCCAAGCTTCACAAGAGGTGTCAGAACTTTCAACCAAGCTGATCAACCAAGATTGAGAATTGGCTCAACTGCTCCAAACTTCAAATCAGAAACCACCGATGGTCCAATTGATTTCCACCAATGGATTGGAGATTCATGGGTTGTGCTATTCTCACATCCAGCCGATTTCACTCCAGTCTGTACCACTGAATTAGGTGCTTTTGCTGCTTTAAAAGACGAATTTGCTAAAAGAAACACAAAATTGATTGGTTTATCAGCTGAAGGTGTCGAATCACACACTCAATGGGTTAAAGATATCGAAGAAATCTCAAAACTAGACAAATTCGCCTTCCCAATCATTGCTGATACTGATAGAGAAGTTTCATTCTTGTACGATATGGTTGATGAAGAAGGTTTCAAGAACTTGAACGGAGGTGTTGTCCAAACTATTAGATCCGTTTATATTATCGATCCGAAGAAGAAGATCAGAATCACCTTCACTTATCCTCCATCAACTGGTCGTAACTCTGCTGAAGTTTTGAGAGTCATCGATGCATTACAATTGACCGACAAGAAAGGTGTTGTCACTCCAATTGATTGGACTGAAGGAAAGGATGTTATCATTCCACCAACAGTAAGTGACGAAGCTGCTAAAGAGAAGTTCGGTGACTTCACCAAGGTCAAGCCATACTTACGTTACACCAAAGTTTGAGCTTTTGCAAGCTTAGTATAATACCTTAAATTCTGAGAAATAACTGGTTGTTTTTTAGTTATAATATTTGATAAACGAACAGATGTTCTTTTTGAGTTGTAGAGTAATAAATATACCCCAGATTGCCTATCTTTTTGTGGTGGTGTTGTAGTTGTTACTAGGGGATTGTTTAACGCTCAAAATGTTCATGTTGATGTTTTCTAGAGCTGATTTGAATTTGATCTTTACAACAAAAAAATGGAGGAAAATTTGTTTTTGGAACTGCTAAGAGAAAAAGCAAATCCACACTAAGGAAGCCTCAAAGCTACTATCGGCTCATCAACCGACAACCACTTTATCTCTATTCATAGCTCAAAGGTACGTGAATTCAAATCTTCACATTCAGATTACTATTCTCTTCCACTTTTCATGAAATTTGACAGCTTTAGCATACTCATTTCGCGTCACCGCTTTAACCAAATTGAATGAACCAATAACGGAAGAGCCAAAGCTTAGAAGAATTGAATCAAACCACAAGTCACATAAACACAATGAGTGATAACTTTACAGATACAAATAATTATGCAAGCTCATTGAAAATGGGCAGAGATGGTAACGATAGCTCAAGAAATGAGAGCTCTGGTGGAATACCTGTCAACAAGAACAATAGTAGTAGCGGCGTACAGTCACATCAGGGATATGGTCAACAGCAGTCCAGAAACTACACTCCTATCCAACCCTCGCCAAGTCAAATAGCTCCTTTGAAGTCATTGGCACCAGGCCCATCCAATTCCCAGCGCTCTGCTTCACCTCAACCTCAACAAAATGCCCCAGCTTCTACTGCAGGCCCTAAGAAAAGACAAAGCACATCTGGTGAACCAAAAAGCAGGAAGAAGCAAAACTCTGGTGAGGATAGCAATAAGCTGAATACTTTGGCGAATTTAGCTGTGAGTCCAACCCCTGAGTCACCACACGCAGGCTCTTCAAGCAAGCAGTCTCAAGCTCAGGCTTCAGCTCATCAACCAGCAGGTCATCGTCCAGTGACATCATGTACACACTGCCGTCAGCACAAAATCAAATGTAATGCTTCAGAACGTTTCCCAGCACCATGTCAGAGGTGTGAGAAAATGGGATTAACCTGTGAAATAGATCCCCAATTCAGACCAAAGAAAGGCAGCCAGATCCAAAGTTTGAGAAATGATGTTGATGAATTGAAATTGAAGATCGAATATCTACAGCGGAATGAATCTCTCATAGCTCAGGCTTTAGCAAATCAACAAACCAGCAATATCAATAGAAATGAGCACGCCCCTTCTGTCAGTTCACCTTTGAACTCTATTAATGGTGATTCACCACCGGGTCCAACATCCCTAAAGACAATTTTGAAAAGAGAACCACATTTGTTGATGGACAGAAGAAACTCACAACCTGGATCAAGACAAAGCAGTTCCCCAAACTCAATACCTCAATTACTTAACGATTCTGCACCAACAAATAGTGATCATTCAAGAGATCTCCCACCATTTCTAGAGATGTCTGTAAGAGCTAATACACCGGCTCCAGAAGACCCAGCAGCTTCTCCACATTCTCAAAGATCCGCAGCCTCGAACAATATTACTGAATTTGTTTTAGGTGATGTTTACTTACCTTTGAACAAGGCCAATGAATTGCATGCCAAATTTATCAAGGATTATAATCCATTCTTCCCAATAATGCACTCCAACAACGCTTCGGAGCTATACTCACAATCCCAATTACTTTTTTGGGTTGTTTGTCTAACTGCTTGCTCATCAGATCCCGATCCAACTTTATACAATCAGTTGGCATCTTTGATCAAACAGCTAGCAATTGAGACCTGTTGGATCCGTACACCAAGATCAACCCATATTTCACAAGCTCTTTTGATATTATGTATGTGGCCATTACCCAATCAAAAAGTTTTGGATGATTGTTCTTATAGATTTGTGGGGTTAGCCAAAAGCCTAGGGTATCAATTAGGTTTACATAGAGGTAAGTTCATAAGTGAATTTTCCAGAACCCAAGTTGCATTACCAGATGCTGAAAAATGGAGAACAAGATCATGGTTAGGTATCTTCTTTGCTGAACAATTTTGGGCCTCACAGCTTGGGTTGCCTTCTTCACTACAAACTGATTACTTGATTGAAAATGCTAGAATTGATTCCAATTTACCGAAGAACTTTAGATCTCTAATTTCCTTATCTATATTCCAAGCTAAACTAGTGAATGTAATGGGTTCAAGCGTTACAAGTCCAGATGGTTTGATGGAGGCTAGGAACAGAGCTGGATCGTTGGCGATTTTGGAGAGAGAGTTAGAAAGATTAGTTTTCAAGCTAGAGATTGATGATATCTGGGTGGAAATATACTACTTATATGTCAAGTTGACCATTTGTTGTTTTGCATTTTTACCAGAAACACCGACCGAAGATCAAACCAAATATGTTACACAAGCTTACTTATCTGCTACAAGAATTATCACGCTTGTTTCGAAGATCCTAGAAACCAAGAATTTAATCGAACTACCAATTTACATCAGACAAAGTGTCTCATATTCTGCTTTTATCCTTTTCAAACTTCACTTGACGCCATTATTATTGGAAAGATATATTGATTCTGCAAGACAGTCTATCGTTACAGTTCACAGATTGTTTAGAAATCAATTATCGGCTTGGAAAGATGTTGAAAATGATATTTCTAGAACTGCTCAAGTGTTGGAGAAATTGAATTTTGTGCTTTTCACCCACCCTGAACTTTACACTAAGAATGATGGGATCATTACAAGAATGAGATCTCATTTAACCGGCTCATTGTTTTATGATTTAATTTGGTGTATTCATGAAGCTAGAAGAAGAAGTCTGGAGGAACAAAAACATGGTAGAAAACCTCAAGATCAAAAAATCCATGATGGTGATAAAAAGAAACCCGTCCCACTTCCATTTTACAACCAAATCAATAGAGATGATTTCCAAACAATTACTACAACAACTCCCGGAGGTACCACTATTACAACTTTGGTTCCAACTGAAAATGCCATGAGTACAGCTACGGCGAACGCCACCGCTGCAGGTCTTTCAAAGCCAACGGAAATTAAAGGTATTCCGGTTAATATGTTGGAATCCACAGGGTCCATCCCTTCTGCTCTTCTGAATAGTAATTTGACCTCTCTAAATAGCTCTTCCTCCAATCTACAAGATCTGAGAAGGGCGATTCAAAGAAACAATTCATCAAATAACAATGATAATAATAACAACAACAACAAGAACAGCAATGGTGGGAATATTACCAACTCAACATTATTAGCTTCAACAAACCAGCCTTCTGCCAACAACATGAGTATAAATAATAACGGACAAGAACTGAGACAAACCAATTCTGTGACACCAAGTGCGCAATATCCAATCAATTTTGATTTTAACAACACTGGAGGAGTTGCATCTCCAAGTAATCCAAATTTTGGTAATGGGTACGACATTAATAATACTGATGGAGTTTCAAAAGAAGATTTTGATTCATTTTTCCAACAACAAAGTGCTGGATGGGTTGAAGGTAATGATGACGTTTTAGGTTGGTTTGATATGAATATGGCACCTGAGTTTTGAGCATGTACTGCAGCCAAAATTGTTTATATAGATATTCGTCAATTTTTTTTTTGTTTTGAACTTTACTTCCATAATTTTGTGTTATATAAAATTTGCCAATGAATGACTTTTATGATTAAAATCGATCATCTTACTTTACACTAGACGCAATGAACAAATGAAAATTTTATATTAATTAAAGATATTTGTTCAGTATCTCAAAAAAAAACAAAAACACAGTCAGCCAAAGAGAACGAAACAATAAGACCAAGTAAGAATTGAAGAGTAAAAATTTGAAACTATATATAAATCTGCTAGATAAATCATTCATCATCATCTTTTGGATCACCAATACCATCTTCATAAATTGCAAAAACAGTCTCAGATTCAGGTAAGCATGGGGAATCATAAATCTTACAAATTCTTTGTTCAGCCCTACCCTTTTTCAAACTTAATCTTGTTGTAGAAGAATGTGCAATAATATTACCACCAATAGGTTTTTTAGGATCTGGATTAAACATCATCCCACCATCAACTTGAGCAACAACTTGATTCGTTATAACAACGGCAATACCAAACTCATCAGCTAATCTTTGTAAAGTTCTCATGTATTTAGCAACGTGCATTTGTCTTGCAGATAATTCACCTCTTCCGGCAAAATCAGTTCTATAAAGAGCCATGATTGAATCAACAATTAGTAGAGAAAATCTTGATTCAGACATCATTGCTGCAGCCTGATTTAATAATTGTAACTGATGATCAGCATTGTATGCCCTCGCATAGGCAACATTATCTAAGGCGTCGTCCTCATTCAACCCATATCTTCTAGCGATGGAAACCAACCTTACTGGTCTAAAAGTACCTTCTGTATCAATATAAAGACATTTACCTTCACCACCACCCATATCGATTGGTAACTGACAGGTAACGGCAAGTGTATGACAAAGTTGTGATTTACCAGTTCTGAACTCACCAAAGATTTCAGTGATTGAACCAGTTTCAATACCACCACCTAATAAAGTATCCAATTGTTTTGAACCAGTTGTTAAACATATAAGTTCAGATCTTCTATGATGGAATTCAGAAGCTGTTGTGAATCCCATTGGAACTAATTTAGAGGCTTCAGCCAATAATTTATCTGACTTAGCTTCTGAGATACCTTTCACAGTAAGAAGCGCTCTCTTTGGGCTTTAATAGATAGCCGTTAGTAATTAGATTCATGTAGATCAACAGATGGATTCAACATACGTATAAGCAATAGCTTCCACAGTGTTATAACCAGCCTCCATTAGCTTTCTGATGTCACCGGGGGTAATACCATTTCCCTGTCATAGATAGTTAGTCTCATTAATCATCAGAATCTATTTCACTTTCGATACTCACTTCTAATTTGGAAATAGGAATAGGGCCATAGGCCTCTTCTTCATCTTCCATTTCCACATTTTGTAGTTGTTCCTGGGTACTTTCAACTTCAGCGGCAGACATCTTCAACTTGTTCAGACTGTCCTTTCTTCTTCTTCAGTGGGCCTTAACTCTTTTGCCACTATTTCTTATGAAGTTTCTTTGTTTTGATTTGATTTGATTTGAACGTACGCGTGAAACTTTTCACGCCTCTCACGTGACATCAAGGTCACGTGCTAGAGCTTTACTTTTTTCGCGACCTTCCAGATTGGGACGCGATTGGCGGTGCGTCAAAAAGAAAGCGAAGAGCTTCTCACTTTGGCTGCCAGAGGATAAGACTGACAGCTGGGAAAGGGAAGAACTTTTGGTGGTTCACGAGGGTTGTAGCTGCTATTATGGATGGGAGAACGTAGCATACTAACCTGTAGATGCACAAGCTAACAAATACGGCTTAGACGAACAATTTCCCGTTATTTCTACTCTTCTTGTAGCTGGAAATGCTCGGAAAGTGATCCATCATATTGACCAAAAGCACGAGCAGCACCAAAGCGAAAGATCACCATCAAGATCCAAATTAATCTTTCACAGACAAAAATGGATTCTATTTAGCACAATTTCGAGTTGAAACATTACCACTTCAGTATCAAAGAGCAACAACACATAATGAACACACTACAACCAGTACAGGAAGTAAGTACGAGCCTCACACTCCTTACAGATTTTTGAACAGGGAACCAGGATAATTTTTCCTGAGATTTTAGCACTCCTAGCGTTTAGGCGTAACGAAACGCCTTTTCTATAACGAACCAGAATTCTACAAGACAATAAAAATTAAAGTTCCCTTGATTAGAAAATTAACTCGACCTTTGATCTCATAAGCTAACCCCTTCACCCCTTTAGTCAAGTTACCTTTATGGCTCTTCAGACACTGCAAGTTCTGAGGATTTAAGGGTTTTCTTACAATCACAACTAGAAAAGTTCGACATGCAAACAGTGATAAATACACCTCCAACTTCACCAGTGCTGAAACCTTCCCCCAATATAACAAACATCAATGAAATATTTAAAGATTCAAGTTCGAATTCGACTGCTTCTTTAATGTCAAAACCTTTGAATTATGACGTTGCAAATGATACAATAGCTGAGGAAGCTGAGGAAGATGATCCATTAAACATATCTCCTTCTGTATTAACCAAGGCAAGAACAATAGCAAGGGACATATATAATTTACAATACTCCAAGATCTCACCAGATCAATACGCTGCTTACCTGGGTACAGCTAAAGAGGAATCAATAGCTGCTTGCTCAGAGTTCATGTCATTTTTCGAACCATGGCCTAATTCATTGATTGGATCATTAAGATTATTATGCTCAAAATTGTATCTATTGGGTGAATCAACTCAAATTGATCAAATATTGGAAATTTTTTCCAAAAGTTGGCTCAGATCAAATAAAGATAATTTCATTGGGGATTATAAAGCAATTCATATAGTTTGTTTCTCATTATTCATTTTGAATTCAGATTTACACAATGAACAAAATTTAGAATCAAAATTCACCAAGAATGAGTTCGTTTCAAATACAATTGAAGCAATTGAAGAAGATGATACTGTTAAAGTATATGATAGTCTAACTTTAGAATCACAGTTGAAAATTTTTTATGATTCCATTGAAACTGAACAATTGGAAATCTTGAAAGTTATGAAAAAAAACAGAGGTAATGGGAATGGTGAAGGTAAAAGGGATGTATCAAATTCATCTAATTCATCAACTGCCTCAACGAAAAGAGTCACTTCCATCTCCAACATATCTGTACGATCGAATAGAAACACAAAGAGATATTCATCAATAGGTTCATCCATTTTCATTGATCGTGAGACAACATTAACAGACTCAACGGACTATAACTATGAAGTTGATTATAAAAGAGATAATACAGATGATCAACTGGAAAAATTAGGACCACCATGGTTAATTGAAGGGATATTAAAATGTGAACTGAAATCCGATTTGAAAAAAAAGAATTATAATCAAAAAAATTGGTTTTTCAAATTAACTCACAGTAGTGTTATAAGTTCAGAATTAGATATTTATAATGCAAAAGATTGGAAACAAAACATTGTGATTATTTCCAAAGGGTTATTAAAACAATATTCATTTGGCTCATCCTCGGATAGAAATAAGTTTATGAAGACAAAATCTGATAAATATGTCAACACAGTCATGACTTATAATTTGTACTCAGCTGTGGCATGTCTTGTTGAGGATAACGTTATTTCAAATGCAGATAACAAGGCAAATGGAGTTGCATGGGTCCTTACGGTACCTAACTTGTTAACAAATGATCAAGATACTAAAATTGTCTATTATGCATCGAATTTAGAAATTGCACAAAGTTTCATTGAAACTTGTAATTTTTGGGCTGCTAGAATAACATCAATACCAACAAATGAAGAAGATATTGTCACTAATGCAGAATTTGGATGGAGTGATGAGATTTTAACAAATAAGAAATCTTTAACAGACTCCAAGATTCAAAAATGGGAAAAAATCATATCAATTGAATCTTCATTCATCCCATCGGCTTATACATTAACTGAACAATTTGATCATTTGCAGAACTATGTTGATCATTTAGAAAAATTGATTGATGATCATAACGGATTAAAGCCAATCTTGGAGACAATATGGGGCGATGATGAAATCTTGAAAAATCAACATGATTTGGTTATAACTAATTGGCATGAAAAATACGTCTACATCTATAAACAGCATCAAAAGTTCAAGACATATTTGGATAGTCTGGCATTTGCTCTGTCCTTCAGAGCTACAAGAATCTAATATCAACTTCGATATAGGATAGTTCATTTTTCTGTTTTATTTCGAGATTACACATTTTATACATTTGGTTTGATTCAGTTCACAAAAAAAAGTTTACATGATACAATACGGGTTACAGGGAATGTTCTCATCTTAGGTATAGGGGAATATATATTCATTAATAGGGATTTTTTTAATAATATGAACCCATGTAGTTTTCAGAAAAGTATATCTTAGGAGTGCCCCGAACGGAATTTTCCAAGTTTTGGTTTTCGAAATCTTCAAAAAGTACTATAGAGACAATCCGAGTGTTGAGAACTGAGGATTTCTATAACAATTGGAATCATTCTAATTGTACAAAAAGTTCAAGGATTCCAATTGAAAGAAATAGATAATATTTTCACACATCATGTCTGATCCTAGTTCAATTAACGGTATGTTCAATTGTTGATGGAAGAAGATTGGAAGCATTGATGTTGAATGGATCTGCTCAAATTGCCACTTCAATATTAAGCGGGATTGGATTGCATGAAAATTGTCATTGGGCTAGACTTCATTCAATGGTTGACTCAATACTTCAATAATTAAAGTTCTATAAGGGTTTATTGATATACTAATATATTTACTCCAGGTGGTTCCGTCGTTGCAATGGTTGGTAAAGATTGTGTTGCCATCGCATCAGATTTACGTCTAGGTAATCAATCGTTGGGTCTTTCCAATAAGTTTGAAAAAGTTTACAATTATGGTCATGTCTATCTAGGGCTAACAGGTCTAGCTACTGATGCAATCACATTGTAAGTATTACCCCCTGCCTTGAGTACCTTGGAATGAACATTAACACTTTGTTTTTAGATCGGAGGTTTTCAGATATAAAACAAATCTTTATAAGCTAAGAGAAGAAAGACAAATTGAACCGGAATCATTTGCAAACCTAGTGTCATCAACTCTATATGAAAAAAGATTTGGTCCATATTTCATTGGTCCAGTTGTGGCTGGTATCAACTCTATAACAGAACAACCATTCATTTGTGGATTTGATTTAATTGGTTGTATTGATTTTGCTAAAGATTTTATAGTCAGTGGTACTGCTACTGATCAATTATACGGTATGTGTGAGTCTCTTTATGAACCAAATTTAGAACCAGAAGATTTGTTTGAAACAATCAGTCAAGCACTATTGAATGCTGCTGATCGTGATGCATTATCAGGTTGGGGTGGTGTTGTGTATATTATTACAAAGGATAAAGTAGTCAAAAGATATTTGAAATCCCGTCAAGATTAGAATGAGAATAAACAAACTTTTTATAACTGCAATTGTTAAATAAGACATACTGTTTGTAGCTCCTGACCTGATGTTTACAATCCTTATCATATTAACCTATTGTGTAACCGTTTATTATCTCTAATTATAATATTGAACCCATTTTGTATTCTAAAACTATTTACAAGTATTATTTTTCATCCATATCATCTCAAGCGTAACGAAATGATTATTTAGCACCTCTCTTTGCTTGCTCTCTCTCCAGAATTTTCTTTAAAAATGCATCTTCACCATATTCTTCTTCATCCATTTTTTTCCATTTTTCTTGTTGGACCTTAGCCTTTTCTTTAGTCTTTAAAATTAGATGTTTTTGAGTTTCCATTCTTGCTTCATGCAAACACTTGGTCAAGGCATCCTTCTGATTATTACAAACCCCAAAAGCTCGTTGAAAGAAATCATTTTCATGACATTTCTCTAATGCTTCAATAAACTCAGCACATGCTATGGAATACAGTTAGAATTTTACTTGTTGAAAACTAAAAAACCGGCACACTTACAAATGAACCTTGGTGAATGAACTTGTGGATGCATTTCAACTATTTTTATGACCTTCTTCAACAGTTAAAAGCTGGATATGGCGTTTGAATTACTTATATCAAATCGCATCAAGCGATTCGCTAGTAGAAAAAAGAACTGTTTTTGAATTCCGAGCACCTCGGATCTGGACACTTGAAGATTTGAGAATATCAAAGCTCAAAAGGTGACAGAGTTTGTCCAGGATCATTAGAAGAAACAGCCATAAAACGCAAGAATAAAGGATGTTTGGCTTTTTCCAGAAGAAGCCTGAGATACAGGTTGACCTTTCTAAGGTTGTATCCGAGAAAAATGGAGAATTTCGTCAAAGAAGAAGAACACAGATGATGTTTTTCTTCGGTGCTACTGCTGCTACTTTGATATTTTCAAGATTAGCTTACAGAGGTGTTCAAACCCGTAGATGTGAGTATTGTTCTTCAATGGATCATGAGGACTGACACTAACTTATCTTAAGATGTCCCGGGGCTATTCAACGCAAACCATGTTCCACCCCCATTTTCATTCCATAAGGATGCCATATCAGCAATTGCATTTTCCACAGTGCTAGCCTTATCGTCATTTTCAATGGCTGTCACTGGTGTCGCTTGGACCTGGGATGTTTCTAACGTTAAAGAGTTTACTTACAAGTTGAAGAAAAAGCTAGGAGGTGACGAGAGTGAGAAACAACTGAGTGAAGCCCAGTTGGATGAGGAATCAATCTCATTACAAGATGCTATTAACTCATTTATAAATGGTGAAGGATTCGAGGACGAGGAAATCCCAATTGAGAAGAAATAGCTAATGGCTAGTTGAAAATCTGTAAATACTTGTATATAAATTTTGAAACGTTAACAATTGTTTATTCACCGTCAAAAGTTGAAAGCAAATCGGTTCTGTCAAGTTGTAGCGTGGAAGTATTTCCACACATAATAATTTTGAACGTGTCTACAAAAAGTCCATATTGATTTCTTTCCACAGTTTTCTAACACAACGGCGAACTCAGTCAAACAACTCATACAAAAGTTGTTGATAATTTCCGGATTGCTAGTAACTGTGATCAAAAGATGAGTGCTCCTTACAACAAGAGCTCGGCCCAAGTCTTGGATGACCTAGAGGTTGACTTTGATAAGGGTTTAAGCTCGCTGGTTGCTGAAGAGAGAATATCAAAATTTGGTCCAAATTCACTACCAAAGGAAAGCAGCACACCACTTTGGAAATTAATTTTGGGTCAATTTGAAGATCAACTAACTTTGATCTTGTTAGCATCAGCTGTTGTTTCATTCGGATTGGCTCTCACTGAAGATGATCTCTCTTGGTCTAGTTTGATCGATCCCATCGTCATCTTAACTATTTTGATTCTGAATGCCATCGTGGGTGTTCAACAAGAAAGCTCAGCTGAGGCTGCTATCACTGCATTGAATGAATATTCCTCGACAGATGTAAAAGTTTTACGTAATGGGAAATTGGTACACGTCAAACAAGAATTACTAGTCCCAGGTGATATCATTGATTTATCAATTGGTGATATCGTTCCTGCTGATGCTAGAATTGTTAAAATCTTTTCCCAAACTCTCCGTGTCGATCAATCCCTTCTCACCGGTGAGAGTGAATCTATTATCAAGGATACAGAACCAGTTGAAATCATCGATGCTGTTAAACAAGAACAATTGAATGTTGTCTTCTCAGGTACAACAATTGTGTCCGGTCACACAAGAGCTGTTGTTATATTAACTGGTGAAAAAACCGCCATAGGTGATATCTATACTGACATTTCATCTCAAATTTCTCAACCAACACCATTGAAAGAAAAATTAGACGATTTTGGTGACTTATTAGCCAAATTCATTACTGTCATCTGTATTGCAGTATGGCTCATCAATATCAACAACTTCAATGATCCAGCCCATGGAGGATATCTCAAAGGTGCTATATATTATTTTAAAATAGCTGTCGCATTGGCTGTTGCTGCTATTCCAGAAGGTCTATCTGTTGTCATTACGACTTGTTTGGCGCTTGGTACCAAGAAGATGGCAAAGCAAAATGCTATTGTCAGAAATTTGTCAAGTGTCGAAACTTTGGGTTCGACTAATGTCATTTGCTCTGATAAGACTGGTACTTTAACCACAAACCAGATGGTTGTTCACAACTTCATTTTCTTCAAGAATCAAACCGAATTATCTACCCTTACAATTTCTGGCCATTCTTTTGAACCCCAAGGTACTGTGAATGATGAAGATGGCGCATTCATTGAACTGCCAGACTCAAGATTTCCCTTGCTACACAAAGTTTCCCAAGTTAGTGCCATCTGTAATGACGCTAGTGTTGTTCAGACTGATTCAATCTCTTACAAGAGTGTTGGTGAACCAACCGAAGCTGCCTTGAAGATTTTGGTAGAGAAACTAGCTGGTTCTGCTGAACAATCATTACCTGGATCTGCTGTCACCCCTGTTTCTGATCTCTATAACAAAGAGTACCCACGCCTGGCTACTTATGAATTCACTAGAGATCGTAGGAGTATGTCAGTCTTGGTTCAAACTGCTGAAGACAAAGCGGAACTTTTAGTCAAAGGTGCACCTGAAAACATCATTTCCAGATCAACTAAATACTTGAACCAATCTAATGGTGCATTGAGAGTTGATCAATTAAAGAATGAATACCGTGCTGAGCTTTTGACAAATGTTGAACATTTTGCTGCTGAAGGGTACCGTATCATTGCGCTTGCATATAAAGAAGATTTTGACCATGAATTAGCTCAAAGGGCCACTACCAGTCAACATTATGAAGAACTGGAACAAAATTTGACCTTCATTGGTTTTGCTGCTCTAATTGACCCACCTCGTCCAGAAGTTACACAATCTATTAGAGAATGTAACGATGCTGGTATTAAGGTTATTGTTATTACCGGTGATAGTCCAATAACTGCTGAGAACATTGCTAAACAGATCGGTATTTTTGAAGATGATGAAGATACAAGGGACTTGATTTTAACCGGTAGAGAGTTTTCAAGTTTATCGGATGACGCTAAAGCAAAAGCCGCTGACAGAGTTAGGCTGTTTGCCCGTGTGGAACCAAGCCACAAATCTTTGTTAGTTGATTATTTACAGAAATCTGGTAAGATTGTAGCCATGACTGGTGATGGTGTCAATGATGCCCCTGCTTTGAAAAAGGCTGATATTGGTGTTTCCATGGGTTCTGGTACCGATGTTGCCAGATTAGCTTCTGATTTGGTTTTGCAAGATGACAACTTTGCTACCATTGTAACTGCTGTGAAAGAAGGTAGATTGATCTATAATAACACTAGACAATTCATTCGTTATTTAATCTCTTCGAACATTGGTGAAGTTGTTTCTATCTTCTTGACTGCTGCCTTAGGACTACCTGAGGCTTTGATCCCAGTTCAATTATTATGGGTTAACTTGGTTACTGACGGATTACCAGCTTCTGCATTAGGTTTCAATCCACCGGACTTACAAATCATGTCCAAGCCTCCAAAATCTAAAGATGAACCTCTAGTCAGTTCATGGTTATTGTTCAGATACATCGTTGTTGGTACTTATGTTGGTATTGCTACTGTATTTGGTTATGTATGGTATTTCATCTTTTATGAGCAAGGTCCACAGATCACATTCCACCAACTATCTCACTTCCATCAGTGCTCAACCAAATTTCCAGAAATTGGCTGTGAAATTTTTCATGACTCGAATTCAGCTCGTGGTTCAACTATCTCTCTTTCCATTTTGGTCATCATAGAAATGCTGAACGCCATGAACAACCTGTCTGAATCTGATAGTTTGTTAACTTTTCCTCTATGGAACAATGTATACCTAATTCTGGCCATTATTCTTTCTATTGTCTTGCATTTGGCCATCCTATATATTCCATGGCTAGCTGCGCTTTTCAGTGTTGTACCATTGAACAAAGACGAATGGATAGCAATTGTTGTCATTTCATTGCCAGTTATTGTCCTTGACGAATTATTCAAGTTGTACGAAAGACTATTCTTGAACACCCATGTTGAGAAAAAAAGCTCTAAGAAGGATAAGTAAATCTTTCAGAAATATAATCATCCAAGGGATAGAACAAAATTACAAAATTTCATTAGAATTACTCGAAATTGTAGAAGAATTAGTTGGTAGATTATTTATTAGTGATTCTGGAGTAGTTTTGGTGGAGCGCGAAAAATTGAAACGGGACGCAATTTAAGCGTTGAATGTGGAACACCAGATCAGAATGCACTTGATGCTATTACTTTGAGACAAAAGAACGTTGAAAGTACAAGAGCCTGGGCTGGAGAGAAGGTGACTAAGACCATTCTGTCTGAGATGAGTTATGCTGGTGATGATAATTCACTGAGCAGCTTTTCTGGCGAAGAGGACACGAGTAATGATGTTGTGGAGAGTCCCACTTTTGCAGTTACAGATCTATTGACAAGTCTTGGTGAAAAGAATCAGGATGTTGATTATCTAGTGACGAAAGGGAATGATTTGGTCATTCTATTACAGCAGTATCCCTACATAAAGGAGGATTTGGTTTTCAGCGCCTTTGGTCATCTCATTCAGACGTTACTCATACACTCAAGAAAGGAAGTGGTGGCTACAGGTTATAGAATTTGCAGATACTTTGTTTCAGGGATTGACTCCATTAAAAATTTGATGGCACTAAGACTGGACGCTCTTATCATTATTTCATTAGCTAAAGGTTCATTTCATGATATTGAACGAGAGCAGGCTCTCAAGTTGGTTAGAAAAATCATTGATATAGAGGAAGGCGCTAATGAATTGACATTAGGGATTTCCAATGCTATTCAGGCAATAGCTGAGCAAATCGATGAAAAATTGAAAAATATATGCATAGAGACGATGTGTGAGATCTCCATTGTCAGACCTGACTTGGTACGACCAGATGCTTTGGTACAATTCATCATTGATGGTCCCTTTGAACTCTCACCAATATGTGCTTCCGTGTTCATGGCACACTTGGATTCGCCAGAAGGTCGGAGGTACATCAGCAGGTCAGATATCCTGCGATTAATATCACCATTTACTGAATTTCCTGTGAAAGGTCACATCAATAATGAGAAGCTACAGGTTAGCGCTTTGGTACTGTCTAGATTTTTGAAAAATTTTGCTGGTCTTTATGGTTTCTCTGTAAACAAGTTTGAACCTTTGAAAAATTTGGTCGCATGTTTGTCATATCCCGTGAACAGCGTTGTTTCAAAGTTATTAGATCTGTTATTAGATGTGTTAATGATAAATACACTTAACAGGAGAATATCATCGCATAACAAAATGGTACTTGTGCCGCTGAAGCCGGAAACTGAATTCATTTTGAGCACTCATTTCTTGTCTATCACCATAGCTATTCTATTGAATTGTGGAATATTGGAAAGACTACTGGATGTTGTAAAAAAATCAGATGATGAAAGCAATTGCACCAAAGCTGCATTTTTGTTGACTGAATTGTTCAATTTAACGAATAATTTGGTACCCACAGAGATGACTGAAAAATTCACAGATAAAATTCCGAATCTCAATGATGATTATCAAAAGAGTTTACATGATAGTATGAATGCAATCTACGCAATTGAAAAGCTTTCCCGAAAGTCAAATAAGGGAAGAGCGAACTGGGGGTTACAAGGTGTGAGGACTACGGAAAATTTCGTACAGAACTCAAAACTGTCCAAAAATAACTTAAATTTGAAAATTGATGATGTGAAACTTAAGCAGATGATACATGACTCTAGAGTTTTAACAACTAAGACATTCTCCAGATGGAATTGTGATATATTGACTGATCTTTTCAAAGGCCCGTTTATGAATGGCAAGAGATTAGAGGAAGTGAACAAAACAACCAAATTTCTGAAAAGGCTACTTTCATTTTACAGACCCTTCAAACATAAGTTCTCAGGCACCAAACGGACGAGACAATCACAGAGGTTCATAAGGCTAGGATGTGTTATGGTTGAAACTTTGATGTGTACGAATGAAGGAATGAGGATCTTGATTGAGGGTAAAATCCTGCCTCAAATTGCTGAATGTTTAGCACAGGTTGATCCGCATAGTGGATTCTTCGCAAAGGATCAAATTTTCAGCAAGGAGAGATTAGAATCCACTTTAACAGCTGGTTATTTTCAGTTTTTAGGAATACTTTCAGGTAATGAATCTGGTATTAAATTATTAGAACAATGGAAAATTTTCAGTATTATGCATCATATAAGTGACGATGCTTTCAAAAGAGATGATATCGTCTTGTTATTCATGGATGAGACCAAGTTCAAAAAGCAAGGACATCCACGGATTTTATTATCAAAATTTCTCCACTCTGAGAACCGCAAAGTTAAAGTTCATGCTACAAAACTACTTTCCAAGCTATTAGAAGATGACGATTCCAATATGTTTGCTTGCGAAGTACTTGTTGATCAGCTATATGATAGGGATCAGGAAGTTTGCTCTCTTGCTATTGAAATCTTGAAGAGTTATTGTGAGAAATCAGAGAAAAATTTAATTCAGATAGTTGCCTTATCTCCAAGCATATCAATTTTGAAAGTAATGGGTGATGATGGTGATGCTTTATTGATTAGATTTTTATCGGCTCCATCTGGATTCACATATTTGAACAATTCGAATTTCATTAACGAAGAGATTGAATCTTGGGTATTTGAGTCTAAATATTTGAAACATGTTCTTGAACTGGAGAAGATGCTATTATCAGTTGAGGATATTGATTTGGAGCATATAAAATCTAGAGAATTACCTTCAAACTTTTTTGGTGAACTTGTTAAGTCAGAAGAAGGCTTTAATGTTGTTCTGAGATCTGGTGCCCTCACTGAATTCATGAATGTTGTGAGATTATATGCTACTAGTTTGGACAGAGCTCCATTGGATGTTGAAATTGATTACTTGAAGACCAAAGCTTGTCTATGGACGATTGGGTTTATTGGCAGCAGCACTTTTGGAATTGAATCTTTGGATGTAAATGGTAGTATTGAGGACATTGTTCAGATTGCTAGTAAGAGTCCTATTATAAGTCTAAGAGGGACTGCGTTTTATGTTTTAGGGTTGATCTCTAGAACAAATCAAGGCATTGAGATTCTGGATGATTTGGGGTGGAATTCGAAATTGAACATTTTCAACCAGTCAATAGGTATTGCTATGCCAAATGACCTACACCACTTCTTATTAGATGAAAAAAATAGTCAAAGTTTTGATTTCATCCATGATTTGGACCAGGTTGTTGATCCGGCCATAGAATCAAACGATGATGTCTTCAATAGAATCATGAAACTGATTGGTAATTTATGCAACCACATTTTTCTTAATAGTGCAACTAAAGAACTAACTGGGCTTTCCAAAAGATACCCTGAATATTTCGATGATCCAGAGATATTCTTTCATGTTTTGAAATACTTCGAAACGTACAAGTATAGATTTACTATCAGAAAGTTTGTTGTTGAGCTGTTTACTAGTAATGGTCGGCTATTAGAGGTCATTGCAAAAAGAGACAGAAGAAGGATCAGGGAACGCAATGGACATAGTGCTCTGGATAAATGAATTTGAAGAAGTCATATAGGTTAGAAACTTCTCTTTTTTTTGTAGGTATAGCACCCACGGATCTGTGTTGAATTTCCGAGTCTTTAAGGCCGTTAGCGCCAGAACCGCCGCTTCGCTCAGATTACTCCATTAGCCTGAGATTATCTCGTAGCACTTAGAGATTTGATTTGGATCCAGTATATAACCAACGTCGACTCCTTGTTAAGAGAGACCAATAGAAACTTATACAATATAGCCCATGTCCCTTGCAGAACCCCAAGTTAAGACCACTCTGGTCGATGCCACCAAGACTGTCGATGTCAAATATCCAGCAAAATGTCAATATTTTTTCAAATTAGAGAGTGAACAACCATCAGGATCTTTTAAATTAAGAGGGATTGGTCATTTCATTGGAAAAAGTCTTGAGTTACTGAAAGCTGAAGGTCATAGTGAAGCTCATGTTTTCTCATCTTCTGGTGGGAATGCAGGTTTAGCAGCTGCTTATGCTAGTCGTCATTATAAAGTCCCATGTACTGTTGTGTTACCAAGACTTGCCAAACAGAAAGTTGTTGATCTCTTGAATGAACTTGGAGCAGAAGTAATAATACATGGGGAACATTGGGGTGAGGCAGATGCTTACATGAATAAGTATGCTGAAGAGAACAGATCGAGTGGTATTGTTCCTATTATAACTCATCCATTTGATCATCCATTTCTATGGGAGGGCCATGGTGATTTGATTGATGAGTCGGTTAGTCAATTGACACCAGAACAGGTCAAGAAGTTAAAAGGTGTTGTATGTTCAGTGGGAGGAGGGGGCCTTTACAATGGTGTTGTTGCCGGGTTGGAAAGAAATGGATTGACTACTGTTCCAGTATTGGCGATTGAAGCCAAAGGAGTTCCCACGTTTACCTCAGCCGTAGAAGCTGGTGAGGTTGTCAGACTCACCAAATTAAATCCTATCGTGTCCTCTTTGGGATCCCCATACATCAGTGCACAGTCAATGGTAAATTACAAGCAACATAAGACATATGTTGAACTTTTAGATGAACAGGATTGTTTTGATGGTACTGTCGACTACTATAAACTTTTTGGTAAAGTAGTTGAGCCAGCATGTGGAGCTACACTTGTCGCAGCATTCTCTCGCTCGGACCTACTTGACAAGTTCGGTCCGTTGCACCCAGATGATATCGTGTTATTCGTGGTCTGTGGAGGTGCTGTCTACTCAGAAGAAGATGTCAAGGCATTAATCACATGAAGATCTGGAACATAGATATATTGTCAACTAGTACTCATCTATGTCATATTCAAGTAGTATCACGTGCCATTGCCAAATACAATGCTGTTATATCCGGCCAATGTTTAAAGTCGGATTTCATCAACATTTTCATATGTTTTTTTTTGTTTCTAAACGATGAAACCAAAATTGACTCCGAGAAGTTGAGAACGTTGGCATGTTGGAGGGGGTATTCTGGCTGGAAAGTTGGTGGATGATGATCGTAGAACATGGTAGACTGGTCAATATGGGGACGTAGAAGACAATGGAAATGCTTAAACTGTTCAATTCCCACTAGTATTCCTTCAATATCTTCAGTTTCTACCACCGGTGACTCTAATCCCGTTGTCGCTGTGTGCTGCGTGTACCGTATTAGATCAATTTTACGTTGCACATGTAAAATCTCGACGGCCAAAAAAGATGAGGATCCTATACGTTGAAGGTTGCAACTTGCACATTTGAAAAATTTTCCCAACTTTGAATATAAATATCTTGTTCATTCCCACATTTTAAGTTACGATTCCTTAAGAAAACGTTTTCTTGAAACTTCAATTGATTTAGTTCATTCACAAAGAAGTTGATAAATCATTCATATAAAGAACATATTACAAAATGGTTCAATCATCCGTTTTAGGTTTCCCACGTATTGGTGCTCAAAGAGAGTTGAAAAAAACCACCGAAGCTTACTGGTCAGGTAAAGTTTCAGTTGATGAATTAATCAAAGTTGGTAAAGATATCAGAGCCAACAACTGGAAATTACAAAAAGAAGCTGGTGTCGATGTCATCCCATCAAATGATTTCTCTTACTATGATCAAGTTTTAGATTTATCATTATTGTTCAACGCCATCCCAGAACGTTACACTAAATTCGATTTACAACCAATTGATGTTTTGTTCGCCATGGGTCGTGGTTTACAAAGAAAAGGCACTGAAACTGAAAAAGCTGTTGATGTTACTGCCTTAGAAATGGTTAAATGGTTCGATTCTAACTACCATTACGTTAGACCAACTTTCTCCCACTCTACTGAATTCAAATTAAACGGTCAAAAACCAGTTGATGAATATTTAGAAGCTAAAGAACAAGGTGTTGAAACCAGACCAGTTTTATTAGGTCCAGTTTCTTACTTATACTTGGGTAAAGCTGATAAAGACTCTTTAGATTTGGAACCAATCTCATTATTGGAAAAATTATTACCAGTCTACTCTGAAATCTTATCAAAATTAGCTGCTGCCGGTGCCAAATCTGTTCAAATTGATGAACCAATTTTAGTTTTAGATTTACCAGAAAACATTCAAGCTGCTATCAAGACTGCTTACGAATTCTTCTCTAAACAAGAAGGTTTACCAGCTTTAGTCTTGGCTACTTACTTTGGTACTGTTGTTCCAAACATTGAAGCCATCAAAGGTTTACCAGTCTCTGCTATCCACGTTGATTTAGTTAGAAACCCAGAACAATTAGACTCCGTCTTGGAAGTCTTATCTGCCGAACAAACTTTATCTGCCGGTGTTGTTGATGGTCGTAACATCTGGAAAGCTGATTTCGCTAAAGCCTCTGAAACTGTTAACAAAGCTATTGCTAAATTAGGTAAAGACAGAGTTATTGTTGCTACTTCTTCTTCATTATTACACACTCCAGTTGATTTGAACAATGAAGCCAAATTATCTGAAGAAATCAAAGATTTCTTCTCTTTCGCTACCCAAAAAGTTAACGAAGTTGTTGTTATTGCCAAGAATGTTTCCGGTGATGATGTTAAAGAAGCCTTAGAAGCCAATGCTAAATCTGTTTCTTCTCGTGCTTCTTCAAACGTCACCAACGATGGTGCTGTTCAAAAGAGAGTTGAATCTATTGATGACAAATTGGGTCGTCGTGCTTCTCCATTCACTGACCGTTTAACTGAACAAGAACCAGTTTTCAACTTACCATTGTTCCCAACCACCACCATTGGTTCATTCCCACAAACCAAAGATATCAGAATCAACAGAAACAAATTCACTAAAGGTACTATCACCAAAGAAGAATATGAAAAATTCATTGAATCTGAAATTGAAAAAGTTGTTAGATTCCAAGAAGAAGTTGGTTTAGATGTCTTAGTCCACGGTGAACCAGAAAGAAACGATATGGTTCAATACTTTGGTGAACAATTGAAAGGTTTCGCCTTCACCACTAACGGTTGGGTTCAATCTTACGGTTCAAGATACGTCCGTCCACCAATCATTGTTGGTGATGTTTCAAGACCAGCTCCAATGTCTGTTAAAGAATCTGTCTACGCTCAATCCATCACTACTAAAGCTATGAAAGGTATGTTGACTGGTCCAGTCACCATTTTAAGATGGTCATTCCCAAGAGTTGATATTCCACAAAAATTCCAAGCTTTACAATTAGGTTTAGCCTTAAGAGATGAAGTTAACGATTTGGAAGCTGCCGGTATTAAGGTTATCCAAGTTGATGAACCAGCTATCAGAGAAGGTTTGCCATTAAGAGCTGGTGAAGAAAGACAAGACTATTACCAATGGGCTGCTGAATCTTTCAGAATTGCCACTTCAGGTGTTAAGAATGTTACTCAAATCCATTCTCATTTCTGTTACTCTGATTTGGATCCAAACCATATCAAAGCTTTAGATGCTGATGTTGTCTCTATTGAGTTCTCTAAGAAAGATGATGCTAACTACATCCGTGAATTCTCTGATTATCCAAACCACGCTGGTTTAGGTTTGTTTGATATTCATTCACCACGTATTCCATCAAAGGAAGAATTCATCCAAAAGATTCAAAACATCTTGGAAGTCTACCCAGTCTCTAAATTCTGGGTTAACCCAGATTGTGGTTTGAAAACTAGAGGTTGGGAAGAAACCAAAGCTTCTTTAACTAACATGGTGGAAGCTGCTAAATACTACCGTGAAAAATACGCCAAAAAGGATTAAGTTATTTAACTCAGATCCAAATTGGTTTAAAAGTTCAATTCTTTGACCTTTTAACGATTCTCATTATTCAACATCAATGACGAATCTTTAATGTCCTATTTAATATAAAATTGTTTTTTTATCCACACTCACACATTTCATGATGCTTCTTGAAGCATCATTTTATCAACTATTTGTCTTTTATTTCTTTATGTTTGTTAGGTTTTGCATATAGGGATGTCTGGGATTTCAACATCGGTTTAATTATTACGAATTAGTATAAATTTAAAAAGCTATTGTAGCCCAAAAAATGATTAATCTTTCAGAAATCGTATCATCGAGCTATTTCTACATGTAATATAGATAATATTAATATTCTTTCGCGAATCCTACCCGCAAGTTGCCCCAGTAATTAGTGGCGAAAATCCGCGAAATTCTACTTCTCAACAATTAGAACGAGCTTGACCTCTGAAGAGACAAAGGATTTAATTGTCAAGATTTCGATCTTTAAACACTGACTTGAAAATCAATCATAGCGGTTACATTTGAAGAGCTAACGACTCAATTGCATTGATATATCATTATGAGTGAACATTCAGATGAACAGATCAGCAAGTTTGTTGAATTGACACAGGCACCAACGACCGTTGCAGAATCAATATTAGCTAGGAATAATTGGGAACTAGAGGTAAGTTTTGGATCCTTTGAAATTTTGACTATAGTTGGAATAATTTCACTAACCGCTATATTATAGGCCTCATTGGATGAATTTTTCAATGGTCCAACTCAAAGAACAGCTACTGCTTCATCCTCGAGATCCCAGACACCAGTTTCCACATCATCATCATCTCAACCACAAAAAGCAAATAAATCGCAACAACCTAAAGTGAAGACATTCCAAGAACTAGTCAATTCTGGATCCAAGGATGAAGATGATGAGCAGAATTTTTTCGCTGGTGGTGCTAGAGGCTCAGGTCTTGAGGTAGAGAACCCTTCAGATCCTCAAAACCTGGTTCAAGATTTATTGAAAAAGGCTGAAGCTGGCCACGGTCACCCAGATCGTATGAAAGAAGATGAGGAAGGAGAGCCTGAAAAGCCAAAATTCACAGGAACTGGGTACTCTCTTGGTAGTACAGATATCCCTTCAAAAGTCGTTGGGACAAATTCATCTGGACCAAAAAGATTAGAAAAAGCTGTTAGAGAAATCACATTTTGGAAAGATGGGTTTCAAGTAGGAGATGGTAAACTATACAGATACGATGACCCTGCAAATGCTACATACCTAGCAGAATTGAACAGTGGACGTGCCCCGTTGGCCTTATTGGACGTTGAGTGCGGTCAAAATGTTGATGTAAACGTTATAAAGAAACTAGACGAAGAATGGGTCCCACCAAAGAGAAAAGTGGGAGGCTTCCATGGTATTGGTCAAAGATTAGGATCTCCAGTATCTGGTGACTATCAAGCTCCACAAGAGCAAAGTGCCTCACCAGCTCCAGTAGAGACGGCACAAGAACAACCTAAACCGAAGGATGAGGGAGCAGGTGATACTCAAGTACAAATCAGACTCGCAGATGGACGTAGAGTTGTCCGTCGTGTTGAATCAAGTGGACCTGTTAAGCAATTGTATGACTATGTTGCAAGTGAAACTTCCGGTTCAAAGCCATTTATATTGAGCCATGCCTTCCCAGTTCAACCAATAGAGAATCAATCCCAATCGATCAAAGAAGCAGGTTTAGTGAATGCTGTGGTAGTGCAAAGATGGGTTTGATATATACAGATAATTCCAATTATAGCTCCCATTTAACGAGTACCTTGTTTTTTTGTATGTAGTTCTTTCTTGGAGCTTTCGACGTTCTGTCATTTTTTTGTGTAAGTGGCCGGCCTCCCACAAAAATCGAAACAATGCCTGAGGTTTGAAAGTGGTGAAGTTCAAGAGAAGGAAGGACGAACAACTGGCAAGCCAGAGAAATATTTCCAGACTAGGTCTATTTATTCTGCATTATTTATTCCAACAATTACTAATTACTCCTTTTATTTGCATTTCATTGTTCAAGCATTAGCCTCAACTTCTTCATGATACTAGCCAACGCATGTCATTCTTCCCCAGATGTTGAGAATACCCAAAAGATATAAGAGTCCCATACTGCGGTTCAAGCCCGTAATATACCAGCCATTGCATGCCAGGTGTATATCGAGATTCTTCAATGATAACCTTGGATCTTTGTTTGGATCAAATCAAGGTACTTCAGAAGGTGTTGATCTTCTCAAACTGAAAATACCGCCTATAAACAAAGTTTCACCTGTATTCAAATTTTACCATCAATTCACACCGAAAGGAAAGCTAAACCAAAGCGTTATTGCAAAGCGAAGGTCAATCACTTCAGAACTCATCTCTAGTGAACGACTAACGTTTGCTGAGAGTATGAGAAAGAGACCAGTAGTAGGTTCGTTGGTGGAAATCCAAAAAGAAGATGGAACAATAAATATTGGGATAGTGGTTTCAGATCAAAAAGGGCTGTTTTCTGATGATTACACAAATTTGAAAATGATAGATATAAAAGAAAATTTTGTGGAGTTCAAACCAACTGAAGTATCGTTCCATATTCATAAACTTGTTAAACCTGACATTCTCCAACCGGACTCAGTGAACAATTTGACAATAATGATAAGTCAATTACTACAATTCTATGTTAACGAGTCCAAAATCTCTAGATATAATGATCGTGCACTATATGCAGTTGCACAATCTTGGTTTGCACATAGATTCAAAATCGTTTGTATTGATCTTGAAAAAATTATTTCATTGGTTCGGAAAAACTCATCCAGAAGGAAAGACAATGTATTAGATTATGAATGTTCATTACTTGCTGCTCATATGCAACTATCAAACGATGCTGCAAATTGGATGGTTCTTAAAACTCCAGTTACACACGTCTCTCAGACTATTAGTGGCTCCATCCCACAATTTAGGTATTTTTCTAATTCATTAGATAGATCTGGAAAAATAGAATTGGTGATGAAATTGAACGATGAAAAGCTAAGAGATATTGGACATAAATTGAAAAAACGGATTGAAGAAGGCGATGATTTTAAACCTCATGATACATACTTAGAGGCCTTCCTTGACTTCATGAAACAATATGTTGCTTATCCGCATTCCTCCTTCTTGAGACCGCTCTCACAAGTCACTAACATGCTGAGTTATGGCAAGAGAGGGGTCAGCACTTCAGATGTTTACCAGCTGTTGCACTCCATCAATGACTATGGTTCCAATTCTGGTCTTTATGATCAACAGCTTCTTGAATCAACCAATGAACCATACTCCTCGATGGCAATTGATTACTTTAATTTCATGAGAGAACCATTCACCGACGTTGCGTATGGATTACCTTCCGCAATTGACCATGGTGCAAGTGATATTTCTGTATCTCTTGAACAAAATGCAGATTTCTGGCTCTTGAGGATTCATATTCTTGATGTTGGAAGTCGAATGAACCCAAACTCTAGGCTTACAGAAAAACTATTGGAACAGATTACAACTTTGAGATTGGTCAATAGAGAGCAGAAATTATTCCCACAAGAGATAATTGATAAGCTCAGGTTCAAGGAAAATATTTCTGAAAGCTATAGATCTGGAGATTCCAATTGCGCAATTACATTTGATATTGAATATCCGTTGAAGGGGAGAAAATTCGGATGGAATGGAGCTCAACTCAGAAATGTATACTTAACAAACCTTGAAAACGTGAAGATCATACCAATAGAAAGCATTGATGATATTTTGGAACCGAACATTGATTTTTTGAAAATCTTTAGAAGTTCAAGTACAGAGAGAGAAAGAGTTGATGCTCAAACCAAAAGCTCACTTTCAAGTATTTTTAAGCTGGTTGAAGAGTATGGAAGAAGAAGAAACACAAATCACTCCCTTCAGTTTACATTCCCAAAGAAGCACTGTGCTATTACAGATGGAGATGCCGATTTAAGTCTGGTGGATACGTTTTCCAATGGGTCTGATTATTTAAATTTTATCAAGAATGAGCTAGGGTTCATAGTGAATCAGTATTTGGTCCAATATAACAATTCCCAAAAGAACTTCCCAATGGTGATTCACTCACAAGAAGTACTACCTATGCTTACCGATACCATTGAGATAACACCGAATAGGTTTTCCATTCCAGATTATGAAGCATTGATATATGAACATTTTACACTATTTTATAACGGAAATGGTGATGTGACAGCCAAGAGTTATATTAGCGGTTCGCAGCTCTTGAACTACGAAGATGTTCATTTCATGTTGCATCCAGAAAACACCGCTAGTCATTTGAAATATGGACTCTCAACTGGATTTATTGGGTTTATTAATCCCTTGGATGATTTCGAGCATGTTGTAAATCAATGGCAGTTACTTAATAACTTCAAGTCTAATTTCAAAAAAAGATCCGGATATAGTTTGAAATTGAATCAGCATCTACAAGATTTCCAGATGTTAAGCCCAGGTGACTTGGAGAATTATTATACTTATAAAATAAAACCAATTAAACAAGGGAATGAAGTCGTCAAATATCTTGATGATTCATATTGGAAATCCAAATGGATTGAAGAACAACTTAAAAATTCAGAATGGGTCGCATTTAAGTGCATGATTATCTCACCAGAAATAAGAGAAGACTTTAAACAAAACGCAAGATTAATCAAAGCCTATTGCTTCAATCATGATTTGATAGTGGATATACTATTAACTGACTCAAAGATTTCGAACCTACAAATCGGAGATCAATTGATATGCACAAAGATAGTTGAATTAGATTATATAACACCAAGGATAGTACTGTGCATCTGATAAATATAATTATAGATCTATGTTAATTCCTATCCCCGTATGCTTTGAGGGTTCCTAAGATTAATATAATTTCAAATCGCCAGTAACTTGATCTAAGATCAATTTTGGAGCTGGACCAAGTCCTAGAACGGTTGCACTCCCTGCAGCAATTTGAGTTCTTCCAGCATCGTGTACGATATAGGAATTAATGTTGAGACTTATGGCTTTGGCAAATAATAAGTCCATATCTTCTTTTGTTTGAGTTTGTAAAGTAATTTTTGCTTGTCCCGTCTTTTCCCATCTTGCTAATAATGGTAGATTTTGCGAAGACTGACCATCATGGAGCATCAATCTATAACATCCTAGAGCCGCATGAGCACATTGAGCAGCTGCCTTCCCCTTGCCCATTTTCAGATCAGAACGTACTATTAAAGCCATTTTGGTCTCACCAGGTACATCGTTCAAAGATGTTGAATCAACTTCGAAATCCTCTTCTTCTGATTCTTCTAAATCGGACGACTCTGTGAAGGAACCCAGCTCGGATTCATCATCCGTTATATCTGAAGGTGAAGAAGATGAAGACGATGTGATTATATTTGTTGTTTCATTTCTTTGCTTATTATTTCTTTGCCTTTTGGATCTAATTCCTTTTGATTGATGAGACACAGGTGCGAAGTAATGGCCCAAATAAAGTCCTGTTGCTAGTGAAAGAGCACATGCAGTTATGATTTGAATATTCAATGACATTGTTATATAGTTATGGTTTGATCTGGTCGATGATGGTGTTTTTCGAAAGTTTACAATCAGTTGAGGGTTTTGGAATTTTTATTTATCGGTGATGAGCCCGGCCAGAGATCGTAACCGTTCCCTAAATATTAAGCATTCAGTTGTATTCGAACAATAACAGATGGAGTGTATCAGCCTAGTACTCGAATAATGATACTCCTACATGATCTGCTTCATCAGTGTTTGTTGAATGCAAATAATTTAATATGATCAGCGGATAACTATTAGCCTTTATCTAGTTGAGATGTCTTTTTATGCAAGAACTTTCACTTTCGCTTTCTTCTTCTTTCCTGATGTCTTCTTCTTTTCCACTTTATTAGAATAAGATCGCCAATTATTGACACGAGTGTCTTGATTTGCTTCCCATTGTTTCTTGAACTCAGTTTTCAATCTGCTCAATTCTAATTCCTCTTCCTTCATCTTATCTAATTCACCTTGCTTTTGTAAGTTCTTCTTCAAATCGATTCTCTTTTGGAATTCTTGTTGGATTAAAATATCTTTGAATTTATCATATATTAGGGCCGAATTCTGACTAGGCTCCTCTTCTTTTGAAGCTTGATCATATATTGAATCAATATGTGCTTTTGTCTCTGGTTTTGATATATCAGATTCTGCCTTTTTCAAGAGATCGAAGGCTTTCGACGCATCTGGGTTGGAGGTTTTATCCGGATGTATTAGCAATGATTTCGATCTATATATTTTCTTGATACTCGATTGAGTAATTGGCTCACCATGTTTTAACTCCAAGACTGCGTAAGGGTCTAATCTGAACGTTGAGATGATTCTCTTGATTTCTGAGTCCTGTACATCAGTTAGTGTTATCCCTTTAAAAAAGTCAGAACAGACCTGAACGTACCTTCTTGTGCTCTAGTTCGTGTTTCTGTAGTTCAGCATCCTCCATTATCTTTTGCTTCTTGTTAGTTTCTGGCAAACCAATTGTGTTCACTCTATATATACTTCATTTCTTGGTTTGAGTTTTTGTTAATCGCGAGCCCCAGAAAACTAATAATATTTATCATCATCGCAATTTCTACTTCTTGAAAACTTTATGATAATTGGAATTCAATATAATTGAGAATTACTCCATTTTTGAATAGCATCCTGAGAATGCAGCTTCAAGGTTGGATCGCCTGTAATTTCTTGGATACACATATCATTAATTATGGAATATCATAAGCTGTGTCACGACCAATTCATAGCTTCTGCTACATGTCTGGGGTCCAAATTTAGAAACAAAACTAATTAATGGTAGCCAGGCATTGCCCTCATTACTATGCAATGCTCAAACATCTATTTCGATTCATAATTAATGATATAATGCTGATATTATACACTAATTAGTAGGACCGGGATATCCGAGGCCAGAGCCAGTCGGAATTGATATACACATAGTAAAAAAAAAATTTCAAGCGATGAGGTACTAATAAAATATTGTATTGATAAAGATCAAAGGACATATAAGAACCCTAGAAAAGAGCAAGACAATATGGTATGTAAATACTGATGGCACCGTTCCTCATTCGTGTGAACTAAACATATTAACAAGAAATTTTCAACAGATTAGAAGACAAGCTCGTGAAAGAAGAGAATATTTATACCGCAAGGCGTTAGAACTACAAGAGTCTCAACTACAACAGAAAAGAGAAGTTATAAAAGCTTCTCTAGCAAAAGGTAAACCATTACCAAAAGAGATTAGTGATGATAAGAAATTACAGAAAGATTATTTATACGATGAATCAGTCCAACAAGATGAAAGCATAGATGATGAATATTCACAATTTAGTGGTATAGTGGAACCAAAATTAATTATAACAACTTCAAGAGATCCATCTTCAAGATTACTACAGTTTTCTAAAGAAATCAAATTGATTTTCCCAAACTCTATTAGGTTGAATAGAGGTAATTATATTGTTCCAAATTTAGTTACAGCATGTCAAAATTCAAATACCTCCGATTTAATATTATTACATGAACATCGTGGTGTTCCAACTTCGATGACAATTTCACATTTCCCTCATGGTCCGACTGCATTTTTCACATTGCATAACGTTGTTTTAAGACATGATATTCAAAATGGTGGTAATCAAAGTGAGGCTTATCCTCATTTGATTTTTGAAAATTTCACAAGTAAGTTAGGTGAAAGAGTTGTTACAATATTGAAGCATTTATTCCCACCTGGTGCTAAGAAAGATAGTCCAAGAGTCATCACATTCAAAAATGATGGTGATTTCATAAGTGTGAGACAACATTTATATGTTAAAACTAAAACTGGTGTGGAAATAAGTGAAATTGGTCCAAGATTTGAAATGAGACTATTCGAATTGAGATTAGGTACATTGGATAATAAAGACGCTGATGTCGAATGGAAATTGAGAAGATTTGTACGTACTGCTAATAGAAAAGATTACTTGTGATCTTTCAAATTGATAGTTTTAGATTCCCTTAATACAATACAATGTCATTTAATTTGAAGTTAGTGTAATTGAATCACCTTGTTCAAGGTCTACAACCAAACTTTAAATAACCAAATTCATATAGATATATAATTATAAACCTTCACATCATATAATAGGCCCATATATGTGAACACCACCACCATATAATAAATTATCAACATATTAAAAAAATTCGCATGTAAAGACTGTTTCTCTTTCAAACGTATTGAAATATATGCACTTAATAATAAGCTATAGACAAGAGTGATAATAAAGATCATTTCATATTGATCTTATGAAATGTATAGTATCAGGTTTGAAGTGAATATGGGGAGGATTGCGGCCTGGATAGTAATAATAAATCAAGACAATAAAAATCAGAAAAGTTAACAGTTATATCAAAAAACGAGGGAGGAACACCAAGTAATAAAAGGAAAAAGAACCCAATAGCAATTATAGTAATTGACAAAAATTAGTAAAGCCCTTTTTCAAAAAAATAAACAACAAAAATTCATAAGTTAAAATTCAAAAAATTCATTCACCACTGGAGATGGGGGGTATCTATTAAATTTCAAAATTAATCTTAGGCAATAATACTATTATTACTTGATTTAATTTCTCCGTTATTTCTTCTTAGATGATCTCCAATTGATGAAATAACCAATGATTCATTATCAGATCCATTTCCCCCGCTTCCATATAAGCTTTCATCCATATTTGAATAACGACGATTTGAATATGGCGACCCAGGACCAGTTCCAGAGGCACTGTTTATTGAACTTTGATTTGAGTAAGTTTTATTCAATGGGTTTCTTCTTGCTGAAGATGAGTGTATTGAAGATTTACGTCTATTAATCGAGGATGATGTTGTCTGATATAATGGATTGTGAGAATTGGATCTTATAGAGTTTGGGAAATCGGAATCTAGTTCTGAATCTGAAGAATTTGGAGAATCTGGACTTAATTGAAATTTATTCTTTTTCGATAATGATTGAGGATTTGATGGATTGAAAGGATTTGAAAGAGGATTAGTGTTGTTTTGTCCATGGCTTGAGAAAGAACATCTTTGAGATGATAATGCTGTACCATGTCTTTGAGGTGTGATCGAATTCCCAGCATTAGCAAAGAAATTTGAAGCACTTTGAGAGATTGAATTTGATCTTGAAGTTGATGATCTTGTATTTATGAAACTGGAAGATAACGATTGTGATATTGAAGGTCTTTTTGGGTTTGAATTTTCATTACTGATCATATCAGCATATGAATAAAAACTTAAAGTTGGAGGTCTTTTAGTAGTTGGATCTAATTCTTTAACATTTGCCAATGAATTTGTTTTCGAAATGATATTTGCTGAAGAATTTTTTCTTGAAATTGGAGAGAATGAAGCATCATCACCATTTGCTCCAGCAAATGATTTGGTTCTTCCCAAGGCCATATTCAGCCCCATAACACTTGAAGGACGTCTGGAATAAACCATATCAACATTATCCAAATCAGTGTTTTCATCAGTAAGTATCTTTGTAGTGGCATCAAGACATGGAGAAACGAAATTTTCCACAGAATAATGGGATGGCAAATTAACAATAGATTGATGATTACAATTCAACTTTGTTGAACCATCAGTGGCGTTTTTACCACATCTTGGACATGTTGTTTGTTGATATACTTGAGCAGGGTCTTCTACTGATCTTTCAAAGATTAATGAAGATTCAGATGGTGATCTTGGAGAATGGAATGGTAAATTACCTTGGTTTTGGCCTCCCTGACCTCCTTGGCTTGTAGCATCACTCAGATAAGACTCTGGATAATAAGAATGTATGTTTTCATCATCAAGATCACCATTGTTTGAATCTATTGGATCCAGTTCTTCATTGTTAACTATAGAATGATCATTGTTATCATTATTTTCATCTGTTTGATCTTCTTCAGTTGTGTGTGATTTAGGGATTGAATTTGAGGATTTTGACTTCTTTGAGCCAAATTTGAACAAATTTAAACGGTTTGAAGTTGAAGTAGTGTCATTTTGACTTTGGGAACCAGCCATCGTATGGATTTTATGGAGAGAACAACGTTATATGTAACTGTTTTTATGTCCTGGATTTCTTTTGAGTATATTGAACTTGAGAATTATTAATATGAAGGGATAGCGGGATATGGAGAAAGATGTAGGATGTTTTGTGGGTATGGAACGGGAAGACAAAGTATTGGATGCTGACTCAGTAATGATACTTTATCGTATTGAAAGTTGTTGATCCACTGGGTTGATGCTGAAATGTTCAACTCGAATATGGGTAAATTAATTAAAATTGGTGATCTATTGTGTGTATTAATACCCCTTTGAGAAGTTTACCAGTTCTGATACCAACGAGCAAGTCAGATAAAAGTAGTAGAGATATGAGCAGAACAGTACGCCGGTCTGGAGTAATTGGCTGTATTTGATGTGAAGTGTATAAAAACAAACAGAATTGAATATGATGGTTATAATAGTTTCAATACTTTTAGTTAGTTATCAATTGAGGATTCTATCTTGTTCTTGAATATCTCCAATTTGAATCAAGTGGGAACACTTTGGCCAATGAGAGGCCGGCCTGAGCTTACATCAGTGCTTAGTCAGAGACATAGCTTAGCAGAGTTGTTTATTAGTTTACTCGTTGTTCAAGCTATAATATAGTTCATTGGGAGATAAATATCAATCCGGGGGACAGTAGCTAACTAATGGTTGTTTCATCTTCTACAAGGCTGTTGTTTTGGTGAAGATGCTCTTGAAATGAGTGAAGAGGCTTTGGATTTACTGGGACACTCGGAACATCATTTGGGGGAATTTGGCCATCTAAAGCTGTTGGATGCTTAAGAAGAAAGTAGCAGCCAGATGCAATCAAAGAATACAATAACTATATCGATAAGACTATGCACATCTTGTTTTATCAAAGGTTATTCCACACTTTTAATCGCTTTAAAGCAACCAACCTCTTAGCTGTCTTGGTCCACTGATTAGCGAACCCGAGAACCGTTGAGCTCCATTCGAACCCCAGCAGATGCCTTTTCATGAGAAAAAGGGTGCTGGATTACTAAGTAGTTTCTCCAATGCCACACTGAAAACACTTAACCTATTAGCTTTTACTACAATGTATCAAACTTGCACTTCTAATGTTCATAAATCGTTGATTAAGTAGAGACATATTCCCCAGTATAAATTCTATAACCTATTTTGAAGAATCAAATTAAAACACCATTGCAGAAATTTGTAAGAACTGAAAAGAATCTTTAAAGTATCCATTGTAACCACACATATAGTTCACCAACCTCTTGTGTAAAAATCAGTACCACTTGAATCCCAATCATCATTATTGAAATTGACAATCTTTGACCTTATAATTTTTGGTTGATTTGGATCATTATTTGATTCTTGGACAAACTCCACAGAAGTCTCCTCTTGAGTGTCATTAGTAGTATCCTTTGTACTAGTTTTTTCATTCTTGTTATCATTTTTTGATTCTTTTTCATCACCTTCATTTTGATCAGCAGTACTAGTTGCACCAGCATTTTCATTATTTTGTTTGTTATGGTGATGATGCTTATGATGCTTATGATGATTTGTTGGAACACCATTTTTCCTATCCCATAAAATACTTTTACGCATTGAATCTGATAATTCAGTGGCCAACATTTGTCTTCTTGTGGTTTTTGGTGATAATTTTCTTGAAATATTGAAATTTTGTAAAGCCGTATCAATTTGATCAGTTGATTGTAAACCTTCAACTTCAACATTAAAAGATTTTTTTCTTGCCTGAATTGGAACAGTTGGAGATTTGGCCATTATATCAATTGATTCACTACCGACAGATTTCCCCTCTTTACCACCATCTTCAATCTCTGAATTTTTACGTGAAACTTCATTTGATGACGCTGTACCAGATTCATTTTCTAAAACTGATGAGAGCCTAGATTTGACTCTTTTTTGGTGAGCATTTGGTAAAAACATATGAGTGGATAGGGCAGTTGGTAGTAGAGTAGCTGCAGTTGGCGGTGCATTTGATTCATGTCTAAATCTCACTTTAGTACGATCACTTGCAATTGAACTGAAACTATTTTTTCTATGCATAGAGAAATAATTTGTCAAATTCAATGCAGATTTAGAAATCATTTGTGAAAAAGATGAAGAAGGTTGGCCAGCAGCTTCTTGAGTACCAGTCAGTTTTTCTTTCAATCTTTGATCATCAAAATTCTTTTCAGTGACCTGACCAGAGACATTAATATTTGAAGTTGAAATAACAGAATGAGGTTCAGTGGTGGAGATTTCCAGGGCATCATCATTTTCATGATCGGAAACATTGTTGTGTTGAGAATTGGTATCATGTGAAGTATTATTATTACCATGGATACTTGGTGGTCTATGTCTATGCTTCACAATAACATTTGCTGAAGAGACCGAAGTGGCCAATTCATGATCATGAGAATTGTAATTGGATCTCCAAACTTGAGGTTGAGGAGTAGTAACACCAGAGGTTGAAGTAGAATGTATCTGTGATGTTGATGATGCGTTTCTCGAATTTTGATGATACTGCTGTTGCGAAGGCTGTGGAAGCTGTTCATGTTGTTCATGCATTTCGTTCAAAAACAATCCAGAAAGTAAAGATCTTTTAATTTGAGGTTTTGGTAAAGGTTCATCTCTTTGAAAGCTTGATTTCCATTCTTTCTTCAAATCATGTTCATCAAAATCATCAGAGCCTTCAGATTCACTTACTGACGACCAATCAGATTCGTCACTTAACGAATCATCAGAAGAGAAAATTATTTCTCTGGGTATTGGCTTCGATTTGTCTGCAAACAATGAGGTATTATTGTTGTTACCTGTAGCAGTGACCGTTTCATTCAATTCTTCTTCTGGCCTTTCAGAGATTTCGCTTCTTTCAAGTGAAGATGTTGAATCTAATAAACTTGAATTAGTTCGTCTAGAATCTGACGATGATGACCTCTTACGACGATGACGGCGTGCCCTACCACTTCTTGATTTTGGCTGTTGTTGATGCTGTTGTTGTAGTTGATGTTGAAGATCACTAGATAATGCAGAAGGCCCAGTTGGAGAAGGTGAACTTTCAATGAAAAACATGTTATTCTTATCTTTTCTAGTTGGTGCATGTTCTTTTACTGCAAGACTTGTCATACCAAGATTATTCAAAACATTATTTCTCTTTTTCTGATGCTGTTGAGGTTGTTGTTGCCCATGATGTTGTGGAGTAGGCTGTTTCTTTACTTCAGGACTTATACCAACCTGTTCAAATAAAGATGATTTGATGGAAGTTTGACTTTGTTGTTGACTATTGCTTGTACTATGATTATCTTGCAGAGCTGAATGATCAAATAATGTACCAGTTTTAGATTTTGGTCTTGTATTTTGATGATGCGGTTGAAATAACGACGTATGCACTTGAGATGGTTGTTGTTTAACAGAACTCTTATCATTATTATTATTATTATCAGTTTTGTTATCCTTTAAAACTTCGTGAGTGGTGTCTTGAGACAATGGTGATTTAACTCTTTCCAACTGAACTGAACTTTGATTACTTGTATTATTATGAGAAAACAATGAAGAACTTTTTTGATTTTGAGTAGTATTAGTATTAATATTAGGCACTGTAGATGAGTTGGGTCTTCTAGGTTGTGGATTTTTGATATTAGGATGATCAAACAAACTTGGAGCAGAATTTTGAGAAGATGATTGTGATTGTTTTTTCGGAGATGCATTTGATGAAGATTGTGACGCACTTGAACCTAGTTGTGAAACAGAGATATGATTTGGAGAAAATCCACGAACTATTGAAGTTGAAGTATCTGATCGTGTTAAAGGAGGTGCTTGAATTTTTTCAGTTGAAGCATTTTTCTCTTCATCTTGTAAATGTTTTTGTTGATAAACACCAAATGCATATTTTGGATTTGGTTGTTCAAAAAGATCAGAATCATGTTCCACTTTAACAGGTTGATAAGGTTGTTGTTGATTTAACTGCTGTTCATGATCTAAATTTGGTAAATCAACATTTGATCTTCTTGTTCTTGAATTCAATTTTTTCAAGGATTTAGATGATGATGATTTTCTAGGGAAGTTTGGTCTTTTTTCAAGACTTTCTATACTTTTTATACTATTCCTTGAATTAATCCTCAACAGTTTAGAATTTGAAGATTTTTTCCTTATGATTTGAGGTCTAACAGGTGGTATTAAATTTTGATCAGCCACTATAGATAGTAAACTTAAAAAATCACCATCATTCAACCGATTTCTCTGTGGTTGGGTCTGGGTCTGTGGAGGTTCTGAACCAGTGTAAGAATCGCCAGCTTGTTTCTCTTGCTCTTCTTCGCTTTGTTTCTTTTGATTCTGTTGATTAACAATATTCCTATTAACGATTCTCCAACTAATATTCTCTAATCTTTTACCATTCTTTATGAAGCCTGAACATTTTGTTAATCCAGTCCAAACAGATAAAACATTTTCTAAATCCAATCCAGTTGTATCGAAATTTTGGATTGTATCTCGTGATAATTCAAGAAAAGGCGGCGCTTTATTGATCCTATTAGATCGGCTCGACATGGTTTATTATTCTCCCTTCTTCTTCCTCGACTTCTTCTTTCTCTTATGTTGGTTTGTTGAATGCAAGCTGAGGTTTCTAACGAAAGTTGTGATGTTATTACTTCAGGTGTATCTAATTGGATATATGACGTAGCTGCTATATTGACATCGAGCTTATAATAGTAAACATCTAACGAGCCAGATTTAAAGGTATAATGAACTTTTTTTTTTTTTTGCTGAAAATCGTAAAGATTTCGTAACACCTTGTTTCTCTCTAGCTTTCAGGAGTTGAAGTAAAAAAGAACGATCCAGATGAGGAATATTCTGAAGATGGGTATAATATATAGCTAAGGTGAGGTATTGGAACAGTTGAGGTTCCCTTTAACAGCACTTATTTTTTCTCTCACTATTCTTGTTGTGGTCAGCGGTTGATGAATGATGAATGATGATAGCTCTTTTTCTGCACTGATGTGGGTTGTAGGAAGGAAATTTTAACACACCTCACAGTTACGATGGATATGGAAGTGATGCCAAACACACAAACAAACGCTGTGTCTTGATGAGTGGATTTCAAGAGTAAAGTACCTTTGGAAGTATCAATTGGAAGCCTTTTTTCCCCTAGTTACAAGTATCAGCTAAACACCAATTTGATTTTCAAAAGTTTCGTGATGATCCCAATTTCTTATTTTCACTTTCTCAGCAGAAGGTACAAAATTCAGCTCAACCAACAGACTTATCCTTTGTCCTCGTAAGTGAACAATAGAATGAATATCAAACGAGAGTACAATAAAATGAATAGAACGGAGACACTATATGCTATGAACAAAGCGCTATACAATTGACTCTCTGCCCAAATCCCTGGAAGATTGGAAAGAACTGCTCGCCTTGTAGCCTTGTCCGTCGTTTACAATTACTACCACCTAAAAGGACCCCATCTAGGCAGGACGCTCAACAGAGCTAGACTGCATCTGTTAGGCTGCTAGGCTCACCAGCTCACCAGCCCCAGCCCAAAGGCATTGCACTGAATCTCCAAAAGGTCATTCAGGATTCCCACAGTTGTTCCGCTGTGAGGCACATTTCCAAAAGGGCCGAACAAAAGACCGGGGCTTTTCGGAAGAGACTACCGGGGATATACTTTTATAGAAGCTTACTCATGATTCATGTATTCATAATAGATCTTGACAAAAAAAAAAACAATATACAATCAATGGAAATCTTTATAAAGACAGGAAAACTTAATTATGTGTCATATGTTAAATGAACATCACCTTTATATCTTTTATTTCTTATCTTGAACCCAGGATCTAGCATCACTCAATCCTTCTTGAGTTTTGTTATTAGCACTATTCAATCCACTCTTAGCTTGATGAATAGCATCATCTGCACTACTCCAGAATTTCAAATTTGCATTTTCAGCAGTTTGATTTGTCCATTTTGTCAAGTTTTGTGTAGCATCATTTAATCTTGATTCAGAATCTTCCAATTGTTTCTTGGCTTGTAATTCCAATTCCTTAGATTTATCTTTACCCCAAGAGAACCATCCACTTGCATTATTAGAAACTTCTTTTTTAGCACGAGCAACTGCATCTTGAGCATCTTTGTAATATTCTTCAGCTCCTTGCGCATTTTCTGCATACTTTTTATTGGTCCATGTACTCCATTCCTTTAATTTTCGATCCAATTCAGCTTGTTTCTTATCAGCTTGTCTTTGGATATCTTCATATTCATCTTTAGAAAATTGTTCAGCAGATTCACCCCATCCTCTTAGTCCCTTCTTAGCATCATTGGCAATTTGTTCAGCGCTTTTTTGATCAGTCTTATTACCGAACCATCCTGAAACACCCCAGCTCTTTGGAGATTCTTTGCCACCAGCCAGTCTATGAGCTTCAGCATCAACATCCTTGGAGAATTCTTCAGCAGATTCACCCCATCCTCTTAAACCTTGTTGAGCTCTATGAGCCAAAGCTTCTTGTTCGGATGGAGAGCCACCTCTTAACCAATCATAAAACCCGCTATATTGCTGTTTCCCATCAGTTCTCACTGAATCAGTGGCATTTTTAACTTGTCTTGTTGCCTTATCTTGCCAGTTCTTGAATTTGGCTTGAGCAGTATTCAGATTCTTTTGAGCTTCATCCAATTGTTTTTGGGCTTCATCATGTAATTTTGATTTGGAATCATCCCCTTTACTCCACCATGATTTCTTGGTTTCATTGTATCTTTTTTCGGCATCATCATAAATCTTTTGAGCCTCCTCATATGCATAGTCAATGGATTCTTTGGTTTCGTCTTTTGCACCAAACCAACCACTCAAGAATGAAGATTTTTTCTTCTCAGCTTCATATCTGGCGGACTCCAAGTTCTTTTCAGTGTCCTTTTTAGCAGAGCTAAACCAACCTGAGGCCTTCTTTTCAGCTTCTGATGCTTTATCTTTAGCTTGTTGACCTAAGTTGTCAACAGTCCCTTTGGCCTTGTTAGCCGCATCTTGGGCTTGTCTTTCAGCTTCATTCTTTGATCCAACGACGGAATCTTTAGCTGAAGATAATGACCCAAAGACAGAGTCCTTAGCATGCTCTAATGATGATTCGGTCTTTTGTTTGGCATACTCAGCTTCTCTACTGATATCCTTACCCAACTTGTTCAAACCTTTTGGATCATCCTTATGAGCATCAGCAGCAAAGATACTAGCCTTCTTCTCAGCATCTTTAGCAGCACTATTGAAACGAGCTTCAGCATCAGACACCTTGTCGCCAGCCCAGTTTGCTAATCTAGCTCTGTCTTGTTCAGCATGAGACAAACCTTTATCCAACTGTTTATTAGCATCATATTTCAAGTCGTCCAATTTATCACGGGCCTTGTAAGCCGCTTCATCAATCTTACGACCTGTATATTGACCAGTACCTTCACCTAATTTTTGGTCATTTGAATTGGAGCCAAAAGAAGGTAATTTTGATCTTAATGAGTCTTGATCTTGGACAGTGATTTTGGATTGTTCCAAACGTTGTTGGTAGACGTAGTACCCAGCCCCAGCCAGGGCGGCACCACCTATTAAGTATCTAGTTGACATGTTGTGTTGAATATTCAAGGATTAGTTACAACAGTGAATTGAATATAACTTATAATTTTTTTGATTTCAAAACTGTTTAATGATCAATTCTTGAAAAAGTGGGAAGTCAATTCAATTTATATAACCTCAATTGTCTGACCAGATGTTTAATGTGTACGTGATAAAAATGAAGTCGCTTATATACTTATTTGCTATTATATTATGTAAGTTTTATTGAAGTTTGCTATTTGGCTCAAAGGATCCACAAAAGTCCAAACCACAAAAAAACAACAGCTCAAACTTTAGCTAAGAATTGAGTTTTAAGACGAGTCAATCAGTTCTTGAGTGTTGATTATATACAAGTTGACTTTCGTAGAACTAACCCTTTTGTTGAGGTTGGGCTAGTAGTCTTTAGCAACAATAACTGCCTTCTCCGTATTCCAAGCCTCAAGGGTTTGCTTTACCTCCGAGTCCCGATCAAAGATGATGGAGACGCATGTTCCCAGTTGGAACTTGGGAGCCTAGAGATGGCTAGTGTACGTGATCTAGTGATGAGTGTAGATAGAATTTGGCAATTGTTATTGCTAAAACATATGCATATAAAAAAGAAAACAATAAAGATGAGATCAAGTATGTTGTAATACTGTGGAATCTCGAGATGTCAATTGCCTGTTGTCTCCACGAGCAATAGTGACACCTTTTTGCTATATTGAGATCTTCGAGAATCCTATACTGATGACCAAAGCTAAACCCCGTACTACGTTATGATACCACAACAACAGAACAATCACCCTTTACTATTATTATAAGATATCTTTCCCAGGCTTGTTTCATCAATGCGTCTAAAAACTTCTAAAGTTCCATACTTTCTATGCGTTGCGCACTCTTTCTTAAACTACTCCTGAGCTGTTCGCGAACAAGTTTTGCGATGAGCCCTCACAAGAATCAAAATTCAAACACAAATGCTTCTGTTCTAATACAGAAACGCGATTGCCTCGAGAGAATAGTGCCAAATTGTGAGGGTCAAGGCCCACTTCCACTCGTTAACCAGCTTAAAAGATACAATTCCAATCATAAATTATAGACAAGCCCAGTCCCAGCGCAGCTTATTGGATAAATAACAAGATAGAAAACACTGCCAATTCAGCTCAAATTACAGATCCACACAGAACTTCCACGCAAGAAAAACTGATCGATCTGGCGGCCGCGAAAAATCTTTACCCGCCAAATTTTCAGATCAGTTTTTTAATTTTTAAAAATGCTGAAAAGTAAACAAACTTTTGTACATAAACAAACTCTTCGTTTTGCAAAGAACGCGTTCTTTACACACTCCCATCTAACAAACCAGCCCTTCCAACCTCACCAAACACATATTGAACCTTTGCAAACTTCACAAGCGTTTCACACTAGCCATTGCCCAAAATTTCGCTTTACCAAAATGGCCAAAACTCCTTTAGGTGACGCGAATAATAAGGCAAACACAATGACACCAGCAAAGAAAAAAAACGCTTCTGAACAATATCAAAAATTGTCCCAATTGGAACATATCTTGAAAAGACCAGACACATATATCGGATCTACAGAACATCAAGAATCAAACTTATGGATTTATGATGAAGCTACTGAATCAATGAAAGAGAAGACTGTTAGACTAGTTCCAGGTTTATTCAAAATCTTTGATGAAATCTTAGTCAATGCTGCTGATAACAAAGTTCGTGATCCAACAATGAAGAAAATTGAAGTCAAAATTGATGCTGAGGAAAATCTTATTGAAATCAAGAACGATGGTCGTGGTATTCCAATTGAAATGCATCAAAAGGAAGGTATCTATATCCCAGAATTGATTTTTGGTAACTTGTTGACTTCATCAAACTATGATGACGATGAAAAAAAAGTAACCGGTGGTAGAAACGGTTATGGTGCCAAGTTATGTAACATTTTCTCTACTGAATTCACTGTGGAAACTGCTGATAAAAACACCATGCAAATTTATACCCAAACTTGGAAGGATAATATGTCAGTCGCTGGGAAACCAAAGATTAAAGCTATGAAGAAAGCTCAAGAATATACAAAAATCTCATTCAAACCTGATTTAGCTAAGTTCAATATGGAAAGACTAGATGAAGATACATTAGGTGTGTTACGTCGTCGTGTTTTCGATATCGCAGGTACCGTTAGAGATATTACTGTCTCACTGAACGGTACTTCATTAAAGATGAGAAATTTCAAAACTTATGTGGAAATGTATGTTAAGGCTCTTGACGCTAAAAAAGCTGCTGACCTTGGTGAAGTTCCTTCAGAAGACGGTGTTAAGAAGCCAACTATTATCTATAAAAAAATTGAAGATCCAAAATCTAAAGGTCGCTGGGAAGTTGCATTTGGGGTTTCAGATAATGCATTTAACCAAATCTCTTTTGTTAATTCAATTGCAACAACTTCAGGTGGTACTCATGTCAATTATATCGCTGATCAAATCGTCGATAAAGTTAGTGAAGTGATTAAAAAGAAACATAAAAATTCCACAGTTAAACCTTTCCAAATTAGAAACAACATGTTTTTGTTCATAAACTGTTTGATTGAAAACCCTGCCTTTACTTCTCAAACAAAGGAACAAATGAGTACAAGAAGACAACAATTCGGGTCCGATATCAAGATCCCTGATGAGTTCATTGCTTCAATTTTGAAAACTGAATTCATTTCAAATATTTTGGATGCTGCACAAGCTAATGCTGATAAGGCTTTAAGAAAAACAGATGGTTCCAAAAAATCAAGAATTACAAACTATGCCAAACTAGAAGATGCCAATAAAGCCGGAACTAAGGAAGGCTATAAGTGTACTTTGATCTTAACAGAAGGTGATTCAGCCTTGTCATTGGCTGTTGCTGGTCTTGCCGTTGTTGGTAGAGATTATTATGGTTGTTTCCCTTTGAGAGGTAAAATGCTGAATGTTCGTGATGCCAGTAATGATCAAATCACTAAAAATACGGAGATTCAAGCAATTAAGCAAATTATGGGTCTTCAGCATAAAAAGAAATATGAGGATTTAAAAAGTCTTAGATATGGTCGTATCATGATCATGACAGATCAAGATACTGATGGTTCTCATATCAAAGGTTTGATTATTAACTTTTTGGAAACTTCATTCCCAGGTTTATTGAAAATCCCTGGATTTCTTCTGGAATTTATCACTCCAATTGTCAAAGTCAACATCACTAAACCAAGAAAAGAAACTCTTGCATTTTATAATATGCCAGAATATGAAGATTGGATTGAAAACGAAAGTCACAAGTATACATGGTCTCATAAATATTATAAGGGTTTAGGTACTTCATCTCAAGAAGAAGGTCGTGAATATTTCTCTGACTTGGAAAGACATCTGAAAACTTTCAACCCGCTAGAAGACACTGATAAAGATTTAATTGAATTAGCATTCGCAAAGAAAAATGCCGATAATCGTAAAGAATGGTTAAGAGGGTTTGTTCCAGGTACTCATTTAGATGTTGATTTGAACGAAATTCCAATTAGTGAATTTATTAATAAGGAATTGATTTTATTCTCAATGGCTGATAACATTAGATCAATTCCATCTGTTTTGGATGGGTTTAAACCAGGTCAAAGAAAGATTTTGTACGGTTCTTTCAAACGTAACTTAAAGTCTGAAATTAAAGTTGCTCAATTGGCTGGTTATATTTCGGAACATACTGGTTATCATCATGGTGAACAATCTCTAGTTCAAGCAATTGTTGCTCTAGCTCAAGATTTTGTTGGTTCAAATAATATCAATATCTTGAAGCCAAATGGTTCTTTCGGTACTAGAAACATGGGTGGTAAAGATGCTTCAGCTGCGAGATATATTTATACTGAGTTACAATCAATCACTAGAAAGATTTTTAACCCAGCAGATGACCCATTATACGATTATGAACAGGATGATGGTGAAAATGTTGAACCAACTTGGTATCTTCCAATCATTCCAATGGTTTTGGTTAATGGTGCTGAAGGTATTGGTACCGGTTGGAGTACAAATATTCCTCAGTTTAATCCAGCTGATCTTGCAAACAACATGAAAAGATTGATGAATGGTGAAGAATTGGTTGACATGGAACCATGGTTCAAAGGTTGGGATGGTCAACTCCAAAAAGTTGCCGAGGACAAATACAAAGCATTCGGTAAAATTGAACAGTTAGATGACAACACTTTGGCCATTACTGAACTACCTATCAAAATTTGGACATCGGCTGTTAAAGAGCAGTTATTGCTTGGTCTCTCAGGTAGTGACAAACATAAACCATGGATTAAGGATATGCAAGAACAACATGGTTTAGGTATTAGATTCATTGTTACCCTAAGCGATGCTGAAATGAAAAAATCTAAAGAAGTTGGCTTTTATGAAAGATTCAAATTGTCAACTGTTATTAACTTATCAAATATGGTTCTGTTTGATACACAGGGCCGTATAAAGAAGTATGATACTGTTAACGACATTTTGAGAGATTTCTATTATGTTAGATTGGATTATTATCAACGCCGTAAAGATAATTTGGCTAAAGAGCTGTCTAACCAGTTAGAAAAACTATCTAGTCAAGCTAGATTCATCAAGTTGATCATTGATAAGAAATTTAACGTTAACAATAGAAAAAGAGTTGATTTAATTGAAGAATTGCAGGAATTGAATTTCCCTAAATTTGACAAAAAGGGTAATCCAATCTTCATTAAGAAAGAAAATGCTGATATAACACAAGATGAAATTATTGCTGATGAGGATTCAGACCTTGAGCTGGATGCTGATGCTTCAACAGTCCATGTCAGAGAAAATGTCTTTTCAAGTTATGACTACCTATTAGGTTTACCAATCTGGGCTTTAACTCGTGAAAGATATGAAAAATTATTACAACAAAAGGCTAATAAAGAGGACGAATTAACCGAATTACTAAAATTAACTGCCAAGGATATCTGGAACAATGATTTGGACGATTTCTTGGTTTCCTGGAAACAATTTTTGAAGGATGATTATATTAAGAGAACTACTCTGGTTACTTCCAAAAAAGGCAAAGGTAAAAAAAGAGCTAAAGGTGATGATGACTGGTCTGCTGGACCATCTAAGAAGAAGAAGAAGAATGGCGATGATCCAAAATTAGATAATAGAAAGGGTGAATTAATTTCCATTCCTGATTTTGTTGCTCCAAAGACTAAAGTCAAGAAGGAGACAACTCCAAAAGTTGAAGAAATTAAAGAAGAAGAGGATGATGGAAATTCAAGCGCAAGATCAGGTTCAAGTTCGAACACATCCACTGTTGCTCCAGCTGCTAAATCGACGGCTACTAAAGATAAGAAAGCTGATAGTAAACTGGGTCCAAAGCAAACCAAACTAAGTTTCAGTACGCTTACAAAGAAAGAGTCACCAGAACCTGAATTCAAATCGGTATTTGGACGTGGTAATACAATCTTCGGTTCTCCAATAAAGAAGAAGTCTGAAAAAGATGTATATGATTTGGATGCCGACGAGTTGTCTGCCGATATGGATGGTTTCATTGGAAAATTCGGCACAGCAACGAGTGCTTTTGACAAAAACAACACTAGTAAATCATCAGCTACTGAAGAAGTTATCGATTTGAGTGATGAAGACGAAGAGGATGTCAAACCTGCTGTAAAGAAAGTTACTAAAAGAGTTGTGAACAAAAAGCCTACTGCCGTTGCTAAAACAGCTTCAAAGAGAAAAGCCAACGTTGTTGAATCTGAGCAGGAGGATGACTTCTCTGATAATGATATCAGCATGAGATCTGATGATGAAGAAGTTGTTCCAACAAAAAGATCTACCCGTGGAATCAAAAAGACTTACAAAGTTCTTGAATCAGACAATGAATCATTCGACGATTCTTTGGATAACGACGAAAGTGTTGTAATTGAAGACGATAGTGATGATGATTTTGAATGAGATCTATCTGAAAAACAATACCCATTTATTATGTCCTTTTGTATATTAGAGATTTATTATTATGTTAATGACGTTAATTTCTCTTTGACGTGTAGTTTCAGTTCGCGAAACGATTTTTTTGTGGTTTTTTTTGGTGCCTGAAAAATTGAGCAAGTGAGAAAAGCAGATGAGAAGTTTGTGCCAACTTCAGGAATAGGATTTTACAAGACCTTGAGCAAACTGTTGCTTAAACAGTGAGCCTAGATGTAGAATATATGATTTCTCTCGAGTAATGATCTTTAAACTATAGATAATTGAACTATTTTGGCCTCTTAATTGCACATATTTACCAATTTTGTAGGCGCAATTTTGAGGTGTTACCCCGAAGATGGTATGCGTGAAACTTGAAATTAGCAGCTATCAAGAAGGATTTCAGTCTTCTTTGTAGTGAACAACCTTCTTCATCATTGCAATTGACAATAAGAGTGTATTCAATTGTTGATAATCAATCACAATGGCCACTGCTGTATGTACTAATGCCTCGCATGAGACTCAATGGGCCCTCAAGGAGAAATACTAACAGGTACAAAAGGTTAACGATCCTTTATTACCATCGGATCGAACATCTGAACCTGTTGCAGGTGTAAGTATAACACAATAACAACTATACCAAATTCTTCGATAAAAGTCCCAATTATTAACCAGATTCTACGTTTAGCAACCTGATGTCATTAAAAAGGCAACTCCATTGACCTCCGACCCAAATGCTACAAGTAAAACTTTAGATTCTGCTAAAATTAAAGAAGCTGAAGAGCTTGCAGAGAAGGAGAAAAGAGAACCAGTTCCAGCAACTAGTGTTGGTTGGAAACAAATTGGTGAATGGGAAGAAAAGGATACATTAACTCAAGATGATGAGCTGATGGATTTAGCCACACCAACTCTTTTGGATAGTTATTTACCAGATCACTTATATGGGGATTGGTACCATACTGTTGGTTTGCTAATTGGTGGTGGATTTTTATCGTGGCTTGTTGGTAGATTTAACTTCTCTGTTGCACCAGTATTCTTTATTACAATAGCTGCTACTATTTACTACAGAGCTTCTATTAAGAAGTATAGATCGAAAGTTAGAGATGATATCCAAAGAGAATTCACCATTCAACATATTGAGAATGATTATGAAACTATGGATTGGTTAAATACCTTTTTGGATAAATATTGGCCATTCTTGGAACCATCAGTTTCTCAAATTGTTACTGAACAGGTCAACCCAATCTTGGCGTCAAATGAAGCTATTCCACCTTTTGTTCAAGCCGTTTGGATTGATCAATTCACCGCTGGTATTAAACCACCAAGAATTGATTTTGTCAAGACTCTAGATATCCCAAAAGATGACGTTGTCGTCATGGATTGGTCATTCTCATTTACTCCACATGCTACTGCTGATTCAAGCGCTAAACAATTGAAGAATTATGTTAATCAAAGAATCGTTGTTAAAGCTACTGTTTTCGGTATTACTATTCCTGTTGTTGTTGAAAACGTTGCTTTCAAAGCTTGGGCCAGAGTTAGATTAAGAATGACAACGAAATTTCCTCATGTTGAAACTGTTAATGTTTCAATGATGGAATTACCTCATTTTGATTTCATTTCAAGACTTTTCGGTGAATCTATTTTCAACTGGGAAGTTTTGGCCTTCCCAGGGTTAGTTCCATTTATCAATGAAATGATTTTGAAATTCGCTGGACCAATGCTTTTTACTCCGTTCTCTTTTCAACTAAATGTTCCTCAGTTATTATCTGGTGGTAACACATCTATTGGTATTTTGGCAATTAAAGTTAAATCTGCTAAGGGTTTGAAAGCTGCTGATCGTGTCTTGGGTAATACTGTTGATCCATACTTAACTTTCAACTTTTATGGTAAGGAAGTTTTGGCTAAAACTAAAACTATTTTGGATACTTTCACCCCAACATGGAACGAGACTGTTTTCGTTTTAGTTGGTAGTTTCACTGAGCCATTGATTATTACTGGTTACGATTGGAATGAAGACAGAAAAGACAAAAACATTGGTTCATTACAAATTGATTTGAATGATGTCTCTGATAAGAGAACAGCTAAGAACCAAGTTGGTCAATTCTTGAGAAATAGCAAACCAGTTGGGGAATTGTTGTACGATTATGAATTCTTCCCAACATTGGAGGAAAGCACATTACCAGATGGTTCAACTGAACCACCTCCAGATTTGAACACCGGGTTGGCTAAAATTGAATTATCCGAAGTTAGAAACATTAGAAATGATGGTAAATTATCATCATACACTGAATTGTATTTCAATGATGAATTAGTCCATACTACACCAGTTGCCAAGAACAATGATAACCCAACTTTCTCTATCCCATACGAAAGTATTATTACTGATCGTCGTAAGACTAAAGTTAAAGTTCTTGTTAAAGATCCAAAGGGTAAACTGATTTCCGCCAGTATTCAAACTTTGAACGATTTGATTGATAGAACTGAAATTGATAGTGAATGGATTCCATTCTCTAAAGGTGAAGGTGAATTCAAGATTTCAACTACTTATAGATCTGTTGCCATTAGAGATGCTCCAGGATCTGGTGGTTACACTGAACCAATTGGTGTCGTTAGAGTCTTACTGAATAAAGGTGAAGGTTTACGTAACTTGGAAAAGATTGGTAAAAGTGATCCATATGCTAGATTATTGGTTAATGGTAAAGTTAGAGCTAGAACAGATTTCATCCCTGATACTCTAGAACCAGTTTGGGATGAAGCGTTATATGTTCCAGTCACTTCACCAAATCAAAAATTGACTATTGAAGTTATGGATGCTGAAAAACGTCAAAATGACCGTACTTTGGGATCTTTCAATGTTAAGACTAGTGATATTATTGAGAGAGGTGAAGATGATAAGTATATTGAATATGTTGATTCTGAATTAAGAACAGGTCGTCTAGTTCATAAGAAAGGTCCAAAGGGTACCATCACTTATGCATTGTCATTCTATCCTGTCACGCCAGTTAAAACTTTGGAAGATATCAAAGAGGAACAAGAAGCTAAGGCTAAAAAGGAAGCTGATGCTAAAAAGAAAGCTGAAGAGGATGCAAAAACTGGTAAGGAGAAAGAAAAGAAAGAAAAGAAGGAACAAACCAAAAAGGATGATGCTGCAGCTGATGAATCAGAATTGGAAGATGATGATTTCAATGATTCCAACAAAATTCAACTTTCATTACCAGAATTACTCACATACAATACTGGTGTTTTTGTTTTCACTGTTTTATCAGGTGAATATAGTTCCACAGGGTCCTATTTGCAAGTGTTTTTGAATGGTCATGGTCACCCAGATATTGTTGGTCCAGAGATTAAGTCTAAAAACGTTACTTCACCATTCTCTGGTGATGCTTTAATCCCAGAACTGGAATGGGCCACTGTTACTTTCAGATTAGTTAAAGATGCCAAGAATAACAGAGAAGAAGAATCAATTGCTGAATCCACATTACCTGCATTAAGTTTATTGAAGAATTCTTATCATCAACCAGAACATTTGACTTTAACCGGTATGGGTAGTAATAAATTATTGATTCAAACACAATGGATTCCAGTTGAAGTTAAGAAATTACCTGCTGCTGATTTGATCACCAACTCAGGTAACTTGACATTGGATATCATTAGTGCTAATAATTTGTTGAGTGCTGATTCCAATGGTAAATCTGATCCATTTATTAAGGCATTTTTGAATCAAGATGAAGAACCGTTCTACAAGACCAAGACGATTAAGAAAACATTGGATCCAACATGGAATGAACAAACCAGTTTACAAGTCAATAATAGAGTCAACACTGTTATTGATTTCAGAATTGCTGATTGGGATTTCGGTGCTGGTCAAGATGATAAATTAGGTGATGCCTATTTCGAATTGGCTGATATCGATCCTATAAATCCAGGTGAATATGACGTTCCAGTTAAAGGACCAAAAGGTGAAGATGGTGGTGTTCTACATGTTAAAACATCATTTAGACCAGGATACATTGTCCAAGTCAATAAGCAAAGTTCCAACATTGGTGGTGATATCGGTGGTGCCGGTTTGAAGGTTGTTGGTACTGGTCTTGGTGCTGGTAAGAGTGTCGTTGGTGGTGTTGCAGGTGGTGGTAAATCTGTCATCAAAGGTATCTTTGGTGGTAAGAAGGATAAGGGGGCTGAAGAATGAACAATATTTGGTTAATGTTTCTCATCTATTTATGACATTTAAAAAGTGAAAACAATCTTCTTTAATTGAGTTGTTAGTTGTTTGTATGTGTATTTTTATCGTTTATCAAGTTTTTCAAATCGTTGTTTTGTACATATTTTTTCCTTCGCTTCGAGGTTATATATCCTGTCAATTTCAGTAGTGCCTCGGAATTTCGCGCTTTTTCTCTCCCGCACCAAAACCACGAATGAAATCAAATGGAAAAAAAATTCAAAGTGTATAAAAAATTTGAAAATTGATGAACGTTTTCCTTTCCAATCACTTTTGAAATCTGCACAAATTCAACGAAATTTCACAAGATTCTAAAATGTCCAACAACGAACGTACTTTCATTGCCATCAAAGTAAGCCTTCTCAAGTTCCTTCCGTTAAATTAGTTCAATTGTCTAACTTTTCGTTTCTTTTAGCCAGATGGTGTCCAAAGAGGTTTAGTCAACCAAATTTTGGGTAGATTTGAAAACAGAGGTTTCAAATTAGTTGGTATCAAATTAGTTACTCCAACTGAATCTCACTTACGTGAACATTACTCTGATTTGACCTCCAAGCCATTTTTCCCATCATTGTTGTCATACATGTTGTCAGGTCCAATCTTAGCTACCGTCTGGGAAGGTAAAGATGTTGTCAAACAAGGTCGTGTCATCTTGGGTGCTACCAACCCATTGGCCTCTGCTCCAGGTACCATCAGAGGTGATTTCGCCATTGACATGGGTAGAAACGTTTGTCACGGTTCTGACTCTGTTGAATCCGCTAACAAAGAAATTGACTTGTGGTTCAAAAAGGAAGAATTAGTTGAATACAAATCAGCTTTATTCGGTTGGATCTACGAATAAGTCCATTGACTCATGAGCATTGGTCTTTTTAGCTAAACTTATACATAGCTGTCTAAATAAAATTGTTAAATATTCATCAAAATGTAGTAGATCTTGATTTGATCTCTTTTCTAGGGCTCCCCAGAAAAGCACGATTCGGATTTTAGCTGGCGACTCATGAAATGACTACGAGGAATGTTTATACAAGGACGTAAAAATTAATCAGCGAGGAAAAAACATTGGAGCAAGTAAGGTTGAGGAGCAAGTATTCAAAGAGCGACTGGTTTAAGCGAAAGAATAAGTTAATAATTGAGAGCAGAGCAACAGTTGTTCAATGGGATTCTAAGGATTCAATGATCGTGTCAATTGTTGTATCTAACCCTAAGACACCACAACTGAGTGTGTCAATAACGATCTTGAACCTTTGTTGGAAGAAATCTGTGCGATCACTTTCATCAATACGATCAGTTTCCACTAAGAGTTGAAAGATATGTTCATAACTGTATTTGATAACTTTTGATTTGTGATGGTGGAGAGACGCTATTGAATGTAAATTTTTGAATTCTTTGAATTTTAGTGATTGATTCAACAATTTCTCCATTGTGGTGAAATCTAATGATATATCACTACACAACGTTATCAATTGTTCATTGATCTCGAACGGATTTAAATGGATCGATTTAAACCCTTGGAAAGTTGTGGTCAAATTAGCTTCTAAGAAATCAGATAAGGTGAAGAAAAAATCCATGGAGGTTTCAGATTTATTTATCATTGAGGTTAATTGTAATGCCATTTTTTCCAAAAGATAGATCGAATCAAGAACAATAACTTTTTGGAACATTTCCAATGTGATTAATTGAGTTCCGAAAAAAGTATCACCACAAAACATTCGTTCACAATCGGTGTTGATTTCCAAATATTCCAACGAGGCTTCATTTCTTTGAATATGGAATTGGTTTAGTGATATATTATCCGTAATCAGTTTTTCCACAAGAGGTTGGTTGATATCAATCATTTTTTTAATCTTATGTGAATTCTCACTAATAAGCATCGTATGGACACCAACCAAAGAAACATCCAAGTTCACAACCCTATCAACAAAGTGTTTTAGATGATTCATCACTAGCTCAATAGAAGGGATGATTTTCTTGGTGAAATATGACAGATCACAATTGAACATGTCCAGCATCAAATTTCTTTCCAAGTTCTTTGTACCAATGATCAAATCAACATCAATGAAGCTTTTGAACTCTTTGAAAACTATGGAGTATGGCATGTAGAACTTGGAAACAGCTTCTTTTAAAGAGTGGAATCTGTTGTAAAGCACAAATTCTTCTCTTTTCTTTCGGGCATACTTGATGATCTTGATCAAAGCTGCCTCCTGATGTTCTAAATCACTAGAGCCAAGGTCCAGTAATCTATCACCATTTGCCAATCTTAACGATCTGATCTCAATGTAGAATCTAACAACTTTGAACAACGTGATGTAAGACAAAGTGAAACTATCAACAAACCTGATGAAACAATCAACTTTCCCCTGGTCGTTTCTAAAGAACAAATTCTTGACACCAATAAGGGAGTTTCTGTTCAAACTTAGCCGCCTGAACCCTGCAATTGCCATAATCAACCTTTTGACCTCCAATATCCTTCCAGCACTTGCCGCTCCAACAACAAATACCTTCTGCTCTGTTCAGCTCAGCTCAGCTCAGCTCTTTCTCGCCACCAAAGTCATGAAGCTTTCAACAAAATAATTTCATTTTTCATCATTTTAAATATTTATTCTAGTTTAAACTCCACAATTCGCCTTGGAAGTCCGCAGATCGTCGCGATTTGGAGATAATAGATAAGTCTTGAATTACTTGAAGCATTTAATATTTTATTGGTGTGTTGTATATGGAATAAAAGTAGTCATGAGTCGTAAGCACAAGTGGGACCAGTTCAGTTCAGTGCTGGTCGTCTGTTTGTCTGAGATCCCTATCAAAGATTCCAGGAGTGCCAAAATAACCAGAATGGCGAATAAAAGACACGAAATAGTCGTATGCCTGCTCTCCAAAGGCCAAGTATCTAGAAATGTATTTCCTCAAGTCTGAATTTTGGTATAATAATCTTTCCAATGTTAGTGGAATGGACAACTAACGATGAAGTTCACAGATACACTCACATTAATCCAGTGTTTCTTCTAATCCCAGCCAAAAGCATGGAGACGAGTAACAAGTCAACAGAATAATGCACCAACTTCCCAAGCTGAAAGAAAAAAAGATTATGTTAGTCTCTTGTCCATTATCCACAGTTAACAACCAAGTAACAACTCACACTCATCTTGACAAAATCAACAACTAATTCCACAATAAAACTAAATTGGAAAACAGCTTAAAATCTCAATTCAAGACACAAATTTTGGAGCGTTTCACTATTTATCGGACTGGGATATACACTACGGATCGGAACTACAACGGTAAAAACCAGCACTAACTGTTTTGACAATAAACAAAAACATTACCAACGCAAAAGTGTCAAATTGGTGAAATTTTGATATATATGGAGAGTTTTGAGAATCACAAGGCAAACAATGAGCATTCCCTTGACATTAGATACTTATTCCAAGTTCTCCGTGGCGAAATCGTTCGAGAACAATGACAAGAACACATGTGTGACGTCGCTTGATTTTGATGATTCTGGTCAATATTTGATATCTTCATTAACAAGTGAATCAATACATCTTTATGATGCCTTCAAGGGAACTTATAATAAACCTATTTATTCCAAAAAATATGGTTGTCATTTGGCTAAATTCACGCATCAACAAAAGAATTGTGTTTATGCATCGACAAAAGAGGATAATACCATACGATACCTTTCATTAAATGATAACTCATTCATAAGATATTTTAAAGGTCATAAGGGACTTGTTAATGCCCTAGAGGTTAGTCCCGCTCATAATGTTTTTGTTTCTGCCTCTTTGGATGAAACCGTCAAGTTGTGGGATTTAAGATCATCAACTGCACAAACTTCAATCCCATCTGAACAACCAAGTTATCTATCATTTGACCCAGCAGGTCTAGTCATTGCAGTTGCATCGCAAAAAACTAATAAGATATTATTGAAAGATGCAAGACAATTTGAATTGGGTCCTTTCCTACAATTGGATTTACCTCAAGGTTTCCAGTTCAATAAAATCGAGTTTTCAAATGATAATAAATATATCCTGGTTAGCTCAACAAATGGGAACCATTTGTTACTAGATGCTTTTGAAGGTACAGTTCTATGCGAATTAGGAACAGTAATACCAATACCACAAAGAAGATGGCCAAGCACAGGTTCGGCAACTTTCTCTCCAGATGGGAAATTTGTATTTTCAGGTAATGGTGATGGAACAGTTGCTGTTTGGAATTTAAAACCAGAAAATGGTACCTTCCCTCGTGTTTTACAACCTGCATTGAAATTAAAAGGTGATGATAAACCAAGAATGTTGATTTTTAATCAAAAATATCTACAACTAATAACAGCTGATTCTCAACTAGTAAGTCCATTTCCATTTTTCATTTTCAATTATTACATTTTACTAACAATTCTCTAGACAATGTGGCTACCAGATTTAGACTAAAACTAAAGTCCCCACTAATTTTTGCATTCCAACTATAATATATCATCAGGATCTGGATAGATCAATTCGGCATTATCTTCGTTCCAGACAACCCAATCATGTAAAAATTTACTTCCCTTGGTTATCGTTTCCATATCGCCAATAACACAAAGTTGTCTCTTGGGTCTTGTTATAGCAACATTTAGTCTTCTTTCATCTGCTAAAAACCCCACGGTTCTAGAATCATTGCTTCTAACTAATGAAAATATAATGACTTCCTTTTCACGACCTTGAAACCCATCCACTGTAGATATCTCAATCTCTGGATATTGAACGTGTAATAATTTCTTTAAAAATGATACTTGTGCATTGTATGGTGCAATAACACCAATATGTTGCTGTTGTGCACCAGCTTCCAACAATCTCCTAATATGAAGATGAACAACATAGGCTTCCATATCGTTATATTTAGATGGAATTAGCTCATCGTCATCCGCACTATCCTTCTCAGGAAAATCACCTTGTGTGTCATACCAAATCACTGGGAATTCCGTGAAATCATTTTGTTCAACATTTGACAAGTCTGGTAATAAAATCTCAGAAACTGAATCATCAGCTTTTAATTCTCCATTATAAAGTGTTTTGGATGAAAATTCCATAATTGATTTGTTCATTCTATATTGTATATCTAATAAATTTTTGAAACTTTCTCCATGATTAGAAACCAATCTATCAAATAAAGTTGTTGACAAAATATCTTTCACATTATCATTATTATCCAATTTTATTGTTGGTGGCAATTGTTGATTATCACCAGCTAGAACAAGCCTTTTAACATCTGATTGTAAATGATTAATTATAGGGATCCAACATTGAGGTTCTAATGATTGTGAGACTTCGTCGATTATTATGGTATCAAATAATTTCAACCCTGGTTGTGAATTATAAATTGATAATAAATCTCTTGAACTAGATCCATGTAAAGTAGCAACAACAACTTTAGCCTGTAGGATCACTTCGTGTGTGACTTTTTTCTCTCTAATTTTCAATTCTTTCTTTAATTCTTTAACTTCTTGCCAAATTGCTCTTTTTTCTTTATAGCTTCTTGTCTTTTTAACTTTTTTGATAGTGTTATCTATTTCCTTTTTAACATCGTTAACTAATTGTCCAGAATCACTTGTTGCAGACACAATATCTAAACAATGTTGTAAATTTGAGCTTAACAATCTTGCAGGATGACCAATTCTTAAAAGCTGGTCACCAGGTAATTTACCATTCAATCTTTCTAAAATGGTATCAACAGAGATGTTTGACGGTCCACAAACAAGTACTCTTTCACCTTTCTGTACAAGTTGTCTTATAAGCTCGATCAATGTATATGTCTTACCAGTCCCAGGAGGACCATGGATAATGGAGATTGGGGAATTCATTGAGAAGTTGATGGCATTTTTCTGAGATTGGTTCAAGCCTTCATTGAAGAATTTCAAATTATCATATGAATTTTGAAGTGCTGATTTCTGTGGTGCTATATATTTGGAATCATTTAATAGTAATTGTAATAATTGATTTGGATTAACAACTTCGGACAATTTTCTCATTGTCGATTCCATCCTCTTATATGTTATTGAGTTTGAGATTTTAACAACCCATAGATTATCATTCATAATATTCAAGATTTTTTCCTCATAATTCTCATCAATTGTTATTACAATAGCACTTTGTGAAACTCTAGTTATAACACCTTCACATCCTGTACTTTCTTCGGTAGACTTCTTCTTCGTTGCGCTTCCCATCTTATCAATTCTCACAATATCACCTGTCCTTATGTCCCCAGCAACAATTGAATCATCTTCATGACCGCTCAAGTCGTTCTTCAATTCCAAAATTGTACGACCACCAAGACCTGTTTTAATACCTTCTGTTGTCAAATTTACAATCGCAAGACCTTTAGCCGCAAGCTTTTTAGGAGGCAAACTGTCCAGCAAATGGGATGTCTGGTCAATGTCAGCTTCCCTTTCAAGCCCAATACATTTCAGAAACTTCTCTGACAAACTCTTGTTTGACATTTCCTCGGTGGTTATGATCGTACTTTGATGGTTTCAGTAGCGGCTCTCAAGATACAATAAATCGTGAAAAGATCATGAGCGCGACAGAACTTGAAAACTATCATTTCTGAACTGTTAGTGCCAATTCTGAGTTTCCAATAATTCAAAGAAGCCAACCACGAATGATGGTGCTATTTACTGTAATTCCAACTGCTAAGCAGCTAGTTGAGATGGCTCGACATCGTCCGAGTTTCATTTGACGACCGATCTTTCTCCAGTCACTACATTGTTTGAATCTTTAGGAATTTGTATATCTAATTCATAATCAATATGTAATCATAACATTTTTATAAATTTTTGTTTGCTGTTTTTGTTGATGGTGTTGTAATTTGTAAAGTATGCAAAATATAACTCTAGTGACGATCGATTGTTCTTGCTTAATCAATCTACATAACATTAAGATCACCGAATTTTTCTTTGTAACCTGGAGCTTCCCATTTACCCTTGGAAACCAACAAGTTGACTTTGTCATCAATATCTGGTCTGATTTTGACAATATCTTCAACAGTCAATTGATCGAATGGTCTAGCAGCATCAATGTTGGCCAAAGTCTTTTGTAAGTCGGCCAATTCCTTAGCGACAACTTCTTCAGTGGCAGTGGCATTTTCAACAGCTTTAGCTTCGAAGGCATCAATTGATTTCAATTGTTTGGCAACATCGTAAGTAGCTGGTTTGTAAGATTTGAAGTGTTTTTCAATTTCATCAACAACAGCAGAGTTGTTCAAGACTGATCTGTAGTGAGCAAAGTCAACTTCGGTTGATTGAGCTTCCAATTCAACGATTGAGCGACGAGCTTCATCGTTTCTCTTTTTGAAAGCAGTTAATGAAGAAGCAGTGGAACCAGTTAGACCTAATTTAGAGATCACTTTGGTCCAGTCTAATTTAGAAGCAGCTGAAGCACGCTAAAGAAACATGTTAGTACATACAATTCATTGAAAACGAACAAACCACGAGTCATCGGACCTATGTGTGATTAACAGTTGAGCATTAGGACAGTTGCAGTTGAATGTTATATCATCCTGTGTACGAATTTATGGATTTATGGGTGTCTTTCCTTGAATATCCAAATATTGAAAGTTCAACTTCATACCAACGCCAAATCGTTCGAGGCGAACACAATCAAGTTACACTAGTGCATCATGACAAGTCTTTGTATCACACATTGTCTCTTCACTATTGAATTACACCTATTCCTCCAGGTATCACTTCTTTTCTTCGAGATCCATAACAAGATTCCCTCGGGGCAAAGACGGTCTCATATCCCACGCAATTGACTCAATCCTTCACGTGTGCAATCAACTATTCCATATCTCTAAGATAAACACTTACTAAAGCAGACATTGTTAACGAATATTGAATAGCTGTGTGGTTGACACTCTGTTTCTCCAATTCCTCTAACTTATATCCCTTTTCCCAACGATTGTTTTTTCGAATGGTGTTTTTTCATTGGCACTGCACAAGCAGTACAAATTGAGGGACGCCGTGTTGGTGACACTTGTGCTCCACCTGGACACCACGAAAACGAATTTTCGCGGATCGGAAAATTTTGCGGAAAACGAATTCCTTCAGCCAGAAAAAGCTCTGAACCCATCAAGATAAGATCTAAAGAGGGCCTGGAGACATAATACAGGGCTGAAAGCTGGATTCTGAGCCTTTAAAACGACTGGAAAAAGCAGAATGGCGTCAAAGCCAGAGGATATCCAGACAGAGGCTGACCAGCCACTGACCAAGCAAAAGAGAAGATCAAATATTGCGTGAGTCATGTTCCCCATTGTTTGAAGCAGCGACCGTTGATGTTTGTCATATGCCAAAACCTTTGCCTAAAATAAAGCCATGTACTAACTTCAAAACAGTTGCGTTAGATGCCGTCGTCGTCACATTAAATGCCCAGGAGGTGAGCCATGTGCCAAATGTACCCAAGCAAAGTCCGCTTGTGAGTATATCGAGGCTGACAAGAAGATTGTGGTGTCGATGAGGTACTTACAAAAGCTTCATGATGATGTCGCTCGTCTGAAGAAGGACAACATCAATCTAAGATCTTCTTTAAAACAAGTCAAGAATAGGGCTGCTACTACTAATGAATCTGGAAAGCTGACTGTTGATGATGAAAATAATAACAATAATGACACTACCCCAACAAGCACAACAACCCTTGATAATCTTTTGGAAATTTCAGACGTTGATACTATTCTCTCAGCGACTTTTGCAAGTAACACAGCTCCTAATAAACCTAGAACAAATAGCACTACACCTGCTACAGGAAACTCGTTGAACTCTGACCATCACGATGAAGTGGTTGCCCCTTTTGTTGATCAACAGCGTCAATTGGTTTACTCTAGAACAGGTGAAAAGTTTTATGTGGGGTCTTCTTCAATGACATTATTTGGTATTCAGGTGCAAAACATGATTTCTAATAGTGAAAATCAAGAACCCAGTATTTCAGAAGCTCAAAACTTAAGTAACACTGAAACTGTTCTGGAAAGAGAAGGAAATGCCTATAGGATTATGCTTGGTAAAACCAAGACAAGACCTGGTATCTCCGTGAACTTCACATTGCCTTCATATTCATATGCCATGTTATTGGTGGACACATTTATTCAATACAATGACGGCTGCTTCTATTTCTTCAATGAAGGCTTGGTCAAAGAAAATTTGAGAAGGGTTTACGAAGGCTTGGGTACTGATTCATCAGATTCAATCATTGAAACAATTTGGTTTTGTAAAGTGCTCTTGATATTTTCCGTAGGTGAAATGTATCTTGGTACTGCTAATAACATCAATGGTAATAAATCAGCTGATGCCAAACTACCAGGTTCTGGGTTCTTCCATCAAGCTTCTGAATTATTTACAGGGTTGTTTGCTTCAGGTGCAATTGATAACTGTGCTAGAGAAGGTGGTATTGAAGTCTTGCTGCTATATGCGTTCTATTTGCAAGTTGCAGACTGCAATGTTGCTTCTTACTTTTACTTTGGCCTTGCCCTTAGAGCTTCATTAATATTAGGAATGCATGTTGACGCTGATAAGGATAATGTTACTAGATATGAACTTGAACATAGGAGACGATTGTGGTGGACTGTTTACATGTACGAAAGAATGTTGAGCTCCAAAGCAGGTTTACCCTTATCATTGAACGATAACAGTATTGCTACCGAGCTTCCTGATGATTTTGATATGTTTAATCCACCAGCTGGTTGTGAGCATTATATTTTTCCAGAAGCAGAATACATCACAAACTGTGTCAAGATCACTCAAATCAACGCTAAAATTTTGTCATGCCTATATCAGAAACAACCAAATCAAAACATTTTACCAGTGTTGGCTGAATTAGTTAGCCAATTGATTGAATGGAGAGAACAATTACCTGAATTCTTGAAGCCTGATTTCAATGCTAAAGATTTGCAAGTTTCGAGACTCGCAACTAATATTATGACTGAATATTTTCAAGGTATGAATCTTGCTGTAAGGCCGCTTCTATTTCATTTTGCATCAAAGCAATTGAAACTTTATAAAACGGCAAATAAGTATATTGACTTGAGTGATTATTCTAAATCCATTATCACTCTATTCAACTCATCATTCCAAGCTTCAATAAATACAATCAGATCATTATGGGCTCTAATGCCAGAAAATATGGTTGCACTATTTGGTTATATGGATAGAGAATATCTATTTACTTCATCTGCCACGCTGATATTGTTCAATGCTGCATTTGGTGTTCACCAAGCTACATATGAACATTTGGATCATGCTCTGCAAATGTTCACTAAAATGAGAAATTTAGGTAACCATCCATCAGCCTTAAGACGTGCCCAATTATTAAAATTAATGACGACCTTAGATTTCAATAATATTATGCAGCCATTGATTTCCAAACATACAGATAACTTCCAGCCTACTCAAGTTCACTTCTCAAATACACCACCTCCAGCCTCACAACCTTCTCGTGCCTCAATTTCAAGACGTCCAAACTTCCAATCTTCTACTGTTCAGCACTCAACATCTGCTATACGACAAGGAGACGGCTTCAAGAGACTGAAAATTGACAACATCATTGATCAACCAAGACAAACAAATTTATCAACACTAAGCAATGTTGATAACGAGCCAGTCCTGCATGACACGGAAAGTAAAGTCTCACCGGATACTTTACACATGTTACAACATGGAGGTGTTACTGAGGGTGAAAATGAATTGTGGAAAGAAATCTCTAATGAAGCCATGTGGCTAGGTCCAATTGGCGAGGTTTCAGAGGAATTTCAATCCCTGATGGATGACTTCAATTGATACTCTTCATTTCTATTTTACGATGTGATATTCGATGCTTTGATTTTTGTTTTATAATGTACATTATTATTATATGAATGTTTTCACATTCTATTATATGCTAAAAAAAGTCATGCAATTTTTTATTTTGTCATAGTGTGTAATCGTTTACTAAAGCCAGTCAAATCGTCCTGTGTCCAATTAACTATTCTCTTCTTACTTTGACCAACAACGGAATACCTCACACCAAGCTCTTTAAGGTTTAATAGTTCTTGTTCAGTGTTGATGGAAGCATTGGTTGTAGTGGCTAGAGAACTATTCACTTCAGTTTCCCCAATGTGTTGTTCCAGGCTTGATAAACCGCCATAACGTGTAACCAAAATATCGGTCCCATCTTCAACAGTTTGAACATTTTTTATAAATTCTAAAATTGTGAATCTTATCTGTGAAGAAATATATGGCGATGACTTCAAAGTGAGAATCCATTCATAAACATTTTTGGATCTTAACAGTTTTGTGTCTCTCTTACTCTTGATTCCGGAGACAACACCTTGCAGTAACCATAAGATTTGTTTGTAATAGTTGCTTGACTCATCGTTTGTGGCAGCGACAACAGTGATGTCGTTGAATAGAGGAATATCATTTTGTCTCAAGGTAGGTGATTTCAACACCCATCTGAAAGCTTTTTCATATAAGAAGTGCCCTGGATTAACGAGAATGTCGGAGATTTTAGAAAGCAATGAAAACACCACAGGCTCAAAATTTTGCGGTCTCAACTTTTCAGCACCGTCCTCAGATGTCTTCTTGAATGTGAAAATGATCTTAGACAAAAATAATTCAAAAATGTGTTTGTATTTAAAAGTAGAATTGCTCTTCAATGATGCTAGTATTGCTGATAAAATATTCAATGTCACATTCACCAATATTTCACTCTCAGAGGATAAATTCATTAAAATGAATGAAAATATATTAGATTCGACAAGCTTTCTCATGTCAGCTTTTGGAATCTGGTCTCCGGTTCCTCCAGTAGCAATGGTAATAAGCTCATCGTTGTTTAAAATCAACAATGAAAGGAATAATGGATCATAAGTCTTTGAAAATTCAAACGAATTGACCTCATCATAAAATGAGTCTAGCTTTTGCCAATTTGCAATACCACTAGAGTTCAGAGATGGAAGCTCATATCTGGTGATATTATAATGCTCAATAGTGCTAGATATCTGTGATTTGCTCAGTGTAACGATAAAACCTTCTCTCTTCTTCTCTATTAGCTTAGTTTCACCAATCAACTCAGATTCTTCTTCCGAAATAGAATCCAAGAAATCCCATGTGAACACTGAATCAATCCAGGAAGCATCCAATCTAGTCTCGATTCTTTCCAAAATCCTATAAATCAACAAATCATGTGCACTTTGAGTACCGCTATAAAATGAAATCAGTCTTTCTTGGAGAGCAACAGTTGAATTTTTTGAAACGTCAAATTCAAACAATCTCCAAATTATCAATGCTGAGAGATATTTTGACCTTGATGATGTATTATGGGGTAGAGCACCATCCTCGTTGAATGCTACTATCTGCAACAATCTGTTACTCTCAAGGGCAGATTTGGAAGAAACAGCAACTATGACAGCAGCAAGTTCAAGGGCAGTCTCATCAGTCGACCACTTGGTCAAAATGACTTCCAACAGAGCATTCAAGTTAGCTTTGTTCACAATTTGTGTCAATTTAGACTTCAAAGTCAAAGATTTGAAACTAGTTAAGAACTTGTCAAGAGAGCTCGGAAGCTCTGTGAACTCCGCAAAAATTTTTGTCATGTACAGGACAGACTTGTTCAGCCAAACCTTGACAGGAGCATCTTCAAAAGAACCAAATAATTCGACAGCATTAGATATTTCAGCAGTATATTTGTTGTTGTACTTAGATAGGGCGTATGACAACACTGAGATTTTCTCGTCTGCTCTCAACTCTAAGCCTGGTATCAGCAAAATTTGAAGTTGTTGTAGGAATGAAAGTACATCAAAATTCTCTTTTTGGATATTTTCCAGAGCAAATGACTTAGCTGTTCTAGCCAAATCACTAAAGAACTCATTTTCATGCGCTCTGGATAATGCGCTCTTAGAAAATGTAGAAAAGACATAAGCAGTCAAAATTGGATCTTTTTTATTGTGGATAAAGTCAAAAATCTCAGATAAAATATTCTTTTGTTTAACTAAAGATCTGAATATCATCAGACTGGCTGGATTATCAGAAACAGTATTTAATAAACTTTCGATATTATCGAAATCCACCAACCCAGTATCGAGAAGTTTTTCAATAACTGGCAAAAGTTCTTCGAATTTAATCAACTCTGAAACAAGACTGGACTTTATCAATGTCTTACCATCAAGTAATATTGCCAGTGCTTCTGATTTCACTGACACTCCAACGTCAGTCGTTAATAAACTGAAAATATCTGCTTTGTCTAAAGCCCACAAAGAGGAAGCAAGAACAGATTCATGACTAGCACTACATTGAGCTATAACCTTTACTATTGGTCGGAACTGTGACACTTCAAACTCTGGAAGCTGTGAAAAAATCTCTGACAATGTAGAAGATATGAAAGCGGACTTCTCATTAGTAATGTTGGGTTGAAAAAACTGGGACCAGTACCTGCTATCGGATATATTTTTGACAGAGTCCGTATTTCCAAATAGATAATTGCCAACTTTTGAAAGAATTTCGACAATAATTTTCTCCAAGTTCTTTTCTGAGAGCTTCAAAGTATCATCCTCAAAGATTTTAGATAGTCTAAATAATGCACCAACAATATCACTATCTGATGTCGGTATTTTTGAAATGTTCTGCAGTTGGCTTAATGGTCCTGAAGTCAATTGGTCAAAAAATGAAGCATCAGTGTAATCCTTTAGCGGGTTTTCAGTGGAAAACGTATTCTCCGAATTCAATGGTAAATACTCCGTAGGATCCACGGATAGTTCGATTGTTTTCAATAAGCTTAATATGGCATCAACAGGCTCTCCGGAAATTATCAAATATCTCATCCAAACGAGTAACCATTTTGAGGCCAAATCATAAGACGAAGAGCGGTCAACAAATTTCCACTGCTCAAATATGGTGATGATTAAAGGACTGATACGTCCCAGCTCGTTTGATGCATCAAAGTACTTGAATGGAGATTTGACACATCTGGAGACTGATTCGTCCAAAAGTTTCCATATCTTTTCAGCCTCTTCACCTTCAGCATCCTTTTCAGACAAAACTATCTGTAAAGAATGAACCAATAAGTGGATTTGATCAGCTTTTGTGTTCTCTTTATTGAAGATGTCAGTCTGTTTCACGAAATTGCTAAGTAAATTTGTTATCTTTGTCGAAACTGATGCAGTGGAAGAACTTCCTGAGGAAGAAAGTTTTAACAATGACGTAAATAGAGATTTGGAATTATCTGATTTATTCCACCATTTCATTTGTGAATTATCACCTTCTTGGAGCTGAAAGAAGTTGTCAAGCAAAACGAAATCAACACTTGTGAACTCTTTCTCGTTGATAATATCGGAGTATGGTTTAGCAATGTGTTGTGATAAATTTGTGTTTTCCGGAAATCTCTTTATATAAGCATTAACGGCAGTCAAAAGAGCCAACAGCAATATCTTGTTATCGCTCTTCTTGCTATATGAGTCAGTGATTGCATTGACGATGGTTGACAATTCAGGTAAACAGAGTCTCACTTTTGAAATCAAATGAGTTTTTTCTTCTTTCCAGCCTTTGGAGGTGTAAAGCTGGATGAACTTTTCCAGCTTCTGCAGGGATGTGACAATAAGCTGAGAAGACAATTGTCTAATCAAAAATGAATCAGATAGAACACATTTTGCTAGAACAGATCTATTAAGAACAGATGGTACAATGAGCTCAGATGCAATATTTGTTGATGGGGGTGTCACGTTCTCCTCACGTGAAATATCAAAAGGAATATCGAAATTTATAAGCTTGCTTAATAACAATGTTTGACCAAGCCAAAATGATGATAATTTAGGGTCGTGAAGGCCACGAGAAGCCAAATAATTGACAAATGGAGGAATCAGTTCTGGTGATGAAGCTAAAATTTGCGTAGTTGTGTTCAGTTGAATATCATCGTCCCATGGCTTAAGGTTCGTAATCAAAGAGTATAGAAGTTTATTGTGAGTCTTGAAAGTTTTCCCATGAACTGATATACCCCCAGATCCCGCTTCGTTTGAAAACCATTTTTCGTCATCAGTGAACTTTAATCCGTATTTGTTATCCGTTGCAAGAGAAATAATGAACTTATCAAAAACTGTGCGCAATTCTTTATTGTTTGTGTAATATATTGGTAGTAATTTTGTAACATTCCAATCGTTGAAAACCTTGATCTTTGTTACTTTTTTGAAGTTTTGTTCCTTAATGATCTTCTCATCCCAAATTTCTAAAGTCAAGCTAATTAAGCTATCACTATCAATCACGGATATGTACTTGAACCAATTTATCAACAGTTTGTGATTATTTGCGAGGAAGTCTTTTCTCAGAAGTGGGGCTGAATATTTCAACAAGTTCAAAAGCAATCTAATAGTGCAGTACCTTATAGAAAGGAACTCCTTCTCTTTCGTAGAATTGATATCTGAGAGCTCTGTTTTCGTTGGGACTAATAGTTTTGGTAACACAGGCAGAGAGAAATCAAAAAGGGCAACAAAATCATCAATTAAAGCACCTCTCTTGAAGAGAACTATTTCATTAATTAACCTGATTATAGGATTTGTTAACGAAGCTCTCAAATTGCTTAATCCTCTATAGATTGTTTTTGTGTAATTTGTTAAAAGTTCCTTGATTAACTGTATACCATGTTCATGTAATTCATAATCCGCACTAATATAATTCAAAAATTTGCTTATAGTAACTGTTGAGCTGGTAAACTTCTTATGGTCATTGACTTGTGCATAATAAGACCAGCCTTGAATGGCTTGGTTTCCAAATCCTTTAGCAAAGAAATCTGTTACTTCAGAAGACGATTCTTCCTTCAGTATTTTATTGATCTTTTCAAACACAGCATAATCAACAGATCCTGAGACGCCAGATGTTGGTGGAACCCATTTCCGTTTAGTAGCTTTGCTATCAGACATTCTGCAAATACTTCTAAAAAGCTGGAAATACTTCTAGCGAACTGAATAAGGTCTAAACTCTCTAAGCATCGAGCCTCATCACCTTTTCATATAAGCGATGCCCTCTGTTTGTATGGGACAGAAAAAAAAATTATTCGCCCTCGGAAATATTTATATCACCGGAATTAGGGGAAGAATACGAAAGAGGACTAATTGATTGTGTACATTATTATATATTGACGTTAATCGACGAAAATAACCATCTTAATTTAAAGGTAACCCATTTAACTCCCTTCGGTACTGACTCTTGTCTCTTTTGATCAAGATCTTGAGTTCCTCCACTTCCCGTCTACTATCTTCTATTTCTTTCAGAAATTTATTATATGGGGCAGGTTGTAAGTTATCTTTAGGACTCTCCAGTTGTTGTTCCTCGAAAGGGTTAACCTCCTGATAACCATATTTTGAGGGAAGTAGCTCTTGGACTTTGGGCGATGCCCCTCGACTTATTGCTTTAGTTGTTGGCCTTGATGGATCATAATAGACCTGTAAAAGTGAAGAAACTTTATCATCGCGATATTCCCCTGATCTAATACAAGCAATATTATTCAGGCTATGTCTATTATCCGTATTTGCAACAACTAGACTCGGTGGGCTGAATCTTTCTCCCGTATGTCTATAAAACTCTGCTTTCTGGCTTTCCACTTTATCTTCAGCAGCACCAAGCACTTTGGCATAGGACTCGCTAAACGAGACGCCAGCTCCATTAGTATCTATAATTGTAGTTGAGGAATCAGAACCAAAGTATTCTTCGTCATCTTGAAGACTGGAGTCTGCTAGCGAAGAGGGTCCGAACTTTGGTTGAGCGAGTTTATCATTTTCATTTCCATGTTTATTGAATGGATTCTTAGCGATGTCATCAAGGCTTAATAAATTGTGCTTGTTCAGGTTATTAGATCTTTTGAATGAGATGGAATCTCTGAATGTTTTGAATTTGCTTGGTCTTCTTTCAATAGCTCCCTCGTTCACTTTAGAAGAGATAATATTGGAACCTTCAAAAACACATACTGGTCCCTCAGCTTCCTCACCTTGCTCTTGTTCACTTTCAAAAGCTTCCATTTTTACTTTTTCTTCTTCTTGGATTTGTAACTTTTGAGCGCGTTTCGCAATATTATAAGGGTTCCAACTCCATTCAGATGCATTGTCTTCAACGTCAACGCTAGTATCTTGATCTGTTTTGGGGGACTTTCGCAGGGGACTTATGGATTGGAGCAGCTTAGAGACCTTTTGATGAAATGACACAGCATCATTCACAGTCAAATCAAAGGGAATTTCATCCATATCCTTCATTAGTCTATCATACCCATTACCACTTGGTGTCATGTAACGCTGCGTCAAGGTCTCTTGAACGTCATAAACTGAAAGAGTATCTTCACTTTCTTCACCCTCCCTTAACTCAGTTCTTGCTTCCTTTCTCTTACAGAATATGCTTCTGAGTGTTGATTTCCTAATAGTGATGTCTCTCTTTGCTGTGCCTGGTGAATCCCTGCTTTCCTTGCCTTTCTTGAGTCTCCATGAAAACATTTTGGAGCGAGTGGCGCTTCTTTTGATTGGCTCATCATCTTCTTTTTTTTTCTCATATATATATGTGTGATCATCTTCCTTATTTTCGCTTGGTGTTATGATCTCTTCAACAAAAGGATCTTTGGGTTCTTCGGATTCGTCAATCAGCAGTATTGGCAGTTTGTATGTTGAATAATTCGTACTTTTTTGGAACCACTTGGAAAAAAATCTACTCCTAGTAGATTTTGATCGGTTTAGATCATTCCTATACATCGGGCTACCCTTTCCATATTGGAAGTGCTCATCAAATCCTGGGTTTCCATACACCTCGCCAGCAGATGGGAGTCTCAGTGCCTTCTTCACATAATCCTCATCATATGTGATATCCGAGACCTTTACATTTTGAGGCTCATGAATAAGCTTAAAGAATCCCATATTGTTCAGTTTGAAATTAGTTTGAAATTTAAGAAGCTGCTCAGTAAACTTTGTAGCTTGAATAGCTATGCTGCTGAATAGTTTAGCTAACGTATGGCTCGTAAAGAAAGTGCTGGCTTAAGGGCTGGAAACTGGCCTTAAGTTCATCAGCCTGCGTCATTTTGAATATCTTTTCACCGTTACATCTCATTTCCCAGCTTAGTCTAAATGTTCTCGTTGAATTCTCGTTTTGTGGTAACAAAGAAAACGTAAAAGCTTTAATTGACTCTTCAGCTTATCGTTTTGTAAAGGCCACTACCTGAAAGGTAAACAACCCGCAAAGTTTTGACAGCAAAACTGATTTTTTAGCACTCGATCTCCAAATCTTTATCCCACGTATCAAATTCTGGAAATAGATGTTTTGAAGGAAAGTCAGTTTGTGTGATGAGTCATTTGGGAAAGAGGACAGTGACGGAACTGAAGAGGTTATGCGAGAACATTGGTATACGTGAGTGTGTTTTTTTTCTGCAAGAGGAACCATTCTCTAACATTCGAGAATTGAAGAGAACACAGGCAAGAAAAGTGACTTGGTGGATATCATAAACTCCTCTTTGTCTGAAAAATCGATCTTCAAAAGAATACCCAATGACAAGAGAAACTTTAACATACTATCGATTGACATGGGGATAAGGAACTTTTCCTATGCAAAACTACAATTGGACAAAACCTTACCATTTAACAAACCACCATTGATTAAGGAGTGGGCGAAGTTTGATGTCAATCACTGGGCTGATGTGTCTAATGATATATCTTACGAACCGTTAAAATACTCTATGATAAGCTATAAAGTGGTAAATGATATTGTTTTTGGTAAAGGAGCTGAGTTCCCTGATGTGATATTAATCGAGAGGCAACGTATCAGGTCGAGCAGCAGTAAAAATGTCTTAGAATGGGTATTCAGAGTAAACATGTTTGAAAGTATGCTCCACGCTTTGATATATTCTAGAAAACAAGCTGATGAGCGATTGAAAGAAACAGCTGTGATTTCCACAAGTCCAAAGAAGATGGGTTCGTACTGGACCCCATTAGGAGCGGAAAAACTAAAAACTAAAGACACCAAAAGGCTTCGATTACAACTGGTAGAGACCTGGCTACGAAATTATCTCGAAAAAAACTCCAATATACCATTTGCTATCCCCGATGATAATTTTGTGCCGTTGGTTGATCAATCAAAGTCTAAGTCTAGATCAAGATGGATATTCGAAACAATTACCAGAATATTCAAAGATGATGCAGAAATTTCTCAAGATGTGGGCCCAAAAGCAGCTCAAAAAGGAGACGATTTCGTTGATTCTTTGTTACATGGCCTTTCGTTCATTCATTGGGAGAAACAGAAGATGATTTTGAACCTGGAGTTGCGAGAATCCGTAGAGGATCTCATATCATCCAGTGATAAGATGTATGAATTACATCAGCAGAATCTAGCTTCATACTTGACAAAACAAGAAAATTCGAACGTTTCAGAGAAAAACGAAGTGTAAATAAATAACAATAGCCCAAGGAAAAGCGTAGCTTAGTCAAACATCTGTTTGAAATGCCAAAAAATTCAGCAGAGTGCTTTTGTACGTCTCGTATAATCACATATACCACCTACCATCAATATATGATCGTTCGTTGTTTCGTGTTCCATAACTTTCACTATTATGTATTGCATAGTTGAAGCCTCCACCAAAAATTCGCGGGTGGTTCAAAATTTGGTGGACACATAAACAGATACAGAAGAGACAATCAGAAGGAAGTTTAACACGCCTCAACTCAATTCCACATAGAGTAGCTCATCTCAGAAATAGCACGATGAACTTAAGACTACAACTTGCACAGGTGCTGAACCTTCTATACGTGGTGACATCCGCGTACATGTTCTGGAAAGGTCTCTCCGTTGTCACAAATTCATCATCACCAATCGTTGTTGTCCTATCAGGTTCTATGGAACCAGCATTCCAGAGAGGTGACATCTTATTCTTATGGAATAAAGATCAACAATCCAAAGTTGGTGATGTCGTTGTTTACGAAATACATGGAAAGACTATACCTATCGTTCATAGAGTTGTGAGAGAACATCATAAGTAAGTTACCGGTGTATCAACCATTGCAACAAAAGATGTACTAACAATTCAATTATCATAGTGAGAAGAAACAATTGTTGTTGACTAAAGGTGATAATAATCCTGTTGATGATTTGGGTCTATACAATTACAACCAAAACTATTTGGATAAACAAAAAGATATTGTGGGGACTGTTAAAGGTTATTTCCCAATTGTGGGATACGTGACGATTTTATTAACAGAAAATCAGTATTTCAAATTTGGTATCTTGGGTCTTATGGCTGTTTCGTCGTTATTTTCCAAGGAATGATCTTGATTAAAATTGTAAATTCCCTACAGCATCAATATAATAAAATTTAAAAGCTATGCATTATCATTAGTAGTCTAGTTCTTCCACTGGTGGTTTCGGAGAAAGTGGTCTCTTCTTCGAAATTTGCTCCCTTCTTGTCTTGGAGGCCTCTTCGATAATCTTTTTCAACTCGCGTTCCTTATTAGCCTCTATCTCTATCTTCTTCTCCTTCAACCTATTAATGTATTTTTCAAACGAAATGAGTCTGGTTTGTTCATCAGGTAAATCAACATATTCAGGCTCATGTTCGATTCTATTTTTCAAATCTTCCCATTTGGTGTCAGTTGTGACCCTTGGATTATCAAGTTTACGTAGGAAAGATCTAAATTCCTCTTGAAGGCGTCTTATTTTGCGTTCTTGTGCAAACTTATCCTTCTCCTTTTGTTCTTTGATCTGCAATAAGATTCTCTCATGGATCAACTCAATAGTATCTTCATCATAATCTTTGGTCTGTTCATCTTTTTGCAATATCTGGGCCAATTTGGACTTTTGTTCATCCAAATCAGCATCATCCTTCACAGAGAAATTATTGTGTAGCAGCAACTGTTCCACAATATCCTTCTTAGCTCTTATCAATAATTCTTCTTCATCTATGACGTCCCAGAATAATTCAACAGGATTCGAGCCACTTCTTCCTAAGAGTTCAATGAATCGATCATCTTCTTCGATCAATGGATACACGTCGGACCACTTTGTATCAGCTCTTAACAATCCAGTCTCTTTAAGTTCAGATAAAAGAGCCTTAAATCCATCTCTGGCTTTTCTATCTTTTCTATAGTTTTCTCTAGAGGAATTTTCGATTCTATCAATATGGTTTTTCTGCAGAACTTTTATATTGTCCATATAAATATTGATCAAGTCAATTTGATTCAAAACCTCAAAATGTTTGTTTTGCTTAAATCTTGAGTCTGATTTAATAAATTTCAAGGTTACTTCCCAAGTGGATCCAAGGTTCAAATTCATGGTTTTAAAATATTCATTTAATTCCACCAAGGCTTGTTCTCTCAATTTGATATCAGCCTGATCATGCTCTTCCCGTAGACGATCCACAAATTCTTGAAACGTTTGTTTCTTGACCTTCTCGCTGATAACAGAACGTAAATATATTGGCTCGTCTTGAATAATCTTTCTCGCGGTTTTCCATCTTGTATAGTATTTGATTGATCTTGTAGCTTTTAAAAGTCCCAAAAATGCCTCTTTGAACTTTTCGATTGACGTGTTTTCTTTGAAAAGTTCTTCTTTAGTTCTGTTATTCAAATAGGTCTCGAAAAGGTGCTTTTTCTCTAGTGAATCTTCAACTGCCCAATACCTTGGATCATTGATGAAAAAATCCATGATCCTACCAAAAGACCATGTTGCATCCACCTCATTCTCTCTCAGCATTTCAATGAACAGCACCTCAGCCTCTTTAGTATTTGCCACATGGATGCTGTGATTGTACAAAGGCGAAGTGTTATGGTATACCTCAGTTGGGTCTATTATCGATTGAAGACCGGTTCCATTATTGATGTTAACTACAGCAGCATTTTCATCATGATCTTCAAGATCTTTTGCAGCTTCTAGTTCAAGCTCAATCTCCTTGGGTATTTCCCAAACTGATTCCTGGGTCTTTGAATTGTAGAAATATGTTCTTCCTCCATCAGCGGTGAATTGTTTCCAATCTGTCTTTGCCAAAAGTTTTTCCAATGGAGTTTGTAATTCCTCTGGTTTCTCCCAACTCGTGGCCTTGGTATCACCATTGAAGTAGTACACACGGCCCTCTTTATCTTTAGTCTCTGTCCAGACCATCTCTTAATCAATATCTGGGCCTATCAACACTTTGAGTCCTTCCCAATCCACCTATATCGATGTCTTTCTGCTCCATGCTACTAAACCCAAAGCTACAATAGTCCGCCGCGACCATCTTTTTCCAACACCGGGTAGCGCGCGAAATATAATATTATTATATTCGCGATTTTTGCCTAGGTGTAACTCCAAAAAACAAGATATGGATTCCGTTCCTGTTGACAGCAAAAGGGGATACCAAAGCCAGCTTTTTCGGATCAATTGAATAGTGTTACGTTCAGAATGGTAAGTACAAATGACCCATCATTTATATTGGAGCACTAACTAACCATCATGTGTCAAATTGGGCTCAAGCAGCACTTTTGGGTCTTGAAGTAAATGAGATGTGTTAAATAGGAGATCAAAGATTCAAAATAGTTACCTATATTCGATATTTTTTGATCCGTTGAACCACCATATACGCACTCGAGGCACCAACTCTGCTGAGGATCCTATGACACTGTCATTATAGTCTCAATCACTACGTCCATATTTGTCCGCCGTTAGAACTTCACTAACAGCTGCATTATGTTTGGAGGATTTTGCTTCCCAAGCTGTTGAAAGACACAATAGACCTGAAGTTGAAGCCAAGTATGTGTTTATTTAAGATTTTTTGTAAACACAGTGAATACTAACATTAAACAGTAAATCACTAGAAGTTTTGTTGAACCCAATGGTTATTGCTAGAAATGAAAATGAACAAATATTAATAGAATCCTCTATAAACTCTGTGAGAATATCAATCAAAATAAAACAAGCGGATGAGATCGAACAAATATTGGTGCATAAGTTTTCCAGATTTTTAACACAAAGAGCTGAGCATTTCTTTATTTTAAGAAGAGTTCCAATTCAAGGGTATGATATCTCATTTTTGATCACAAACTTCCATACAGAAAAGATGTTGAAGCACAAATTGGTTGATTTTATCATTGAATTCATGGAAGATGTCGATAGAGAGATTAGTGAAATGAAATTGTTTTTAAATGCCAGAGCAAGATTTGTCGCTGAAGCATATTTGACCCCATTTGATTAGTATGGGTAAAATAACCAATTGTTCTCAGAGAATAAACTCGCAATGCAATTGATTTGTATATTAGATGGCAAGAAGGAAAGGACATACAACAATTGAAATCACTGATTTGAGTGTTGATTACTCTATTTCGGTTCTCATTAAGAAGTTCTTAAAAAGGAAATAAACGATATTTACAATATGTATAAACGATACTTTGCTCAACAACGACGTAGTGCCCAGGAGATTCTACAACAATTTATTTAGCTGCAAGTTATATACAGATATATTGATGTTTAAGAGTGCAGAATAATATCATTGATTAGATCCGTTTGATCGCCACTTTATATCTACATGATAATGATTATCTAAAAATCAAGCTAGCTAAGCGATCTAGTTAGCTACAAAATCAACTCGATTAACAAGAAGGAGATCTATATATGTATATGTATTTTCTTTTTGTCAAGATCGATCGTAAATTCATTTGCAGGGGATGGGTATCATGTATGGATCACATGAATTCAATCTGGCACTAGTACTTCAATAAATGTCCCCAATTAAACATACTCACTTTATTATAAACAAATTTCCACAAAATTTTGAGTCAAACCATTCGGTCGTAAAAAAAAAAATGCTTCATGGCTTAGCTAAATTAATATGAATATCCTAGCTAAAAGTTTTGCAAACGTGGAATATACGTATATGAGCTGTAGTCGACTTTGGTTAAGCTTCAATCGCTTGATGGATTTTTCTAGTTCCTATATTTTAGCCAGATTCCCGCTCCAAAATAACCTGATCATAAACCTTGCAGTCAATAACTAGAGTTCTCCAGTAACCTCTATCTACACTATGGTTTTTTTTTATAAGCCATTAGCACCTCGGTTGTGAATGATTTATGTTGGCTTCACAGGCGTAAATCCTACCTCGACGTATATTGAAAGAATAATATTAGTCTTGAAATTTCTACTCAAAAAAAATACCCAACACCACAATATTCATGCATCCAACAAACTAGAGTGAACGAGGTTTGTGTATCATGATTCATAGAAATGGATTGATGTTAATCAGTTCATCAGATCGTATGTGAGAACCGAGACAGCACGGTTAAATAAATCTCCTCAACAACTGTAAAGAATTGGATTGTTCAACAATGTACTCCAGCCTAAACCAAACGGCCTAAACATCGAGCTTAGTTTTTCCACGAGTTTTCCACTTAAGAACAGCAAATGTAGGATATCTACTCGGGAAAAAACTACATGGGATGCAGCATGCTCTTGGGGTTCCCCTTGCCATGATATCATGACGATTTCTGCTGACGATTTCTGGGGTTGAACAATTCAGTACTGATCTTTGGACAATAGCTCAGCACACACACATACATATTACATACAGCCCTTTCATTTGCGAAACTAATTCCGTGATTTTCTCCTCTTGTGAAGTTGTTTTGATATGATCATGCTGGACTCTCATAGTTTTCAGCCTAAGGTCTGGGTATTACCTGCTAATTTGTTCGTTAAAGGCTGGAGTAATTTGCAAGACGAGTGATCGACGAAGGGTCCATGGTCCGCTAAACTGAGAGCTATAAACAATATGCTCAGCTGCTAAGCCGGGCTGGTTAAACAAACCTATGAATACAGCACTTCACTAAGAGTCTGCCACGGTATTCGTATACTCTCTTCGGGGGAACTTGCCCCAACTGGCTTTGTTCATGACTCGGGGGTGGTTCGACTGTTCGACTGTTTAGTTGTTCGGTCGGTGTGTTCGAGAACGATCAGCGAGTGAGTGGTCAAACCATTTAAGCCTTTTCCCTTCTGGGGCAAAGCTGTCGAGTTTTATCCGACATCTGTTTAAACGCAGGAGTTTGAGGGACTTGTCAACAACCCATGAACGTTCCCCTTAACATAGTAGATTATACTGTTGACAGACTCAGTGTATGGAATGAGATGTATTCCTTGCTTTGCGATTATATCTTTCAGGTAGTGTTCAATTAAGGAAGATCTTTAAGATGCTGAGGAAAAATTTTGAAAGTCAAATCTAAAGGGTGAAAATCCGGGGTAATATTACCTTGAATATCTTTTAAATTCTACAGACAAAATGAGCCGCAGAGTACCCCAAAAAGGAAAATCTTGTTTTCGAGAGTGCACACTGCATACAGCCTGCGGACTCCAGTAAAGACCAGAACTTACAAGATGGAGGATTCCATGATTCATCGAAAGACCCTTCTAACTTATAGGAGATACTTAGATTCTACACCGAGCATCTCTCGAGAATATCGTGACTGATAAATTACAAATGCATGAGCTCTTCAATCTTTGTTCCGAAAAGCACTCCATAATATCAACAATGTTGTGGGTTTGGGAGAAAAGTCATTTACGAATCAATCACTAAATTCACAATTGTTCCTGAACAAAATACTCCAGAAATATAAATACCAATACAATTGTCACTCATTACAAGCATCCTTATATTGTCTGCTCAAATCAACAAGTGTGTTTTCGAGAACGAAATAAAATGTTGCTTCCAATATATTTGTTAGCTTCACTGCTAACAATCATTCAAGCTTCAGCTGTGAGTGATTCATACACAAATCAAGAATCAGATCCAGAGTACGAGAGCTTACCATTTTATCCAACTCCTCAAGGTGGCCGTATTGAAGATGGGAAATGGCAAGCTGCCTACTATCGTGCAAGACAATTGGTTGATCAAATGACTATTGTCGAAAAAGTCAACTTAACCACAGGTCTTGGAATGTCAAATGGCCCATGTTCAGGTAACACAGGTTCCGTTCCACGCTTAAACATCTCTTCAATCTGTTTACAGGATGGTCCATTATCAGTTCGTGGTACTGATCTAACTGATGTCTTTCCATGTGGATTGGCTGCTGCTTCATCATTCAACAAAGAGTTAGTTTATGATCGGTCTGTCGCAATTGCTAAGGAGTTCAAGGGTAAAGGTGTCGACGTTTGGCTAGGTCCAGTATATGGTCCTATTGGATTGAAAGCTCAAGGTGGTCGTAATTGGGAAGCCCATGGTCCAGATCCATATATGGAAGGTGTCTATGCCTATTTGCAAACTTTAGGAGGTCAATCTCAAGGTGTTATCCAATCTGCTAAGCACTTGATCGGTAATGAACAAGAACATTATAGATTTGCTACTGCTAAAGTTGAAAAAATGTTTGGTGGTGTTGATTACTCTCATAATGTCACCGAAGCTTTAAATGCGGAAATTGATGACAGAGCTTTACATGAAGCCTACTTATGGCCATTTGCTGAAGCAGTTAGAGGTGGTGTCGGTTCCATAATGTGTTCATATAACAAGGTGAATGGTTCCCACTCTTGTCAAAACTCTTATCTGTTGAACTATCTTTTGAAAGAAGAGTTAGGTTTCCAAGGCTTCGTTGTTACCGATTGGACTGCCTTGTACTCTGGTGTTGATGCTGCTATTGCTGGTTTGGATATGGATATGCCTGGTGAACCGGAATACTGGGGTGCAAATTTGACCACCGCTGCATTGAATGGTACCGTTCCATCTGATAGATTGGACGATATGGTTACCAGAATCCTAGCTGCTAAATTCGCCATTGGGGTCGATAATCCAGATGGACCAAATTATAGCTCAAACACATTCAACACGTATGACTATGAATTTTCAGCTCAAGAAGAGGGCCAGATCATTGAAGTTAACAAACATGTCGATGTCCGCTCTGATAAGAATAGAGCTATCTCTCTGAGATCAGCCATTGAAGGTGTTGTCTTACTGAAAAATGAAAACCAAGCCTTACCATTGAGTAGAGACAATGTTAACCATATTGCCATTCTGGGTCAGGCTGCAGGCGGTGACACCAAAGGCGCAAATTGTGCTTTCAAAGGTTGTGCAAATGGTGCTGCTGGTACTGGGTATGGTTCTGGTGCCGGAACATTCTCTTACTTTGTTACCCCAGCTGATGGTATTGGCCGTCGTGCTGAAGAAGGAAGAGTTTCCTTTGAAGTTATTACTGAAAGCTGGGACCAAACTGCTGCTATGAACGCTGCTTCTTATGCTGATGCTGCTATTGTCGTTGCGAACTCTGTTTCTGGTGAAGACTTAGGTTCTCTTGACGGAAACCATGGTGATATTAAGAACTTAACGTTATGGCACAATGCTGTTCCATTGATCGAAAATATTACCACAGTAAATAACAATACCATTGTCATCGTTACCACAGGTGGTCATATTGATTTGGAGCCATTCATCGAAAACGAGAACGTGACTGCTGTTATCTTTACTTCATACTTAGGCCAAGATTATGGTACCGCATTGGCTAAAGTTTTATTCGGTGATGATAACCCATCTGGTAAATTACCATTCACCTTCGCTAAGGATGCTTCTGATTACATTCCTTTAATAGATAATGTTACCGTTGATGAACCTGCTGATAAATTTGAGACAGGTATTTACTTAGATTACAAATACTTTGACAAATTTGACAAACCAGTCAGATATGAGTTCGGTTACGGGTTGTCATACTCTAACTTCACTTTTAGTGACATTAAAGTTCAGACCATTCAACCATTCTCTGAACATGCAGAACCAGTAGGAAATTACTCTGAAGTTTACCAGTACCAGAAATCAAGCCTGGATCCAGAAGATTCAACTTACCCAGAAGGATTCGACATTATTGAAGATGTTACTTATCCTTACATCAATGATACGAGCTCAATCAATGCTAACAGTTCTTATGATTACCCAGAAGGATATAGTACTAATCAACTAAATGGTCCAGTATCATTAGCAGGTGGTGGTCTCGGTGGTAATCCACACTTATGGGACGTGGGATACGTTGTGACTGCACAGATTCACAATGAAGGTCCATATGCCGGTGGTTACGCTCCTCAATTATATGTTGCTTTCCCGGATTCTGATGAATTTCCAACACCACCAGTCCAATTACGTGGTTTTGATAAAGTCTTCTTGGATAACGGCCACAGTCAAACTGTTTCATTTGAAATTACTCGTAAAGATTTATCAGTTTGGGACACTTCTTCCCAAACTTGGATTGTGTTGAAGGGTGATTATAAATTTTACGTTGGTTCAAGCTCTAGAAAATTAGATCTTGCTGAAACTATCACTATCAATTGATCTGATCTATACCCATTTCTATTTTCTCTTTCGTTTACCGATAGGACTAGATCCTCTTATTTCTTTTCTAACTTTTTTCAAGCTTCAACTTTTCTTATAGAAGTTTACCAATATTACCATTTGCCCTATATGCTTAGCTCTTGATGTAGAATATCAGCATTTCTTATTTATGATCAACGTATATATTATGAACTTCTTTTACTAGGTTGTTCAAGTCCGACGTCAGTTCTTTTTAGCTTCAACGTCGCATCTCGATTAATTCCATAATATAGCTGGCTGGTGTTATAATAAGAGGCTCACTAGCTAGGAATAATCTAGCTTAACAAACAATTTAACAATCTAAATTATTGAAACTGTTAACTGATTGTAGTCTGCGGCTCCAGCTCCACGTCAATGCCTCTAGCTTATGGCTCAATATATATGTCAAGCCACCATTGGTTTATCGATAACGCGATTTCGCTAATTTAAAGGTCGAAGTTAATTCAATAGCTGTAAGCTGTGAGTTGTAACCTTCTAATTCTTTGGTATTTACATTTGAAATTCAATTTAAGCCTAGAGCTGAATGCCTAAGAAATTGAAAAATAATCGGCTTCGGTCTCTTTTGGGCCTGATTGGGGTGTCTAGTGAGATAATATAATTCTGGACAGATCTTGTCCCGGTTAAATCAACTTTTCGTGAGCCATGTCTAATTTTTTCGGCTTTTTCTCTTATTTTAACACTACGATCGTTGACAAAATAGCCTATATTTCAACAACTGTCCCCCGCAAAAATCAATCTGATTGTTGAGAATCTCAGTCCCGCCGATTTTAGTGTGGGTCTTGTTGTTCCGGAATATTTTCTGAAACTTGGGGTCTCCATCAGAAAAGGACAACTACAAATTGCTGTTTTATAGCTATCACTAAATGTTGTAAGCCCTTTACTGTTAACACTTCCAATCAATGGTTCGATCAATCGGGATTTTGATGTTTGATCTGTACCGTTTTGGGGGACCGGCGTAGCGCTTGAACTACTCGATCGCGGCTCTGCTATATAGTGAGCCATACTCAAAATCTGGGACATTCATAGTACACATGAGGGATATATATTGCAGATTGATTGGGCTAGCCTGTCCTCCTCTTCTGGAATTTATGCTCCTCGGTTTCTAGGTTATAAGAGGTTTTTTGTAGTTTTCAAGTTGCTTGCCTACTGGCCAATTGTTGGATGCTGATGAATGATCTACGGCTTGCCCCAACCAACTACTGCTACCAAATTCAACACTGAGAGACAGATATCTCACAATAGCATCATGAAGACAACGCCTATGCGCTGTTACAGCTGGATGACTTGGCTCTAAATTTTGTAGGAATTCACTATTGTCAATTTCCAAACATTCCTATGTATTATGACTACTATGTGTCAAGCTTGAGAGGCCCTTATGAACAGAACACCAATATTCACCTTGTTCAATCACTGTTAATGAATCATCAATAGTGAAATCTGGGGTGAGATTTTCCTTCTCTGCATACGTCCCAAAGAGGTCAATTCTGCTAACAAAATCAAGGAAGATCATGTTCCAAAATGGAGAAACTTACAAATCAAAGGAAAAGTATTGTCCATTGGCAAAACACCTGTATAACGATTCAGCCATTAGCGCATCTCATCCAAACTTTGGAAAAACTATCACAGAGAAAAGATCCCAAAATGACTGACAACAAGTTGAAACCGCCAATCGAAAACAAACTTATGGAATAAGCTGTGATTGAGTATTTTATTATGATGTTGTTTTGCATATACAAATCATGACTAATTATTAGTCTGACGTTTTGTTCAAACCTAGAGAAACGGGACAACTTCCACACGGGCAAGCATATTATCATCCGGGGTCATAGATTGATCAACGATCACCACATTGCTCAAAGTTAGAGGTTCATCCGTGTTCTTGTTGAGTAATGTTATGATTTTTTGTGCTTACTTGAGTGTTATAAATAAAGGTAATGGTCTCTGCTTCTTTTCATCAATTTAAGGTCAATCCCTAGCCTCTCTATTTCATGTTCAAAATGTTGTTTCTTCCGGTTTATTTGCTAGCGTCAATACTAACACTTGTATATGCTGCTGCTGTTGATGATTCTTACCTCAATCAAGAATCAGATCCAGACTACAAGACATTACCGTTTTATCCAACTCCTCAAGGTGGTCGTATTCAAGATGGTAAATGGCAGGCTGCTTATTACCGTGCCAGACAGTTGGTTGATCAGATGACAATAGTTGAAAAGGTTAACCTGACTACTGGTGTAGGCAGCTCCAATGGCCCATGCTCTGGTAATACTGGTTCAGTTCCGCGACTAAATATTTCATCAATCTGTTTGCAAGATGGTCCATTGTCAGTTCGTGGCGCTGACTTAACAGATGTTTTCCCTTGTGGCCTAGCTGCTGCTTCATCATTTAATAAAGAATTAGTCTACGACCGTGCTGTTGCCATATCAAAGGAATTCAAAGGAAAAGGTGTGGATGTCTGGTTAGGTCCGGTCTATGGCCCACTAGGTGTTAAAGCACAAGGAGGCCGTAACTGGGAAGCTTCAGGCGCTGATCCCTATTTGGAAGGTGCTTTTGCTTATTTACAAACAATCGGAGGCCAAGCACAAGGTGTCATTCAATCTGCTAAACATTTCATTGGTAATGAACAAGAACATTATAGATTTGCCAGTGATTTGTACTACCAACAATTTGGAACTCCAAATTATTCCCATAACGTCTCTGAAGCCTTAAATGTCGAAATTGATGATAGAGCTATCCACGAAGTCTACATGTGGCCATTTGCTGAGGCTGTTAGAGGTGGTGTAGGTTCTGTGATGTGTTCATATAACAAAAATAATGGTTCGCATTCTTGTCAAAATCCTCATATGCTAAATTATCTGTTGAAAGAAGAGTTGGGTTTCCAAGGATTTGTCGTTAGTGATTGGCGTGCGCTATATGCCGGTGTTGATGCTGCTATAGCTGGACTGGATATGGATATGCCAGGTGAAATTGAATACTGGGGCGCAAACTTAACTACCGCTGCTCTAAATGGGACTATCCCAACGGATAGGCTCGATGATATGGCAACGAGAATCCTGGCTGCTAAGTTTGCCGTAGCTGTGGATAACCCAGATGGCCCAAACTATAGCTCAAACACATTTAAGACGTATGGTAAACTATTCACTAACCAAGATGAAGGTCCAGAGGTCCAGTTAAATCAACACGTCGATGTTCGTACCAAGGAAAATAGAGCTGTTGCTTTAAGATCCGCCATTGAAGGTGTCGTTCTGTTAAAAAACCAGAAGGAAGCATTGCCATTAAGCAGAGATAAAGTGAATCATATTGCAATTTTGGGCAAAGCAGCCGGCGATGATGTTGAAGGCGTCCGTACTTGTGTTTTGAGAGGTTGTACTGATGGCGGTGTACCAACTGGTTATGGCTCAGGGTCAGGTACAACAACCTATTTCGTTTCACCAGCTGCAGGTATTGGTGCTCGTGCTTTACAAGAAGATATCTCATACGAATGTATCGCTGAAAGCTGGGATCAAACTAATGCTGTGTCCGCAGCTTCTTATGCTGATGCTGCCATAGTGGTTGCAAACTCTCAATCGGGCGAAGATTTAGGTGGTGTTGATGGTAATGATGGGGATATTAAAAACTTGACCTTGTGGCATAATGCTATTCCACTAATCGAAAACGTTACCAGCGTTAACAACAACACAATTGTGGTCATCACTACTGGTGGTCATATTGATTTGGAGCCATTCATTGAGAATGAAAATGTTACTGCTGTTGTCTTCAGCTCATACTTGGGACAGGATTTTGGTACAGCCTTAGCTAAGATTATTTTTGGTGATGAAAATCCATCTGGTAGATTACCATTCACATTTGCTAGAAATTCCTCTGATTACATCCCAATTATTAATAACGTCACAGTCGATGAACCAGCTGATAAGTTACCTTCTTCCATCTTCATCGACTATAAATACTTTGATCAATATGACTTGCCGGTAAGATATGAATTTGGTTATGGTTTATCTTACTCGAACTTCTCATTGAGTGATATTGCTGTCAATACGATTCATGAATTCTCTGAAAATGCTGAGCCTGCCTCCAATTACTCAGAAGTTTACGAGTTCCAACAATCAAGTTTAAATCCAGAAGATTCACTTTACCCAGATGGGTTCGCAGTGGTCACTAATATCACTTATCCATACATCAATGACACTAGTTCGATCGTCGCTAATAGCTCTTATGATTACCCAGAAGGTTACAACACTGCTCAGTTGGAAGGACCTGTCTCACTCGCCGGAGGTGGTTTGGGTGGTAACCCTCATTTATGGGATGTCGGGTACACTGTCACTGCTAGCGTGACAAATAACGGTCCATATTCTGGTGGGTTTGCTCCTCAACTCTACGTGGGATTCCCGGATAACGATGAATTCCCAACTCCACCTGTCCAGTTGCGTGGGTTCGAAAAAGTGTTTTTGGATAATGGTCACAGTCAAACAGTTACCTTCGAATTGACCAGAAAAGATCTATCAGTATGGGATACGGCTTCTCAATCCTGGGTCGTGCTAAGAGGTGACTACAAGATTTATGTTGGCTCAAGTTCAAGACAGCTCAATCTGCTTGAAACTATTACAGTTAATTAGTTCAAAAGGGGTCAGTGACCCTTGAAGCTTTAGTTGACATTGCTTCTAACAGACACTCTATCTTTTTTAGTATGTTAAGTGTGAACAGTTTATACTCACAATTTTAAAGTTAAGTATTTTTCAGTCTTTTTCACGGTAGTGTTTTATCCTAGACCCCTATTCCAGTCTGGAATTACTCAGACTAGGCATAGTCTGCAATCTTCAGAATGCCTTTCCGAAGTTAGCTATCTGGTGTGTAGGTGTAGCCTCGGGACTCATTGAAAAACACTTTTCAAGATTTTTTACGGACTGCAAGAAAAATAAATACTTCGTTATTATGTTTCCGATAAGAAATTAGTGCAATTCACTTGAACCTTGCCATAATTAAGAACGCTCAACGTTTGTATTAAAACTTGAAAATTCATTGGGAGCTCTAACGCCAACTGCTTTCTACAAGGGACACATTGTGAGCACTACCCGTCACACCAGAAATTCTCCATTCAAGAAGCGCGAGAAGACAACAAATAACTTGACGAAATATTCGAATCACCAACTCAAGGTCTGAGTTCTCAAAGAGTCAAGAAAGGAAAGAGCTAGTGAACGCTCGTGGTTTTTAGAGCGTTATATTAGGAAGAAGAGTTATGGCACAGAACCAAGACGATACTAGGGCACAGTCACAATCAGCTATTTCTAATGTCAACCCAAAAGATAACAATGACCAAGGAAAGGAAATATGGGGCACAAACGATCTATTGAGTCCTGATTTCAATTTTCTAAATGTTGGCGAAGAAACATTCAATTTTTTACAGGCCCCTTCTCCTATGAATAGTGAGAGAAACGTGCCATCACCAAGCTTGTTCAACAGTAATGCCGCTCCAAGTATTCCTCACTCAACAAGTTCAACACCAAATGCCAGTGGGACGGCCGCAAACAATGGAAGACCAGATCAGCAAAATTTCCTCGTAAACCATTATCAAAACCTGCTAGGCCAAAACAAAGTTCCCATGAAACAAGCTACATCCCCATTATCATATACCTCACCTAATACAAACCCACAAACAACCGGCAGTTTGAACTCACCGGTGAATAACAATAACATACCCATTAATCATCCATTGCATCCAGATAATATTCAAAAGTCTTTACAACAGCAACCACAGCAAATTTTCCAACAACCTCAATCGTTATTTCAGGATGCACCGGGTGGTGGTGCAAGTGCTAAGGCAAATTCAAACCCTTGTGATCATTGTCGTAGAAGGCAAATAAAGTGCATAACGGTACCGAACTTGACAAATTGTGTTCAGTGTGAAACGAAAGGAATAAAGTGCACACATTCGGAGAGCCCGTCAAATCCAGTTTTAAAGAGAAATATGGGGATGGTGACAGACAGCGCAAATAATTTCAGCAAAAGACCAAGACTAAGTCCTTCGAATAGCTTTAACCAAGCTCAAAGAATTCCATCACAACAAGGTGCACCACAACAAAATGCCAAAAAAGCACAGCAACCAACCTTACAATATCCAAGATCTTCGTTCTTTGTTGGTGCGTCATCCATGTTTGATCATTCGTTACTGGACCGCATAAGACTCGATAAAATTGATCAAGTACAGTTAAATCCCACACTATCGTTGAGGAAAGTTTCGAACGAAGTCCAATTCATATTGAGAGATGATTATACCGATGAATTGGCTATGAATGCTGATAAACTGGTTGATATAGTGGAGAATATTGTTTCACCTCATGGTCAGGCCCTGATAAACACATACTTCAAAATAATCCACCCTTCTTTCCCAATATTGCATAGGAAAGTGTTTTTAGAAAAGTATGCGAGATCATATAGAGAATTTTCAGCCCCATTACTGGCTGCTGTTTATTCTTTGGCCACTCAGTGGTGGGATCAGGATCCTTCATTGTCCCAATTTCCTAAACCAGATGTTACAATGTTGAACAACATAGCTTTGAAAAGTTTCTCTGAGGTCACCGAGAGACCAAGATTAAGTGCAGTCCAAGCTGGGTTATTAATCTTACAATGTCGCTCAGAAAATCCAAATAATTGGATACTCTGTCAACAAGTTGTCTCACTGGCAGAAGAGCTGGGCCTTGGCTTGGATTGTCAAAACTGGAAACTTCCAAAATGGGAAAGGGGTCTTCGTCGTAGACTTGCTTGGGCTGTTTGGATTCAAGAAAAATGGATATCATTGATAGAGTCAAGGGTTTCACATTTTGTGATAGGGAGAAATTGGTTAGTAAGAAATGTCACTGATGAAGATTTCCCTGAGCACCCAGCAAGACGCCAAAACCAAAGCGATGAAGATTATAGATCTATGATTGATGATATTGATAATGGCAAATTCTTATTCAAGGAGACTATTGAGTTGACATTGATAATGGGTGAAATTATGGAAACTTTTTATTCGTACAGTGCAATTCAAAACCTCACCAAAATCGAACAAGTGTTGAAGCTGGCAAAACCTCTACAATTACAACTGAGACAATGGTATCATTCTTTACCTCAATCATTGCAAATTAATTCTGTTCAGAATGGGAAACTATCTTCTACTGCCTATTTGCATTTATCATATTTTGCAACTGAAATAACATTACACCGTAAAATCATATTGAGCTTGGGAGAAGATACGCCATCAGAACTGGTGAAAGTTTGCAGATCTGCTGCTACTACAAGGTTGACTGCTGTTATAGATTTTGTGAAATCATTAAGGAGAGAGCATATTTATGCTTTCTGGAGTTCTTCAGCCACAAGTAACTTTGCCATTGTGGGTACATTCGCTGCCGTCTTATATGTTACCGCTCCAACCCCACAGGAAGCACAAGTCTACAGGGAGCATACCAGTGTCTACAGATTACTTCTCTACAAGTTGAGTAGGTTCTCTAGACAAGCCTCCAATGCTCTAAAGAGAATTGATATGCTATTGAACCACATCCCAGGATTAATTAAGGAATCTTCTGCAAATGAAATGAGCCCATTATCTAATGTCTCCCACTCGCCTAATGCGAAATTTCAATCATTATCGCCTTTTCTCCACCAACAGATGAACTCTAACTTACCAAATGTTGGAAATATGCCTAATAATCTACCATCTGATATGAATAGAAATGGAGCTAGAAGAAGTGGACCACCTGTGACCACTGTGAGAAATGATTCTTCGTATAGTGAAAACAAAGGAAGTCCAAGCGGTTTGAGCGAACCAATTAAAAGTCAACAGCCAACACCAGCGTCTGTCAACAATCGTTCGAATGCTAATAGCCCTGTTGACTCCAGAATCAATAACAATAGCAATGGCCAAGCATCTAATGCCTGATTATGTATATGAATGAAATGTATTATATTTTTAAAACTGCTACTCGTTTCTTATCGTAGGCATCATGAATTTCCGGTCTAATATATACAATTCAGATTTCATAAGAAGCCTGAGACTTTAGTGTCTTTGGCAGCACTCACATAATCACCTGGGTTTTCGACAAGGACATGCTTGTCTGTTTCCAATCTGTAATTCAATAATTCTTTCTCATTCTTTACATGTTCTGCTAGTTCTTCTCTAGTGAATGGATTGGAAATAGGCTCTGGGTGGTTTTTCTTATTGGTTTTCTTGGGTTCAATCTTATCTAGCCCTCCAAACAGTTTATTTAACGACTCCTCACTAAACTCCTCTTCCAAATTGAGATCATTCAACTTAAGATCCCCGGACCTTTTGCCACCAAACTGAGCACCAAACTTATCAGATGTTGCCTTCAGGTTGATCGAAGGAGATTGACGTTCGAACAATTTGTTGACCAATTTCATTTCTTCATCAACATTGACCTTCTCACCGTTTTGTATTCTTTTCTTGAGCTCATCAACTTTCTTCATTCTAATACTATATCTTCTCTCCATATCCTCAGTGGATCTCTGCATGTTCATCACGTTCATGATCTGTGAACCCAGTATTACTACAAGCAACGTTGTGTATAAAACTGATTTATCGAATCTTTTGAACAATTTGGATCCCATAAAGGTACGAGTGCCCAGAGTTCTAGGGCTTCTTCGTATTAACGGTCTAAGTCCACTTGAAAACATCTTTCACCAATATCTTGTCTTGGTCTGCCCTTCAGCTGTTTCGTTGTTGCGCTTTTTAGGTTACTATCAAAGTATTTCAAAGCTGGATTTTTGACATGGTACATTAAATATTAAATATCGATCAACGAAAAAAAAAGAAGGGTAAAAAAAATGGAAAATTCCAAGATCATAAAGACGAATCAAAGCTTTTGAGTATCATCAACATAGACAAATCGAGCTCTAAACAGTGGTCTTCTCATTTCAAAGGGAGTCATTTTTCTACAGGAGCCTATTCTTGCAACTTTCAGGTCGCACTGCTTCATTTTCACCGCTGATTGGATGAGAAACTCTCAGGTCAGCTTCAATATTGTGACACGAATTGTTTTAGATCACTACATCAACATCATCTGCTCCATATAACAGAACATCCAATGGCCGGCAGATCAAGCATACCACCTGTCACCAAGATCTTCCTCATCTTTCTGGTTGTTTGCTCGCTAGTATCCTTCATCCTACGGTATGCCACGTACTTACATATTGTAACAAGTCAAACACACGATCAAGATCACGCACATTTGATAAATGATAACAATGAGCTAACGAGCAATGAAAATAGCCAAAGTGACCTTCCAGACCCTCATGAGCTTTATGTTCCATTTTTGGCTTTAGTTCCAGGCCATACTAACCTATTTACAACACCATGGGTCCTCTTCACAACTGCATTCATAGAGAACGGGTTGATTCCGTTCATAATCTCGTTCTTTCTGATTCTGTACACAGGAAGATATATTGAGGTGTTGTGGGGGTCAAGGGAATTCATGACATACCTATTGTTGAATGTCGTTATAAGCAATACTATAACGTTTGTTATTCACAAGACCAATATTTCACTTGATGATTCTACTCCAATCTCACCAATAACAGGTTCATCTGCATTAATCGTTGCATTATTAGTCGCTATCAAGCAAAGAATCCCAAACCATTATCTTTTATTTCTGGATGGATTTATAAGATTGCCTGTCTCATTAGTTCCTTTCTTCATAATAACGGTCAATACAGTACTTACGCTTGTGAGTGCCAACCCATATTTCAAGGTTGTTAATACATTATCATGGTTAGGTTTAGTGATCAGCTGGGTTTTCCTACGGTTTTTCAAAGAAGGTGGATCAGGGAGACAACTGTCGTTGTTGCCAATTGCGGAGTCAGGTACGTCCCTAACATTGGTCAAAGGTGATAGAACCGGGCAGTTTGCCTTATCGACATTTTTCCCAGACCCATTATCATATGTGGTTGCATTCTTTTCGGATAGAATTTTTGAAACACTCGTTACATTAAAGCTACTCAATAGAGAAGATTTCCAAGTTGCTTCAGAGGAGGACGCTTCAGATGAAGTCTCCAACTCAAATTTGACACAAAATGATTTGATTAGTCAAATGTCGCAATCACGTCTTTTCACCTCATCTTCTTTGGCTGGTGCCTCTGGTGGTGTTTCTACACTCTCATTACCTAAATCTGGGCTCTTAAAGACTCTTCAGGATAAGATACAAGGGCTGATTGGAGGTTCAAACGCAAAAGAAGAGAATCGTTCTTTGGCATCTCGGAGGAAACAGGCCTTGGCCCAATTGGACTCCAAGCTGTCTGCGGTTTGAGGGTCCTTTATCAACATGCATTTTAAACTAGTCAATATATATTAAGCACCTATTTCCCTAAAAGATTCAAAGCCAGTTCGTGTAAAACCATTTTAATGTTATCGATTTCGCTTTATATGCCAGTGTCCCCGGACCGGAAACATCATTCAGAAAACGGCAAAAATCGAGCAGAATGTGGATTGATACCTGGTAATGTTGTAGAATTATAAGTATTAAAGAGTACATTGAACGCAAAAATTCATCAACCAGTTCTTGTTTTCACATCCGCTGATTCATTAATTAAACCTCGATATTAATTTTCTCTGGTTAGGAGAGATACTGAGGGTTGTTTCCATTTTTTTTCTTATTGCTCTGCCCCATAATAAAATCAAGAATTATAACAAGGACAGGCGAATCAACACTACGAAAATTGAAGATGGATTTTGGATCCAGAGAGTCCATACCATGGTATTCAGTCAGAAACATATGCGAGCTACCCAATGAGATTATACAGAACGTTGTTTTCCATTTGGTACAGGATGATTTGGTGAACCTGGCGTTGACTTCAAAGTTGTTTTACAGATTGTCTACAAGAGTTTTGTATTCCAAGATATATTTAAATGACTCACCTATAGAGGCAAGTGATGTTTGCATCTTAGCACCGACATGGTCTTGGTTGAAACTTTTGCCAAAATCCTCAAATGATGAATCTAAGGATGCTGCTAATCATCAGTTGCAATGTCTGCTCAATTCAATACAAATGAACCCTGAATTAGCTAACAATATTCAAGAAGTCCGTTTAAATTGGGATCTTGATATAGAAACACAGAAGAAATTTGTGAGCTTCATAACGAGGAACTCCCAAAGTTTGAAAGTAATTGAAAATGTTACAGACCCAGAGTTTGATGATGCTATAGAGGAGAATTATGCAAATTCTAATTTAATTTCATTAGATTTACCTCCACCAAACACTTTACCTTCTTTGGAAATATCTGATAACTACTTACCAAATGCTCAAAGATATATGATTAAAAGACTTACAAATACTGTGAGGGTAATAACGCTATTCATGGACCCACTGTTATTATTCAACAACGTTGTTAGACCTACACACAAACTAGAAATTGAATCGTTCAAGATGCATTGTAGGGCAGATACATACCCAGCACAGATTTATAGCAGAGACAATTGGAAATTCAATAGATTGAGTGACGTTTTCGATACTGAATCGTTAAAAGTGTTGACAATAATATCATGGTATGATCACATTTGTCCTGATAGAATTTATAAATTTGATGAATGGGCAGATTTTCCAAATCTTGAAGATATCACCTTAATTGCTGTGACCTATAATGACAAGAAAATATCAAGGCTGATTAACAATTGCCGTTGCTTGAAAAGATTGAAATTGGATTTTTCATTTCCCAAAAGAGCAATGCACAGAAGTTCTTTAGTTTGTAAATCCATATATGGCCATAAGGATCACTTAAAATTTTTGGATATCAAATTAAACCTGACTTTTAGAGTTGTAAATATGGACATTAGAGAGTTCTTGGTTGCTGTTAAGGTTCCATGTAATTGTTCCCTATGTCAAGAAAAAGTCGCAAAAGGAATATTTCAAAAGAAAATCTTACCAAAACCTGAAGATTACAAAATAGATTCACTAGATAATTTTGAAAAGATTGATTTTTTCAATCAGTTATTTGATTCATGTCTTTCACCATATTCTAAAGCTGTTGATAGGTATCCAAGTGTTAAGACCGGTCCTGATGATATTGAAGATTTCTTACACAGATATAATATGGCAAACAGGGAAAGATCGCGCAATTTCATTGATCTAGATGAACAAGACTTCTACGATTTATATCACTGCTTGATTCATTCTTTGAAGCCAGATCTGGAGCCATTCGTTCAAAATTTCAAAGAATTGGATTATTTAGTTATCAATGATATTTCCTTGGTCATTAAAGAAGATTATAAAACAGGATTGAGATATCCAGTCCCAGTCTTTTATAGTAAAGGTTTTAAAACAAATTTTGAATCGAAGAATGGAATGTTACCGGAAATAGAAATAGATCAAGAAATTTATGGAAGATCACTTTATTTGAACTGAAAGTGAAGCACAGCTATAAAAATTAGTTAAGCATAGTTTGTTTGGGTTTGGGTTTGGACTTCGAAATGACGCATTTGGGGATGTCACTGGTTGCATAGTTTACAAATATAGCAATAAATATTCACTAGGTATTATCCACTGGGGAGCTGGAAGGTAGTGCGGTTTGTAGTTCCCATCAGTAAAAATGTTCTTTATAGCATGGCTGAGTAGGAATAATGGCCGCACATCGGTGTCTTAAGAGTCCGAGAATTCAGAGGTCTATTAATTGACAGAACAATATAAATGATTCAGAATTCTAGCAGGCACCAAAGTAGATATCTATAGATTTGTACGCAAGATGAAAATTGGCGACTTGGTTAACTACTGTATCGAAAATCGATGTGATTATCGACAAAATTGTGAATGACTCGCGAAAGTTCTTATTATGGCTTTTCAACGTTGAGATGCGAAGATGCTAAGATCAATAGTGGGGGTTCAGTAGTTGACGAATGAGACATTTTCAGCTTTGTGGGAAGTCAGTGGAGATATTTAAGTCAACACTGAATACCACCAGGGTTCGAGCTAGATGATGTGGTAATGTTTGTTCGCCGTGTATTTTTGTATTGTGTCTTCTGTGAGCCGTGAAATGTTGAGGCTAAACCTTTAGATCACCCACTTCACCTAATTTGGTAATTTGAATTTCCCGAGTTGTCCACTTTGTAGTATGAGCGGTTTAATCTCATGTTCTTTCTTAGTGGCCCTGTGAATTAGGATATTTGCGAATCTAGTTCTAGAAGAGTATGGGTTTGGCCATAACGTTACACCATACTGAAGGGATGGAAAACAGATCGTCTGTGCCAAAGCCCCAATTCCTTCCTTCCCTTTCATATTTCCAAGGCAGGAACATACTCGTCCCAAATAGACATCCCATCAAGACCAAACAGACTAGAGCAAACGGGATTCAACATAACGAAAACTTTGAATTCACAGTAAACAGCTCTTCTGTCAAGATATTGATTGCCCTTTTGTTTGCTTTTCAACTTTTGGTGCAACATTATTTCTTCCATCGACGCATGCTGTAAGGGGCACTTCTCGTTACCACAGCGACATTGCCTATTCGTGCTTTGGGCGTCAAACAAATAAACCTCGAACTTGGCTCAACTGTCTGTTTGACTTGGGGAGATTGCTAGCTGGATATGTAAAATTCGATTCAAAGTCCCTGATTTGTGTTAATCATTGATGGTAGAAGTCTTGGTGAACCCTGTTGTGGACATTATCGTGCCTTCCACCAGCTAATCAATAAGAAACAGAGGTGGTGAGATCGGTGCTAGTAACTACCAACAATTGCAACTTTTCTAGTGCAATTGCAAACATTCCCCAATGATTTACGTCAATCTTGTATAGCCATTTATTTGAAAAATAAACACAAACACGGTAGATTGCACGCATTTACACATAAACACAAACAAACTGCAGTAGCGCTGTGAAAAAAATGCTGAAGAACTTGAAATCTCAACATAAATAAAGTTCAAGTATATAAAAGACGTCGAATTTCCTCCCGATAGAGTCAGCTTAACATATAGATCTTGAAAAATCTTTATTCACATATCATAGAATCACTGAAACCCCTACAATCGCTTAGAAACAATTATACACATAATGAAATTTTCAACTATCATCACTTCTGCTTTATTGACTATCTCTGCTCAAGCAGCCACCTTACCAGCTGATCAATCTTCTTTCACCACTCTTACTCCAACTGCTGCTGCTCCATCAGGTGCTGCAACAGATCTATCCTCGTCCTTCGGTATTGGTGTTGTGACAGTTGATGCAGGAGCTGCTTCAGCCTCCGGTACTCCAAATGCTAAGAGGGATGATTCATCAACTGATCCAACTTCATACATCAAGCAAACTACCAAGAAAGCTGATGGTACTTTATCAATTACATTGGCTAAATCAGTCTTGACTGATTCAAATGGTCGTATTGGATCAATTGTTGCCAACAGACAATTCCAATTTGATGGTCCACCACCACAAGAGGGTGCCATTTACGCTGCTGGTTGGTCTATTACCCCAGAGGGTGTTTTAGCTCTTGGTGAACAAAGTGTTTTCTACCAATGTCTATCAGGTAACTTCTACAATTTGTATGACTCAAATGTTGCTGATCAATGTCATCCAATCAACTTGCAGGTTGTTGGTTTTGATTAAGGAGCCGGAACCACTAAAGAATCGAGCAATTTAGCTCAGATGCAACAACCAGAATTGATGATCGTCAACTAGGACTTTTCGCTAGTTGTGTTTACATCAATCTGAATCTATTTGTTATTCTTGCTTTTTAAAATTATATTTGAAGCTGCACTGTCATTTTCGTAACTAGCTATAATTGGATACCATTTAGCTTACACTGTATATTAGGGGTTCAAAAAGAACACGGGTTGTTAAAATAGAATGTTATGATACTCATTTTAAGGTCATTTACAAAATTTATGCTGTAGCTTATGATAGAAGAGCAGTTTAACTCGATCTTTGAGGCTTCTTGCGATTCTAAGATGTTGTCGCGTTCCAACCTGCGTGGGTGTGATCCGCATTTTAGCTCTATAACCCATATTACAGCACAGCAGTCAATCAAAAATTTAGATATTAAAGATTAAATAAGTAATTAGCTTGAGCCAGATAAGAAAAAGGTTAGGCTCGATTCGTTCATTCACTACTGAAGAAACTTCATTTCTTAGCTTTCAGCTATAGCGAGTTGAAAATTAATATGATATTAAGAATCAGGGGACATGCAGTTATCTCTTCTAGGGTGATTTAGAACTATCTTTCAGACCATCTTATGGTGGGCCAATTTTGTTATAGATCGGTAGTTATATTATTCATTTTCAAAGGAACTTTCAAGAGTTACAATGAGATTTGATACATCAAAGAATATGACTTCACATTCAATCTAAAGGTTGACAGGGAATAAGCTCTTACCACCATGTTCTAAGACGTCTTCAATGTTTTCTAGAGTGACCCTGGTGGCATCTCGAAAGTTATCGACAGTGAAAGTTCCAGCATGCGGTAAGATAGTGACGTCCCATCTATTCAAAAATCTTGAATCAACACTTGGTTCACCTACAAAAACATCGAGCCCGGCAGAGTTAACAGTCCCATCATTCAAGGCCTTGAACAAAACGTCTTCATCAATGGCAGTTCCTCTTCCTATATTAACAATTCTGACACCTTTTTTGAACATTTTGATTGTATCCTCGTTAACTAATTTAACAGTTTGCGGGGTCTCCGGAACAGCTAAGACCAAAACATCAACTTCTGGAATCAACTCCTCAAAGGAAGAAACGAACTCTGGCACGAATGTGAATCTTTGTAATTCTTCCTTAGTCAATGGTGTTCTTTTAGTATATTTAATTTTCAGACCAATTGCATTCAATCTAATGGCAATTTCTTTACCGATTCCACCAAGACCAACTAAACCAGCTACCTTCCCATGTGGTGAGTTCAACATTTTACCACCAAGTGTCATGTGTGTCCCCATTTTTCTGTTATTCATGTTCGCTGGAGGCAAAGGTTCACCTGTAATCTTATCAATTTGATCACCGCATAAGACTGAAGCAGCTTTAAAAACGTCTCCAGTCTTTCTCAAAGAACGTTCCAAAACGTTTGCATGTCTGAACACCGATAATGTCAAGTACAGGGCAGTATCAGCGACGTTCTTAGCAGAGGCGGTACCGATATTAGAAACAATGACCCCCTTTTTCTTCAATTTTTGATGGTCAACATCATTATAGCCAACCCATGGAATGGCAACGATTTTCAAGGATGGTGGGAAAAGGTCAATAAATTGATTGATGTAACCAATCAAGTACAGTCCATCACTAATGACAAACGCAGATATATCTTGGTATTTGGTTTGCAAAGCTTCAGCAAAAGCTTCAGCAGTGGTCAAAGTTTCAAAGATGACTTCGAAATTCTCAGCAAAGCTTTTAAACTCTTCCACATCATATGCGAAGTCATCACTCGATGGATGGATTGGAATCAAAACTTTAAGCTTGTCAGTAGTCATCTTCTTGATCTTAATTGTTTGAAAAGTTCCTATTGCTTATGTCCTTAATAAAGGGTACTTTAAAAGAGAATTACTATTATTCGTTTTCTTCTGGCAATATTAATCATTTTATATCCAAATTTACTTCTTAGGCTCCTCTTCATTCCATTAAGGTATTGATTGATGAACTTTCCCCGGCTATCTTATCAAATAAGTGAGTTTCACTACCGCTGTTCATTTTGTAGAGCTATAGTGAAGGTACAGCGAGAACCTAGTTGATCCGGAATAGCACCATTTCGTTATTAGTTGTCGAAGCACTTGAAGTTTGGAGGTAGCCCCGAGGCACTGGAGTTAACGTACGCTTTGGGGTTTAACCTGCGTATCATCCTCCACATTTCCACTATCACAGCTTCAACTTCACCAAGACAGTTCAAGGTTGGAGAAATTGTGAGTAATTCAGACACCACCTTAGATAGTTCCATACTGTTGAAACTCTAGAATTCCCAGAGAGTCCGTTAAAAGAATGGTATGGTGCAAAAAGCAGAGCGTACTAATGTTACCAATGTAGATTGAACAGGAAGTCATAATTAGTTGTTGGTGGGCACCGGATGTAATCTGCTTCTTTATGGTGCAACACTCCTAAATCACTTTAGTTAGCGCATCAATCCAAATATCTAACAGCTGGTATCTCTTTCACTTTTTTTAATCTTATTGATGGCCTGTTTATTTCAAATATACGATTTCCCTTGTAAACAGTAAATCGGTATATACACGATAGAGTAAACGACCTCACTGGATATTCAACACATCTTGATACCACCCTCTATTAAAATTCAGCTGTTCAAATATCCTTAATCAACCGATCAGAACAAATTGTTTATTTGGTTCTTCTCAAAACAGCTTTTTCAGGCGACCCAATCAAGATCGAAGCACAGATCATAGATTTCATATGTAAATTATCACAGATCTTCACTTATTAACTACAAGATGACAGATGATTGAGAAACCTAATAAAACCTAATAATTCACAAAATATATATACCCTTTTACCGTGTTAAATATATATCCAAAAGAAACGAAAGATAGAAAAAAAAATGTCATTAAAAAACCTTTTGAATTTTTTTTGATGTTGTTGTTGTTACGCGAGAACAAATGCAAAATCTATCATCTAGCAGTAATTAATAATTTTGAAAGTAATAATAATAATAATAATACTTGAATACTAATAGCAACTGGTTTATCAACCTAACAACTGATCAAATCAACAATTTGTAATTTGATCAAAGTACATTGAGAACCAATAGATTCATCGTATAAGTTGTAGAAAGTACCAGACAAACATTGGTAAAATTCATCGGAATCACCTAAGGCCAAGTAACCATCTTCAGTGATAGACCAGCCGGCAGCGTAGATGGCACCAGCTTGTGGTGGTGGACCATCAAATTGGAATTGTCTGTTGGCAACGATTGAACCAATACGACCAGCGGAATCAGTTAAGACAGAACTCTTCAAATTTAAAGCCAGTGATCCATCAGATTTACATGAGACAGAAGTGACTGGGTCTGATGAATCAGCTTCTTGTGAAGCAGAAGCAGAAGCTAAAGCTGATGATTTTGAAGCAGATGATGAGGCAGCAGCAGAAGCTGAAGTGGCTTGGATTTGACCATCTGAGATTTGAGAAGCAGCAGTGGCTGTTGATGAGGTTTTACCGGTAGAGGTTGAAGCTTGGATTTGACCATCACCAATTTGGGAAACGGCTTGAGCAGTTGATGAAGCTTTAGCAGTTGAAGTAGAGGCTTGAATTTGGCCATCACCAATTTGAGAGACAGCTTGGGCAGTTGATTTAGCACTGGTCTTAGCAGTTGAGGTTGATGCTTGAATTTGACCATCACCGATTTGTGAAACAGCTTGAGCAGTTGATTTAGATGAAACTTTAGCGGTTGAAGTTGAAGCTTGGATTTGACCATCACCAATTTGTGAGATGGCTTGAGCAGTTGAAGTAGCTTTTGATGAAACGGTTGATTTTGTTGAAGTGGTAGCTTGGATTTGACCATCGGAGATTTGACTCAAGACATCTCTCTTGGCTTTAGTAGAAGCTGATTCACCAGAGACAGGGATGACGGCAATACCAAAAGTAGAGGCATAGTCAGTGATAGCACCAGAAGGAGCTGATCCACTTGGGGTCAAAGTGGTCCAGTATTCTGAAGTAGATGCTGAAGTTGAAATGTAAGCAGCTAAGGTTGAGGCAACCAAAGCGGAAGAAGCGATAGCTGATCTGAATTGCATCTTGAATATATTAGTTGATGAAGTTCAAAAAAACAGAAGAGATTAACGACGAAAGGAAAGAAGGAATATGAGGCCCCTTATATACCTTGAACTTTCCGGCCTGGCTCCTTCGTTGATATTTTTCCCAGTCTAAATTTATATACCGGACGCGCTTTATGCATGATAATTAGCTGCAGAGATGGTCCGAGAGACAGACAGACCAAAGAGGCTTGGGAGGACATCAGAGCTTTGATATTAATTAACATAAGCACTGGTGGTGTTTTGTGCTAGCTTGAAGTGCTTGGTGGTCAATGTATGGTGGGTTGTGATGGATTGAGGCTCCGTTGAACTCTATACCCTCAAATCTTATCACTCGTAGTCTCTTTTCTTTTCGTAGTTTAGTTGATTGTCGGTCGGAGTGCAAATCTGTTGATAAAAACATGAGTTGTCGTTTCCTCAGCTCGTGGTTTTCGAATCTTGTTGATAAAAAGGAGCACAATGACAGTGACATTACAGTATAAGTGAGGGTATCTTTCCTATAGTGACACTCAATTTACTATAAATGGTTCAACGTTCTACGTTCTTCGGCTTGTCCTACATAATGTATTTAATCTATCCCTTCCAGTGTTCAGACCTCGAGACTTGAACAAAGAAAATAAACTGTACCATCAAATTGTCACCGGAGGCTTAAGCTTCCCGAATATTATTTAGACTGGATTGAGTTTCATTGGGATTGGCTGTTCTTTAGCGGTTGAGCTCGTTGTAATTGAAGGAGATCAACCAAACTGATATACAATTTGCTGCCATACTATACGAACGATCAACAAGTAGGACATTCCATAGCACTCGATGGCTCTAATTATTTTCTGCTCGAGGATTGGGTAAATAGATACGTTATGATAAGCAAGGTTCCTTTCAAACCGCACTTTTCGCACATTTCTTTCCCAAAAAGTACAATTTTAATGCTGTCTATTTTGGTACTTTCTGTTTTTTTTGGTGTAAATTCCTTATAAGGAGGCGCCCGGCGCGTGAAAAAAAAAAACACCGCGACGTCTTAGAAAATGCACCAAAGAGGAAATGCAACGACTTCCTCGAGTAGTATAAGTAAACGGAGCCTCGAGTGTTTAAAGATCTAAGTATAGAAGAGCCTTTTGTTATTAATAGCTAGCCAATGAACAGAGTGTCGTTGTCTAAAGCATGTTATAACTCATTGATAACTGCTTTGTTGTCGAATGGTGGTCTCCGTTCGCCGTAGTTGTATATATGGAGTCTAGACAGGCCCGAATGGGAAAGCAAGTGTCCCGATGGAGAAGAATAAAGTATAAAGTGAAAGCCACAAGGTCCAAATCAAATGTTTACGTTTGGAAAGCAGAATGGAGAAAACTATCAGATCAAGAACTAATCCAGATCTTGAGAATACATTCGGTAATGAATCTGGTGGAGAACAAGCAAAAGTACCCGAGTCTTGACTTTGACTCTTGGTGCTCGACGGTTGGCAAAGCTTATAATTGAGAAAAAATTTGAAGCAAACACATCCGAAAACATATGAGTTACCTGGATAGTCGACCCAGTAACGAGATGCATCCTGTATGAAATCAAATCGCACTAATAACAGATCAGCTCTGTTAACCTCTTTAGTGCTTCTACTTTCGATGTTTTTTTCACTATTATTGTTTGCATTCCTTCTCAAGACAAGCATCCTCTTTTACCGCCTTACCGTGTAACCCCGGTTTCCAAAATCAATAAATCTTATAACTTCAACTGATATTCCCAAAGTGATTATAACATTTTAATTCAGTTCGTCCATCGTGAATGTCATTTCATCCTTGAAATGAGTATTGACTCAGAACTGCGACATGTTAGCCAATTCCACAGAACAACTGTTCGTTCGTTCTTCTTCAACTTATTTTAAATTTTCAACTATAGTACTTGTTTAATCTTGAAAGCTTGAGAATTGTGGTTCGAACAATCTGATTTCATCATAGTATGCTTCTCTTATAGCAAATTTGACAGTTGGCTATTATCAGATTCAATCAGATCTAAATGACTGGATTAATTATAAGGCCGTACCGTACCATGAACAAACGCTTTTCACTAAATTATCTTTGAATAACCTAAGCTATGTATCAGTCGTGATTAGCTAGTAGTACTGGCGTCAGAACATAGTAGACGTGTTGATTAATGATAGATCTCCATAGAGCCTCCATAGATCTTCAGAAAATATCTAATTTCAATAATAACAGGGCATTGCGAATTATTTATACTCAAACACAGTTTCCTTTCTTCCTTCAAGTTGCTATATCGGGAGAAGTCACCACGCTGAGGCTTGACTCCTAACTATTGAGCCATATTTTAAGCTCATCCATCAAATCTCATTAGCGAAGTGCTTTATTTTCATCTTTCCAAACTTGGGTTTAATTAAAACTACTGAGCTGCAGCATCGTGGGATCCGTTTATTTTATATCAACTTGAAGTACAGCTGGTGAAAGTGAAACGTTCGTATTGGTGAAGATCATTCACTAAAGCACATGAAACTGGTGGATGTCCTAAATTCACTCTAGGGTTTACTTAAGGCGCTTTGGATGATAGAGCCTATCTTGTTGCTTCAAATTTCAAATTTTTGATATGACAAGGTGGGAGAGGATCATCAGATCATCCGGGAGATATTTAGAAGATCTCAAGCCCTAATTCGGATGCTGGGGACCTTGAAAGTTGAATTATCTGGCACTGTAATTCCTGTCTCAAAACAAGCAACTATAACCTGAAAGAACACCGACTTTAACTGCTCATTTCCCTCCAGGCCCAATTGCCCTCTGGTTTCCCACGCCACTCCTCACACTTGATCGCTCCAACTGATTACCAAATCATTACACATTTTTGCGTTCTTGCCATCGGAAACACAACACAACACTTGATCTCACACGTAATGACTGTCCCATTATTGACGAATTGCCCCGTCAACTTGTTAATTATTCCTTCGTTTGTTCAATTTTTAACAGGTTTCCCTGGTTAAATTGGCTTTTCTTCCCCTGCAGGATGCGCATCAACGTACAGATTCTTAACTATTGAAAGGCTCTGGTAAACACAGCATGCTCCTTGTAACGCTTTTCGCGACGAATAAAAATAGAAACAGTCTCGTAGAGTTTTAGCTCTGAGATTTAGATATATCTCGAACAAAGTGAAAGACATGAGATGGATGAGATGACCCAAGAAAGGTGAGGAAATATAGCTTAGGATTACTCAATTCCTAAATCTAGTGTATAAGTCATTGGGGCAAGCTCGGAGGTTCCTATGTACTCCTCGGATCTGGTGAGTGCTGTGCTTGGTGCTTGACGTACGGTGCCGGTAATAAGAGAACTTGGCTTAATTACTTGCTTTCACTGTAGTTCCAACCTTCAAAGGCAAAAAGCTAATAAAATCAGGCACAGCCAAAAGGTACGATGCTTGCAGTGATAAATTAACAATTGGTATATCAACACCTAATCAAAATTCGCAAGCACTGGCCTCGTCAATCTTCGTTTGAAAACAAGCGCAGAACTCAATTCAGCACAGCTTCGTCGGTAGATCCTCGAGCGCTTCCTGTTGAGGGTTTAATTACATTACTCGATTCGGAAAGGAAATAACATGCAGTCTCATCAAAAATTGTAGGAATATACATCAAAGAACATTGAACTCCATAGTTAACGGAGAGTTCATAAAGACCATCGACTGTTTGCCAATGCACCCAATTTACCATAAATAGAAAGTGGGAAACATCAAGATTCAAATGAATCGTTGCGCAGCACATAGTTTCCGTGGATATACGCTATACGTTGGTGTATTTAGAGTTCTAATTTTAAATAGCCAACATGATGTAATCTATATACAAACCCACTTGGGTAAGATTGACATGAAATTAATTTATGGGCCCCAGCAATATCAAAAGATCTTCACTCTCAACTATGAAGTTCAAACTTATTTATAGATCTACCCATTATCTCATGGGTTTGACGAAAACTACTTAAGAAGCTCAAAAGAACCAATTCATCGACAGTTTATTCACTTTTGTTTATTCATTATATCAGATCAAGTTAGATTATCAATACTTCTATTGTTTCTCTACCTTTCAACTGAAAATAATATTTGCACATATTCATCTATCACAAACAAAATAATAATGAAGTACTCCTACTCCGCCTTAACTGCTGCTACTTTCTTAACAACTTCATTAGCTGCTGTTGTTCCATCAGAACCATGGGCCACCTTGACTCCATCTGGATCTGCTCCATCTGGTGCTAAGACTGATTACTCTGCTACCTTTGGTGTTGCTGTTGTTCCAATCACTGGTACTTCAACATCCGGTGGTTCAACTACTACTGAAACTGGTGCTCCAACTGGTGTTGCTAAAAGAGATGTCGTTTCTCAAATCGGTGATGGTCAAATCCAAGCATCAACTGCTACTCCATCTTCATCAGAAGCTCCAAAATCAACTGCCCAAGCCATTTCTCAAATAGGTGATGGCCAAATCCAAGCTTCCACTAACACTGAAGCTCCAAAATCAACTGCCCAAGCTATTTCTCAAATTGGTGATGGTCAAATCCAAGCCACCACTGCTACTTCAGAAGCTCCAAAATCAACTGCCCAAGCTATCTCACAAATCGGTGATGGCCAAATTCAAGCCTCTACCAACACTGAAGCTCCAAAATCATCTGCTCAAGCCATTTCTCAAATAGGTGATGGTCAAATTCAAGCCTCTACCAACACTGAAGCTTCCAAATCTTCAGCCACTGCTGTTTCACAGATCACTGACGGTCAAATCCAAGCTACTAGTGGTTCTTCAAACTCAACCGCTTCTGCTACAAGTTCTGCTGCTAAAGCTGAAGGCTCTTCAACATCCGGTGATGCTGATGAAAATGTTAAAGCTGTCTCATGTAAAAACGATGGTTCATTGGCTTTAACTTTAGATGGTTCAGTTTTAACTGATTCTGCTGGTCGTATTGGTTCAATTGTTGCTAACCATCAATTCCAATTCGATGGTCCACCACCACAAGCCGGTGCCTTATATGCTGCTGGTTGGTCTATCACTGAAGAAGGTGTTTTAGCTTTAGGTGATACTGACAAATTCTACCAATGTTTATCAGGTAACTTCTACAACTTATATGATGAAAGTGTTGGTGACCAATGTCATGAAATCAAATTGGAAGTTATTGAATTAATTGATTGTTAAATACAATCATGTTTTTCATGATTTCAAAAACACTACAATACAGCATAATTACATTCCTTTTAATGTCAACTTTTCAATCATACTTTTAACTTTCTGTCATTCTTCATTAACGTCATGGTCTGAGCAAGCAATTCTGTGAAAGATCAAAACTTACAATTTGTACAATAGTATTAAAACAATCATTGGGTTTTTTGTTTGGTTCAAAGTAAATAAAATCGGTATCAAAAAATAATACATGTCACTTCATTTCTTAATTAATTTGTTTATTTAGTCAAAACACCTCGATAACTCTCTTATTTTCCTTACCTACTCACCTCCTAAGGTTTCTGAATTTTCTATATAGTTACTTGTTGTTATATTTTGCCTAAATGCACATGAGTGCGGGTTTCAAGATCATCGAGGGCATCTCAGAACAAACAAACAAAGAAACTACCGAGAGACAAGAGTCCTTTCTTGACAGATCCATATATCTTCCGGAAGAGGAAATTACAATATCTCAAAACAATTTATTGCTATTTTCGATATTGTATGGGCCAATGAAAATGTATTATAAACATCAAACTGATTTCATTGTAGTAGTAGGCAAGAGAAATGCGAGGTAATATGAAGAGTACACATAGTAAGTTCCATTTCTTTGTAACACATGCATCGCCTAATTAATATAAAACTCATAGTAAATTCAACCTCCCTTTCACATCTATTTATATCCATCCTGTTTCTCCTTCATGGCTTTTCTCAATTTTGCACTGGCTTCATTACTAGTGCCCGAAGAGCCCGCAATTTCTTTGATATGACTATAATTATCATTCAAATCACCACTTTCACTCTCACCCTCTGATTGATAATAACCACCATCACCCAAAATCGGGATATCAGAGATCTTACCTTCAGAATTGACTCTTGACAATGCATTGGAAACACTTGAAGCAGAAGATGAAACTGAATCTGATCTTGAACGCTTGGTCTCTTCCCCCTCTGTGACTCTTTTATCTCTCTTGGCTTTCAGCTTTGCTAATTTGGCTTCTTCTTCAAGTCTAATCTCCTCAGATAGTTTATCCAAATGTCTCTTATGGAACTCCTCAAAATCAGGGAAAACAGTAGGACCCAATTCGTTAACAACTTCAGTAATTTCCAAGGACAATTTCTCTCTGGTTTCCTTCAACTGGAGCAGCTCCTTTTCTGAACCAAATACAGAAGAAATTAATGGAGGTAAAGATTTGAAAATATCCATACCAACTTCACCAATACGGAAAGCAGCATATGTTGTTGTAACTAGTGCTGAATAAATGGCAATGAATACAAGAAAGATATGGTACGAGGTTGCACCAAATAAATTGTACTTGAAGGTTAGCAAAGTACCAATTGTAGAATATGTGATGTAGAGAGCTGGGGCAAATAGTGTAGCGATAATGATTTTCCAGGTAGCGACAACATCAACAGCTTTAATTTTAACGACTGATCCTGCTAAGGCTTCCTTCTGTTTTTTCTTCGAAATGTGGTCAGTAGATAAAAAGATTGGTGAAAACAAGATTGTACCTGGGAAACTTAATAAGCCTAAGAATATTAATTGGATAGATCTCACAACTAATGTAATCAAACTTTCAAAACGATTTCTCACAGCAAGTTCGACTTGATGGTCCTTTAGTCCCAATTGGTCAAGTTTCTTGTTGTATTCAATAACAGACCCTTTCAAGTGAATAATTCTTGGATCGTCTTTATAGGTAGTGTAGCCCTTGAGGAACTTTCTATTCATGTCAACAACCAATGATAAAGGAGCTTTTTTAACATATAATCTCCTAACAGCTTGAATTACCATCAGCGTGTCATAATCAGGAGCTGTTAGTGTCACACTGCGCAAAGAAGTTGTAATTTCATCCAATAATTTGCTTACAGCTTCACGAGGATTCCTCTGATAAGCTTCACCTTGTTCTCTAGAAATCTTAATTGGAGCGCCAAATTCAACAACCGATCTTGATCTGAATTCATTTCTATGGAAATAGTTTAGCCCTGTTGGAACAACTTGAACTTGACAATCGGGATCTGCTGCAGCGGCACCAAGGGCCATAATGGCAACACCGGCTTTTATTGGTAGAAGATCAGGTCTATCATGGCTACCGCCTTCAGGGAATATATTAATGATACCGCCATTATGTAAGTGGTCAAATACATGTTGAAATGTCACATCATTCTCGACTTTAGCAGCATATTTGAACTTTGTTCCTTGCGATAGCAATTCGCGAGCTTTGTCACTCTTGAAGGGTTTACGTAGAACCAACTTTGTATCGCTTATGATTTCTTCAATGATGGAGTTACCAGCAGAATGTGGTAAACCTAATAGTCCCTTAGATGTAAAATTTGTGAATTTTGTATTCTTGCCGTAAATAGTTTTCAATTCATCATCTTTGCAGTAGATTTCACCTTCAACGAATTTCAAATTATCTTGAGCTCTTGGAACTGGGATTGAGTTGGCCAATTTGGCAAAGAACCCAATAAATCTTCTCTTATATGATGCTTCTGCAATTACAGAAGATGAGTTTCTATTGGCGACTTCTCTAATTCTTGATAGTATAATTGCGCCATCAACAAACTGATTAGCATGGGGAGCAACCACGACAATTACTGGTCCGGATTTAGGCAAGTTGTAAGAGCCTCTTACTTTCACTTCTCTGAAGAATATATAACAAACGACTATGCAATTTAAATCATTAGTATTCACCAAGCTCAACAAGTTTTTTTCAAATTTAATTGGGGTAACTCAACTCACTATTTGAGAACAAAATAACAAAATCAAAGAACAAGTTCTTGAAGATGTCCTGGATTTTGGACTTCTTCACACTTGAGCTGAGCAAGGGAATATGAGCAGAACTCTTCTTTTCCTGTGTTTTTTCACTCATTTCTTAACCCTTCAAGGTCTTATCCAACTGATAAGATCAATTCAATTGGTAAAATAGTAAGTTATAAAATGTGTCACCTCGCCGTTTTTATGTTGGATTATTGGATTGTTCTGGAGAAAATAACTTGGTGGGGCTTACTCATCAGCACGCTACAGCTTACGTAAACTGGAACCACAAAAAATAGTTAAAAGGTTTATTAAACAGTGATCTATAGATAGAAGAAGTAAACGAAAAAAAGGCATTGTTGAATGTTTAACCAAACACCATTGATCTCCACTTGTGAGCGAACAAATCCTTTGACTTCATTGAGACACCTACGAATTTTGGTGCAATAATAGTACCAATTAATGGAAGAGGTAATTGACCAATCCCATCAGCTGGACCAAGTGAAACAATACTTGGGATGTTTTGGTTTTCATAAGTTGAAGCTTCTATTAATTTAGCATTGGAACCATCCTGTATGGTGTTTACAACGTTTGTAGTAAGGGCGGTGACCCATTGAGCCAATTTCAACAAACCTTTGTAGTTGAAATCATTAACATCACCAGCAGCAAATATATTCCCTTTAGAAGCAGCAATGGCTTTGAATGTTTTCTCCACACGGATGAAACCTCTATCATTTGTAAGGTTGTTTATATTGTTTTTTGGAACAATTGGCTGAACACCAACACCATAGTAAACAAGATCTGCGTCAATTGATTTTTCACCATTGATGATGACTTTGTTTGAATCTTTGCTTTCCACACCTTTTGAGTTGAGATACAGCTTGATATCTCTGTCATAACACCACTTAGTGAGCCTGTCACGGAGCTTATCACTATAGAAAGGTGAGTCTGGTAGTAACTTGTCACATGTATGAACAATGGAGATCGTTTTGGCACCAGACTTGATTTCCTTTTCGTACTCAGCATATATTTCACCAACATATTCAACATTGACAAACCCACCACCAATCAAGACGACGTTCTTCGCCTCCTTCAACTTCTCATGTTCTTTTGTGAAATATCCTTTGTGATCACTACCAAAATCAAATGAGGTAGAAACTGGAGAAGTCCATCTTGAACCAGTTGTAAGGACTAGAGCATCAAATCTATATTCTTCACCCGATTCCAAGACAACTTTTTCATTATCAAAATATGTTACTAGACCTTTGATGAACTCAACACCCTTGTCTAGGTGGTCTTTTAACAGAGCGAATGATGATTCATACTTGTTCTTGATTGGGACTCTGATGGCACCTGGGAGGAAATAAAAGTATTCAGAAGCGTTAATTAGTATAACTGAATAATCTTCTCCAAGTTTCCTCTTGATGGCATTAGCACTTGGAGCACCTACTGAACCGGCACCAACCACGATAACTGTCTTTTTTGCTGTCATTATTTCAAATTGCACTACTGGATGAAACTATCACATTCTGTCCTATCTTATCGTCCATTTTCGCAGGACCTTCCACTAACTTATATAGACGACATCACCTTCACCTTCCAATCGTTTATTATTTTTTCTGCGCTACGGAGACGTCGCACTTCTCGGAATCAGCAGAAACTCTCCTGTACAAATTACTAATTAGTCAATTAAGACCGGGGCTGAATCGAAAAATAGCCCACCGGGAAGCCAGAAATGCGTTCCGTGGAAACTTCATAAGTAATCTTAGTAAAAATATCAAACGGAATAACGGCTTTTCTGCTGTCTTTACCAACCGTTTTGACACAAAGCTGTTAGTTTAGTCACTCTTAGGCGGCTTTAACGTGGACTGTTGATACAGTCAAAATGAAAAATACTTAGAGGCTTGTGAACTCTTTATTATCAGAATATTGAGAAAAAAAGTTGTCACTCTGCATTTTATCTTATTGATTTACTGAAATCTTATTTGTCATTAATAGTTTATAAATTATTGATATATATATATAATTCTATATATAATCATTATGGAGAGAAACTCATGGGCTGCATCGCTCGACGTTATAAAATTTGTAAATTTCATTAATTTCAAAGACATTGCCGACCTACACTGTTAGCAGTTAGATGCCGTTAATTGATTACTATATATATTTATCACATGACTTCCAATTATTTAGGTCCCAGAAGCAAATGAATACAAAAAGGATCTTTCATGCCAAGTATACTTATAGCTAATCAAACTACCATGGACTTCCATTTATTGGCGAATAAATCTTTTGATTTTATGCTAGTTACCATGAACTTTGGGGCTAAAACAGTACCGATTACCGGTAAAGGTAATTGGCCAAACCCATCAGTTGGACCTAAAGCAATAAAGCTAGGAATAGTTCCATCTTTGAAAACTGAGGCATCTGTTAACACAGCTTTTGACCCTTCCTTGACGAATCTGGAGACGTTGGAAGAAATCGTGCTGACCCAATTGCCCATATTTATTAACCCATGATATTTCAAATCATTGACATCACCTATGGCAAATATGTGCCCTTTCGCAATGGCTTGAGCTTGGAGGTTCTTTTTCACACGAACGAACCCTTGGGAATTGGAGAGATTTTTGATATTATTCCCTGGAACACTTGGTTTGACACCAGTGTTGGAATACACTAGATCAGCTTCAATGCTTTTATTCCCATTTATAGTGACACTCTTGGTGGAGTCTGTATACTCACCTCTGGAGTTCAAATATAAATCAATGTTTCTTTCATGAAACCAGCTTCTTAACTTGGCTCTCAACTTATCACTAAAGAATCCGTTATCTGGTAGTAGCTGAGCCCCTGAATGAACTATTGAAATCTTCTTGGCACCAGCTTTGACTTCTTTTTCATATGTGTGGTAAATTTCACCAGCTAGTTCAACATTAACAATACCCCCACCAATCAAAACAATGTCTTTTGCATATTTGATTTTCTCAAATTCATGTTCAAAATGTGACTTATATTCGGAACCATAATCCAAAGCTGAAGAAACTGGACCAGACCATTTGGAGCCAGTAGCAAGAACCAAAACATCAAATGGAATGACATCGCCATCCTTCAAAGTAATGGTCTCCTCGTCAAAAAATTGAACTAACCCTAGAATGATTTCAACATCTTTTGAAACAAGATCTTTCAATTCACCTGTGGCTGTTTTCAATTTCTTTGTGAATGGGATTCTTAAAGCAGCTGGGGGAAAGACAAAGTTCTTTGATGCTGAGATTAACTTCACAGTGTGACTTGAGCCTACTTGCTTCTTGATATTATTTGCACTTGCAACACCGTATGGACCTCCACCAACAACAATAATTGTTTTTCCTGACATTTCCCTTCTTTATTCAACTCTGAGGTCCTCAGTGTACAATGATTCCATATTCGACATTGGTGATCACAGGGATTTTATATTTCTCATGTTCTCCCCTTCTTTCTTGTATAGCAAATAGTTGTAGACAGACAGGTATGGTAATGATCACGCCTATTCCTAGCTTTTAGTGTCTCGGGGATAACTTTTTCAGCGTAGGGCCGAATTTGTAATCTTAGCTAATAGTAAAACCTCACCGAATCTCGTGAAAATCTGACTTCTGATTCAGCTTACGCTAACAATAAAATCCAAGATTATTCAGCTTACGTGAGTTCGATAAAAGATATGATTCCGCTGGTCTCCCCTTTGGGAGAACTCTTGCATGAGCAGCCACAGCGCCCTTGACTTTTGGATATGTTCAGCCGCAGTACCGTAGTACCCAAGTCTTGAAGAACAATATTTTAATGGCGGAGGTTTTTTAATATACATTGTACGTTGTACACTGAGAAATGTGAAATACGGGCAACAAGATCAGAAAAATATTCTGAGCTACTGTCTCATCTAGTTTGTCAAAATTCGCATGGGGCTCTCATGAATTATAGATTGCTTCATATTGTAAGAAGGGAGTGGGTTTATGCGTTACATTCATACGACTGTCCGTCAAAATTGGGCTTAAACCCTTTGAGTTCCCTCTGATTATCATATATTCAATATTAACCAGCATAATAATGTCTCGCTTTGTTCGTTAGAAGTCTCTTGGACTTTGTCTTCACGACAATGAAAGAAGGAAGTTTAACAGGTCCGAAAATTGGAAGTTGTGTTTGTCCATAGCCTGCTATTGGACCCAAGGAGACGGAACATGGAATAGCATCACCATGCTCAAAAGTAGATGCTGGTGTGAGTGGGTATCTTGGACCGTATTTGAGATAGTTACGGATATTGCTAGTGATTGTGGAGACCCAGTTATCTCTCTTCACAATACCATGATATGTAAAATCTGTAACATCCCCAATAGCGAAAACATTACCTTTTGGAATTGCCTTTACTTGGAAAGTTTTCTTCACTCTTATGTATCCTGAACGGTCTGTCAAGTCTGTAATATCATTAGGTGGAACGGCAGGATTTGTACCAACACCTGAGTAGATCAAATCTGCTTCGATTTGTTTATTAGGATCATCATTCAAGACTATTCTATTTGGATTAAAAGGCAATTGAGTACCCCTGCAGTTTTTAATAAAATTGACTCCTCTAGAAGTCAGGTAATCTGTTATTTGTGCCCTTAAACTGTCTGTAAAGAAACCATTGTTTGGCAATAGCTTGTCTGAACTATGAATGATTGTAACTTTTTTCCTTCCCTGCAAAATCTCTCTTCTGTAATAATGAACAACTTCACCAGCCAGCTCTGTACTGAAAAATCCACCCCCAATGAAAACAACATGTTTTGCATTCTGAAGGTTTTCACCTTCTTGTTTAAAGAATTCATGATGGTCATCTTTGAAGTTAATTGTAGATCCAACTGGGGAGGCCCATTTAGCACCAGTTGCCACCACCAATATATCGAAATCTTGATAAAATCCAGATTGGAAAGTCACTCTTGTCTCACTGAAATGAACCACTTCATCTTTAATGACAGGGATATATCTATCTAACACTTGTCTCAAAGGGATCAATACTCCCGTATAATCTTTTGTGATGGCTAATCTATCTGATGCCGGTAAAAAATAAACATGGTCAGAAACTGTGACTAGCTTGACTTCATATTTTCTAGAGTCTAGTGATCTATAAAGATGGTTTGCACTGGAGACACCAAATATTCCACCTCCAATGACGATAACAGTTTTTCTTTTGGCTTTGTTACTGCTAAAATTCATATTCGCTAAACTTCAATATCACTATTCATCATCTTCAGCTGATTCAAGCAATTCACATGGAATCAGAAAGGTTTATATAATTTAATCTTTTAAATAGGGAAAGTGAACATATTGAGCTTCTTTTCTTGGAGTTGATCCCAAATTTCAACTTAATGTATATCCCCTGTTGAAAGAGCAAAAGCTTGTGCAATGTCTTACTTTGTCGAGGCCTAAGGAGCCTCAAAAAAGCCCAACGTTAGCTCTGGTATCTTAATCAACCAGCTGTGGACAATATAAAACATGAAACCCAAACCCATATCTGTGGTTGTTTCAATTGTCGTCCTTAGTTCGATGCAAGAAATCTAATTCTATACGCTATGCCTTCCCTCCTTTCATGTGAGGGTTTAAGCATCACACTGTTTGCTGGCTTTTGACTGTTTTGATGTTCAATTAGTCCATCACACTTTTACGGGTGGTTACGGTTCCTGATTATACCTAACATTTGTTTAATCAAATAAGATGGCTCAGTGTTTCGTAAAAATATGATCAAGGATCTTGATTCACTGGTAAAATTTCAAATTAGGTGCAGATTCTTATTCTTCTCCCTGAAATTTTCATGCACCGAACAAATCGAAAAAGTTTTCCCGATCAGGCAAATTATTATCAGGAACCAGAAACCAAGATTATTAGAAAAAGACCAACCAATTGCCCTATAAAAGATAATGAATTGTTTTTAGGTATTATTGAAACCCGGGTATGATTTTAATTAGTATGATATATAATGATAATCAATTAAAAATTAAAAAAAAATTAAAAATTAATTAATTTTTACAAAATTTTGCATGTAATATATTTTAATTTACCTTCAATTTCTACATGTTTTCCGGGAGACAAAATTGAAAATCGATTTATAGACGTTAATAATCACATATCATAGTTTTAGACACTATGTGATCATATATTTTATGATGATACAGTTTATGGGAAATCTTAGCCCTCAGAAATTCGATAAAAATGCTAAAATAATCAAAATGGCCACAAAGCCGAGGACTCCCACTCAGATAACAGCTAATCTATTGCCACATGAAGAAACCAACTTCAATTAAAGAACCAACATTCCCAGAACAGATCATATATAGACACGTTTAGAGAGTTCAATACTAACTTTGGGATTTTGTTTATAATTAAGATCAGTATACTAGTAGCTAGCTAGTTAGCCGCCGTAGATATTATGAAGAATACGTCATAGCCATACTGAAAAAAAATATTAATAGATTAGCTATCGACGTCGAGCGTATAGTGAATATTGCTTATGCAAGCCTTTATTATACACAATATATATAAACTTATGATCTTGAATATACAACATTGTTGACGGTCATCATATCTAATGAATTTGCTCCAGGGTGGCCGAGGCCAAAGGTAGCAGGTATCAAGACGCTATGCATGAAGGATAAAACCAAGATATATTACAAAAATCTGGTCCTATGTTGTTAACATATATGTAAACTTAGAAACATAAGTTTTCAGAATTAGAGGGCTTGGGCTAATTATATAACGCATGGTATGAGCTGGAATTAATCAAATTCGTGCATGTTTATCACTTATAAGAACGGCCCGTATAATAGGTGTGAAATAATATACAATAAGTATTATAGAATGAGCCCTCAAGATTTTTGAAAACTGCATACTCTGAAATATTTGATTAAGATACATAATGTTGCTCATGGCATTTAAAATCGAGAAATTTTCATGTGCGTGGGCACTATTATACTCTGCATATATATAAGCCTTACTTGGTTCAAGGATCCGATTACCTAAAAACCGAATGCGGTGTCAACATGATTATACCGAAATTCCTAATCTCTTAGTTTATCTTTAATAAGTCCAGTTAGGATTGAACGATTTTGGTGGACTAGTAATATATATGTGAAATCTTAGATATCGTTTCTTTCGTTGCCAACTGTGATGAGCCTAATCTAATTGAGATTTTAAAGTACATCCATATAGTTCCATTTTTCTGGGTGATACATGACGGAAAATATTAATATTGGTAGTGAAATCAGTGTTGAGATATTCGGTCTTAAAAGATCAAAACTAATCTTGACAGATCACGAATTGTAGAGTCTTTTTGCAAATCTCACTCCCAAGTCTCTACTCTTGAACCATAGGACATACCATACAGGCATTGGCAAAGTTCCAAGGAAAGGTAAGACTATCTGACCGAAGCCATGGTTAGGGCCAAGACTAACTGCTGTAGCAACATGTCCATTTGGTCTTCTCACTGCGTGAAGCTCTTCCTTTGATATATATTGATTTTTGATAACAAGTTGGACATTCTTCACCAATGTCTTCAACCATTTCATCCTCAATACCAAGCCCCGATATTCAAAATCAGTCACATCACCAATGGAGAATATTTTTCCCTGAGGAAGGGCTTTTACACGGAATGTCTCGTCTATACGAATGAAACCTTTGGAATCTGATAATGATTTGATCTCATTTGGAGGTACAGCAGGTATTGTGCCTGTTCCATATATGATATAGTCTCCTTCAACAACATCAGTTGGGTCTCCATTTACTACTAAAGCTTTTTGATTTGACACCAATGGCCTTCCCCTTGAATTCAACCTTAGATCAACATTTGATTCCCTTACGTATATGGTGACTTTTTCTCTCAATGTAGTTGAATAAAACCCATCATCCGGGAGTAAAAGTCCTCTGCTGTGCAATAATGTGATTTTTTTCTCCCCAGATTTCAACTCGTCTTCATATTTATGGATCAATTCACCTGTGAGTTCACAGTTATTGAAACCACCTCCAACTAGAACAATGTGTTTTGCCTTCTTGATCTCATCATATTTCTGTTGGAAATATTCCTTATAATTGTCTTCAAATAATAGGTTGGACCCTATTGGATCTGGCCATTTGGCACCAGTCGCAATGATTAGAGCATCAAAACTCAATTTTCCTTGTTCTTTCAAGAGAACTTCTTCTTCATTGATGCTCTCAACATGGTCCTGTATTAACTCGACTCCTGAATCCAGTACCTCCTTTATTGGAACGAACGTTCCTTCCGTTTTGTTTTGAACCGGGACCCTGATGGAGCTAATTAAGAAATAGGCATTTTTTGAAATAGTAATGAGAATTACTTTCGCATTTGATTTGGCCAGACGATTAGCGGTCGATATTCCAAAAAAGCCTCCACCAATAACAATAATCACCTTATCTTTGTCCATACTGCTCCATTGACTACCCATAGTGACATTGGACTTCAAGAGATCACACAGAAATGCTTCGAAACAGTGAATACATTATTATTTTATACATGCAATTTTGGGTGTATTAATACGGCAGACGGAAATAAGCTGGTCTAAGCTCCATTAAACAAAGATAAATCCGTTAGTTTGACACTAAATCCAAACCGAAAAACGGCTTTCACAGTTTCCAACTTATCAACTACCTTGATTATGTCAATTAAGAGGTTGAATGTTATTAGAGTATTTACATTTATTCCAGGACAGCATAGTGTTTCAAATTTTCTGGAATATGTTCATAGAGGCCTTTGGATTCTAACCATTTGCGTGAAAAGATACGATCACTATATTTATGAGCAGTATCAGCTAGAATGGTAACAATATTTGAGCCTTCAGGTAAGTCTTTTGCAATTTTGGCAGCTGCTACGACATTTAATGCACCAGTACCACCCAGATATAGACCTTCGTCATCCAATAATCGGTACAACATGGCAATGGATTCTCCGTCTGGAATAAAAACAGCGCCATCAACAGTGTCTATATCTTGAGCCAAGTTGTCAGTGATTCTCCCTTGCCCGATACCTTCAGTGAATGATCCACCTTCTCTAGAAAGACTCTTACCACCCGATTTAACATATGAATAGACACATGAACCAGGTGGATCCGCAACAATTGATTTAGTCTTGCCTTCCGAAACGTCTTTCAAATATTTTGTAATTCCGGCAAAGGTACCACCAGTACCTGTGGAACAAGTGAATGCATCAACTTTCCCTTTCAGTTGGTTCCAGATTTCAGGACCTGTTGTTTCTATGTGAGCTTGTCTATTGGCCAAGTTGTCGAATTGATTGGCCCAAACAGCATTTTCTAAAGATTCAGCATGTCTTCTAGCTTTATGGTTGAAGTTTTCTGGATCGTCATAAGGCTTCGGTGGGACTGGGAAAACTTCCGCACCTAACAATCTTAATGTGTCAATTTTCGATTGTGCTTGAGTGTTTGGAATGTAAATAATTAGCTTGTAACCTCTGCTACGACAGATATGCGCCAGGCCAATGCCGGTGTTACCAGCAGTAGACTCCACAACAGTACCACCAGCTTTCAACACACCTCTATCCTCAGCATCTTTGATTAAGTACAGTGCTGCTCTATCCTTGATAGACCCTCCTGGGTTTTGAAATTCAGCTTTACCGTAGATGTTTCTGCCCAATTCCTCACTCAATTTGTTTAATCTAATCAATGGAGTATTACCAACAGCACCAGGGATTCCGTTTTCTGACACTAAAGGAACGAATGACTTTGCCACCGTGGATGTGGACAGCAGTCTTCTTCCGTTCTTGACAGCCGTGGAAACGACTCTAACTCTGGACATTGTTTACGATGGCTCTTGTGATCTCATGTTCAACAAAGACGTTCAAACTCCATAATCTTTATTAAATCTTCAACTCAACAGCCTCGAGATCAGGTGCAATTGTGAATTTTTATAGCATTAGCCACAATTCGCGGGAACTTGGCCACAAGAAGATTATGTCAGAACTTAGTCATGATTTAGCGACGCGTTTGAAAATTGAACGTTATAAACTTTTGGATCATTTTAGCTGATCAAGCTGATTGAGGACTTGATTTAAGCTCAAAGAATATAAAAATTAGAGGATGTCAGACGCACAAAATATAGAAGAGGGTGGTGCTCCACAGTTGCACTCTTTCCCAACAAGCCAGCCTACAAATATAGAGGAGGAACACCAAAGTCAAGTCCTCGAAACAGAAGCTCAAGAGGACAAAGAACTAGAACAACCCCCAGAATCTGAACCAGCTTCATCAACTAAATCACTAAAGAGCAGCGTACTAAAGAGAGATCCAAACGTTATTGATGTTGACTCAGATGATGAGAATGGCCAGTCCTCAGGTACTACTGTGCTACAACTCTCCAAAATTAAAAAAATATTCAAAGTGGACCCAGAACATGTTGCCGCATCAGAAGCTGCTGTTTTCTCAGCAGCTATTGCCACTGAGCTTTTCATTCAATATTTTACAGAACAAGCCTCTCTGATAGCGAGATCTGAAAAGCGTAAAAAGTTACAATATAAGGACTTTTCATCAGCTGTATCGAATATTGAACAATTGCATTTTTTAAGCGATACTGTGCCAAAAACTGTAAATTTGAAAAAACTAGTGGATGAAGATAAAGTCAACTATAGTTCTAAACCACTTCAGAAAGGTCAGCAAACTCTTGGGTTTGGTAATGGTAGAGGCAAAGCTTCTAAAGAAGTCGTTAAGAAATCCACCGGTGACGAAGAAGAATTACCAGATAGTGATCCAGAAGAATTAGAGGATGAAGATGACGAAAGAGATGAAGCCGATGAGGAAGTCATTGGTAGAAATCCCGATGTCTCTATAGATGATGCTGAAGAGAATAATATTACAGAAGATGATGTTGAAGTTGATAAGGATGATGACGTTGTGATGGAAGAGTGAGTCCAACTGTTGTGTATATGAACAAACTAATAAAGAGAGCAACTGTGCGGAAAAGAACAAGCCACAATTACCTACTCATATAAGAAAAAATCAATTAATTCATATCAACGTAAAATTTAAATTATATATACAAACAACTTATTGACAAGGTCTAAGTTCATTCTTGATCTCTGATAACTATCCTAACCTCTTTCAAGATACTTATCTTTCAATTGTGATTCTTCAGTTTCTACTTTACCATACAGCACGTATTCCCTTAGCTTTGTGAAATATAGATGAGGATCATATGGACCTTTTTGGTAAGATTGGAAATGATTTTGAATTTGAGGAGCATTTGGCGATACTAAAGGTCTTAGTTCTGGGTTATATTCAGTTGGAACAACAAAAGTTCTGACCTTGTCCCAGTTGAAGATATAACGGGCTTTACTAGTCAATCTACCAACACCTGAAGATCTTGTACCTTTGTAGAAATTTTTATTACCTTTTTTTGTTGTCAATGGATGTCTTCTTGAACCTGATTTAGTTTGTCCATAAAATATGGTACCATCTTTGAATTTTTTCCAAGGTCTTAGCAATGATGCAACTGGGGATTGTTGAAAGGATAGGATCTGTGTGCCTCTCATCTTGCTCAATGTATAAACTCAATATTCAAATCCTTGACTTAAGATTTCCTTCAAAACTTCACGATTTCTCTTCAATATAGAAAAAAATTCAAAACCAACAATTACCAGTCCGGGACACATTCACGTGATTCAGAGGTCGGAAATATAACGATTGGTCCCGTAACTTCATAAGTACCACCAGTCATATTTGCATTCAATAGCGTATCAGTAACTCGTCAGAAAGTATGCTTCTATAGGGCAAAATTTTTTATAGCTTTGGCTTTGATTAAAGGGAACTGAAGTGTTTTTGTGCTTTAGGAAATGAGCAAACAAGGCGAGGCAACTTCTTGCTAAAAGAATAGTGAAAACTTGTAACTGCTCTAAGTCTCCATAAACCAGTCGTATCGCTGCATTCTGGTCACGTTAGATAAATGATATATCTAATTTATGAATATTCACCCACCTCATTTCTTGGAAAGTAATGGGGATCTAATGTGTGTGATTATTTAGCAGCTAAGTACCACATACCACATGTAATTGCAGTATAGTATTGAAAGTACCCTTGGATTGAGTTCCTAACTGTCGACAGTCTTAAAAAGATTCAAGTCTCTTATGGTAACATTGATCTTTAAAATAATATCACTGAAAACAGACTTTATGATTTCCAGTTAAACATGAGTTCTACAAAGCATAAACGTAAATATGTGCATTCGACACTTGTTTTCCAACATAACCAATTAAATCCAAACATTATAAGTAACCTAGCAAAAAATAATAATTAACATGATTCATCCAACAATACGTAACTCTTTTCTTGTAGACAGGTGTATCAGTACGAGACAATCATACTTCAACAACAACAGTCTCCAAAAGTTTTCTAAAACACCAAATTTATTTAACTCCAATATATGCTTTGTTCAAAGTATCAATCTCTCTACATAGTATATGCCAATCAACGTCCCTCAACCAATAACTGTTGTCCAGTTCTGTCTCCTCATCATCCGATTCATCTTCAATAACTTGATCTAATGTTGTAGATGCAATTCTAATCGGTGATTCAGTATTTTCCAAAAAGGGGATAGTAGAACTTTCCATAACAGGGTCAGAAACTGCAGAGCTTAATGAACTGACAGATCCCGATAATCTTTTGGACAATTCAACTGCAGAAATAGGACCTCTTTGGACACTATCCACAGGGCTATTTGTGATTGAAGATTTTGCTTCTAGTAGCCTTCTTTTGGAATTCTCTAACCTTTCACTTTCTTCCCATTTAACAAGTTCATACATAAATCTTAAGTTAGGCTGAATGATAACATTCAATCTTCGGACCCTGACGAAGATATATGCCCTGATTAAATTAATCTTTAATCTTCTCATAACTTCTGCAATACAAACAGTAGCAGATCTCGAAACACCCACTCTACAATGAACAAGTACTTTCTCACCTTCTTGATATGTTTCATCAACGAATTCCAAAATATCTCTCAAATTATGAGTCAATGTGTCAATACCATCATCCTGAATGTTTGTAACACACATTACTTTGCTTATTGGAGTACCCGGAATGCCATTGACAATGGAAATATTGTTATTAACCACAGTTCTGTGTAATTTATCCTCATTCTCCCAGTTTAGTTTTTCACCAACAGAAACTATTCTAGTTATACCCAATTCATGTAATAGATAAGGCGAACTCGCATGGTGTAAGCTTCCAAGGTATAAATGAGGTAAGATTCTCGAAGGCATAGAACCACCAAGTCTAGTCAACCAGTTTTGTTCTCTTGTTGCATATAGTTGTTCATAAATAAACTGAGGTTCTAAAATATCCAAAGTAGTTTTGCTAAAAGATCTTTGATGCTTTGGAGAATAAAACATTAATAATTTCTCAATTTTGGTGATGAGTTGAATATCTGTTGGGAAAAGAAAAAAGGGACGTCCATATTTAACATGTAGATCAATGACAACTCTTGTTAAAGGTTCACCACTAACATACATGGCATAACAGACTCCTAATAATGATGATTCCGTATAACCATCTGAGCAATATATCAAGCTCGGATGAGATTCTGAAGATGCCACATATAATAATTTACAAGTATTGACCAAAGATATCAGATCATCATGATCACAGTCTCCAATACCAATTGATCCAGAGGGAGGGAACGATAAATAAGTCTTTTGAGTTTTTAGCTCATCACTTGAAAGTAGAAAATTCAAAAGTTTTAAGTTAGGGAAGTTGGAACCTTCACAGCAATTAACGAAAAGTTTCCAATTTGCACTTGCCGGTGTTATCAATGCTTCATCATCACCATTTTCTAACATTTCTCTTGTGGCACGAACGGTGGAAAAAGATGGATCGACATATAATGGGACGCTCCCATTTGTGTTAGATGAAATCTTGGGATTTTTCTTAGGACCTTTCAATTTCAGCACTTCAAAATCAGTGGTGTTACCAAACCAAACATCATTGATAACGGGTGTTGCTGTGGACATTCTTGAAATTTCCAGTTTTTCTCTAAATAAATAATTTGTATCCCAATTATTAAAAGACTCATAATCATAGAGAGAACAAAACTTCCCCTCTGGTTTTTTGGTATCTTGTTCATTAATCTTATCTATTGCTAATAAACGTCTATTTGATTCCGATTGTTTGAAAAATGACAAATTGTTTTCTTTAAATATTAACGTGGTATACATTGATTCTATCAATTCTGGATAATCTGTAGCATGTTTCAATTGAGCAAAATACAATAATCTTGCCACAGATGCACATTGGCAAGTTGATTGTGATGAAGGGTCATTATGAAGGTGTGTATCGTTGAAGCAATAAACAATAAAGTCAGAAATTTGTGATAGTTTAGAGACTTGGATATGAAAATTTCTTAATGAAACCCCTTTCACAGGATCAAGATTTTTGAAGATTGGTAATAACCCTAATTGTTCACAATCATGGAATAAAGTTCCTAGTATTTCTTCGAAATCTTCATTATTAGATTCAGGAACTTTCAAGTCTTTCAAGAATCCATTCAAAAGAATCAGCAAATCTTGTTTGGAAACATCCAATTGACATAAAATCTCATTTGAATCAACAGAGCCTTTCAATATTGCAGAATTCTTAACACTTCTTTCACTAGAGTTTTCAATACAGTTTGATCTAACAGGCATCAAACATCGGCTTGTTGATGGAATTTTACCACTATTGTTGAAAGCTTCAAAATTATTTTTACCAACAGAGGTGAAATCTATTAATGAATTCAAAAAATCTCTTTGATTTTGATTCGAATGATGAATTCCATGTAACCAAGGAAATATGGCCTCACATTCCGGTAATGGATTGGAATAATGCCAATTCATGATTGATTTGAGCTGAATGTTATCAATCAACTTGATAGGATACAGTTTATGTAATGTCTTATTAGACCAGAAGGAATCCAATGACGGAGCCAATGGAGATACCATGTTTTTATTTGAACTCAAATGTGTGATTGAAGAAGCAGAGTAATGACGAGGATCCAGTCTTGTGGAACGTTCATTTTGACTGGAATATTCCCTTGATTGTTTACTTGGGGAATCATTTGAGCTTGAAGAGGAGGATGAATTTGAATGATAGTTGAAATTATCCAGTCTTGACCTCAATTTGTTTCTTTCAGACATGGAAACAGTGCTGTTTGCCCTTTTAAAAGTCCTGACACTCGCAGCGGATGATGTTGGTGATTGATCCAACGAATTGTTCGCCAGTCTAGGCACCTCTTGAGATTTTTCAGGCTGTGAAAAGGAGGATTCCAACGGGGATATAGAGCTTGAAGAGGAGGGTGTCGAGGTATTGGGAGCAGTAGGGCCTGTAGTCGTTGTAGCAGCGGCATCTGCAGCTGCCATGACCGAGACAGACAATTCTCCCATGATAGGCTTTCAAGCTTCACAAAAATTTTCAGTTATAGCTGAGGTGGTTGTTGATCAGATAACGTACTGTGGAATTTATCAGCTGACAGCAGCAGCGCAGGAGAGGGGGTGTTTATCCGTGAGGGCGGTGGAGTGAGTATGAGTAGGGCCTTTCCAGAAGGCAGAAGCAGCAGCGATATCAGCTTTCTTTCCCAGCGATGATGATGTGTCTTCTCTTCGAACACTAATAGTTGCCTTTTAACAATCAGCATCTGCTCTTTATTCCATTATCGTGTTATCCTAGAAATGTTTTAATTTCTGATAATGGCAAACCGGAGCGCGCACTCCACAGTGAATAGCTTACGTAAAAGACATAGAGATCAGATCTGGGATTCGCGATCACCATCCAGGAACCATTGTTTCTACTAGAGCGAGTCAAGTTATCATGCTACTTATATTCTCTATCTATGCTGTTTAGTAGTGGTTGAGTCTCCACAGTCTCACCTTCCCGGCTTCATTACCGATACTGAGCATCTCGTTGTTAGGACTGAAGGCAGCAGCAGTGACTTTCCCAAATGGAGTCCCTGAAGTAGGCCAGTTTTGGAACACTTTACAACTTGGTAGATGTACCAGTCTTAGGGAATCCTTCTTGGCTCTACTTGCCATACAAAGCATTTGTCCATCTGAACTGAATTCTAAGGTAGAAACACTGGTGACTAATTGGTCCAAGGTCCCAATTGGTTTCTTTGAAGAGTTCAAACGATCATAAATAGTGACAATACCACTCTCACTACCTACTGCACACCATCTGTCGTTCTTACCACCCAATCTAATCTTGGTGATTCCAAACCCGGTTTCATCTCTCCATCTTTTAACAATCTTTTTGGTTTTCAAACTGAACTCCCATACATCACCAGTAGAATTGACTGCAATAATAAATTCCTCATTTGCACTCCAATCAAAATCAACTAGTGTTCCTTCGATCTTGAATCCTTGCACCCACAAACTGGTAGAACTTGATAGAATATTAACCCATCCACTATTACCAATTAACCCTATGAATGAACCCTTTGGCGAAATTTTGAAATTTTCAAATGATCTTTGGGTATCTTCATGTCCATATAATCTGCTAATCTTCTCCACTGAACCTGTTTGTATATCCCAGGCATACATGTATCTTCTTCTCCCACCAGCATATATCTTATTTATCGTGGAATTTGGATTGAACGCAGCTGTTTGAATAGATGTGTCTCTAAGATGAATCGATGTAACAACATTGTTCACTTTACCATCGACATGATATATTCTAATAGTTCTATCATACCCACCAGTCAATAATAATGGATGTGTTGGATGGAAAGATAAGGTCTGAATTGCAGCTTTCGATGGATGTTTTTGATTCGCATCTTTCAATCTTGTTATATCTAATTTACCAGGTGGTAGTAATTTTGAATTCTTATTATTTTGATAATTTCTTGTTTTCTGTAGAATTTTGGCAAGTGCTTTAACGTCACCTTGCTCAGAAGAATCTTCCTCATCTGAACCTCCAATTACCTCATCATCATCAGAGTTATTGGCATCATCATCATCATCATCAAACTTAGTATCTGCCCACTGAGGTCTTGGATATATTTTTTCAAACTGTGATCTTAATCTCGATATATATGCCTTCCCACTGATTGTGGAATCTGTCTCCTTTTTACGCAACTTCTTCATCTTATCAGATTGTAATATTGATATGCTTATTTCCTCATCTTCACTATCAACCCATGCATCACTTTCTTCACTTTCTTCTTCGTCTTCGTCTTCGCTATTACTCTCTTCATCAACATCCATAGCATCCTCCTCGTCTTCACCATCATCGACGAAAAACAGTTGGTCATCTTTCACTTTCTCTAAATCGTCTTCGTCCTCGGAAGAGCCACTTTCAAACTCACTATTAGACTCATAATCTTCAGATTCATCATATAAATTGTCTATGTTTTTCAAGTTGGTTTCAAACCCTTCCAAATCTCCAAACACAAGTTTTTCTAGGGCGATTTCTTCCTCGTCTTTTGGGGGAGGCACTATGTCTGCCTTGTTAACTTCCAATTGTGACATCGTATGAATTGGCGTCACTATATATTGCACTAGAAATCCACTTCTCTTTATTACTTTAAATTTTTCAAAGCTCATCTCAGTTTAAATTTTTTTAGTAGCGAAGAAAATTTATTTTGAGCCGGTTCGACCAACATCTCTGTGTGACCCGAGCCAGAATAATTGGAGACTTTTCATTTTAAAAGGAAAAACGCTTGAAGATTTGAGTATAAAAGAATTGGTTAGTGTACTTTGTTCTCCAAGCATTCATCTCTATTGGTTTATGTTAATCTATTAAAGGTGAGGATTATTCAAAGATGAGAAGTTCCATATCAAGACTTGCCCTGTGAGTATCAGACAATAGCGCTCCCCTAAGAGTCGGGCTATAATAACTAACATTCGATTATCTAGACAACGTTCACCATATCATGATCCAAGAACATGGAAAATGACCCCTGCCATGATAAGGGCTAGAAGACCTTTCTTACTCAGAAATGCCATTACATTTGCCGTTTTATCATCAATCACAGTAGGGATCTATTTTTATACTTATAGTTTCTTGGGTCAAGATGATTTCGAAGATGTTCCAATTCCACCAATCTCTGAAGCTGAATTAGCCAAATTGAAGAAAGAATATGAGGCTTCCAAGAAATAAGAAGTTTCAAGAATATGTGTTTTCATGATTGGTTTTTTTTATATTTATTGCGCTATGTCGTTATCCCTACTGTAAATATTTGTACATAATAAGAGGTTAAAATGAGGATTCAATTATATGTGTAGGATTAATATTCACTACGAGTAAAGTTTTAAGAATACTTGAAACACTAGTTCATAAACAATATCACGCCTTGGAAAACCACCTGTAACAAAAATGAGGGCAAAAAAACATAAAAACGAATGAGTTAAAAAACGAAACAACAGAGCCCAGCTGGTGTTCTATTTGAGAACCTTCCTACCTTGAAATTGTTGGAAAATGGGTATATCTGAACTAGAACCATTTCTAGAGTTTGACGCAGAAGTATTTGAGTTATTTTGATTATCCGAATAACCAGAACTTGGATTAAATCGTGTATAATCCTCGCTATCCATATCATGTGCTCTTCTCAATAAACTAGCCCTAACAGGTTTTAATTTTTGTTGTTGAACGACTCCTCTATTTAGACTCGTTGAGTTATTAGATTTCTCAAGTTCATCATTCTCATCTTCATCCTCACTAAGATCAGAATCCATTAAATGTGTCAACGGTTCAGGGTCCGAGTTTGGATGGTCATGGAAAACACTTCGTTTAGGGAATAGTTCTGCAACCGATGCTTCTGATGAACTTCGTGAAGGTCCAACTCTTTCCTCATTTGATTGGAAGAGGTTTTCTGAAGAGCCATGGAAACTATGGTTTGATTGTAGGTAATAGGATGAGTCATTAACATGCGCTGGTTCTGGTCTTATGGTTACGGATTGTGAAGATCCATTATTATGGGTTGAACCCAATGATTTTATTGACGGTAGGTATTGTGACTTTGAAAGAGGTGTTGGTTTGGATATTAATGGAACCGAAGAGTGTATGAGAGGTGTAGAATTGAGCGATGAAATGGAAGGATCATGATCGTTAGATGATACTGGTGGTTTGCGCTGCGGTGGTGCTCGATAATATGGCTCGTATGATTCTGGAGTGTCTAATGATGTTACTGATGAATTATATTCTTGTTTCAATGGTCTTGCAACTGCTTGTTTGAAACTTGACATTTCATATAAGTGACTTTTACTATCAGCAAATGGGTTATCCGTCGCAGTGCGTAATGTCGAATTTGAGGAAGCATTGAGAGATGAAAAAGTTGAAGGTTTGTTTAATATGGTTGGACTGAAGCTTAAAGGATCAACATCAGGTAAAGTTGGTTTATAATTCTTTTGGTTTTCAAGAGTAAGCTTGTATAATGATTTCTTTTGATTATGTTTAGCCAATTTCTTAACAGTATGATCAACTTTAACACACACAAATTGTCTTAAAGCTTTGAATCTCAAAGTACGCAAAACTCTATGGAAAACCGGAATAGCAAAAACAATAGCAAAGAATAATTGGAAAATGAAAAATAACCAAATAGCAAATGAAACAGTCATTGTATAAAGAATAATGGCTTCATTTCTACTGTGAGTGGAAATATCCTTTAGTGTATCCCAAAATCCGTTCTGAATATTCAAAACTGAATAAAGTGTCAAAGCGTTTATGACTTGTCTCGGACTATCTGCAAGTATCAATTTTTTTGAACCGTGGAAAGTGAAATAAACGTAGAATGCCATTTTTTCAAAACCTGAAGTTGGATTGATTTCATTCAAGACACAAAAATATTTATAGCCTTGTAAAGACTTCATAATCTTGGCAACTGAATTTGTATAAATCAATGAAATGTTTCTTGTTTTGAAGACACGGATCCCTCTCACCATTTCATATAGTAATAAGACGATAGAGCATAGAATACAACCTGCAAATAACCATTTGGAAACCTTGAATGATAAATACGGTTTCACTTGAGACGACCATTCGTCAAAAGCCAACAATTTGATACAAGTGTAAACATCAACAGCATAAAACACAACACTAAGCAACAATAAGAAGATCAAAACAGCATAATTCCATATCGTGCTAAATTTTTTATTACTGAATTGATCAACATCAATATAATCAAAAAGGTTATCATCAACTTGTCTTTCCCAGCTGGAAGTGAATAAACCCATGATTATGATCTTTCTTGGAATTGTGGGCTCTTAGGCGTGGATATGAACGTGATCTTCCTAGTTTTCGACAGAGTGATACCCTCTCAGACCTGCTATTGTTTAAATGATTAGATGGAGATGGTTCGAAAAAGCCTGTCCAAGAGACGAGAGTGCACAATGCGAATACCGAAAGTTAAACTTTTATCAGGGAGGTATAGATAGTGAGGGTGTGGATGGTAGTGGTAGGTTATGTGGGCTTTATATTGATAGATGTCAGTTTGAAGTTTGACAAACTTTGAAACAGTATGGAAACATTCCTTTATGTCTTTTGATTTCTATTTATATATTAAGTCTTTAGATTCAGTCGAGGGACTGGGGACCTAGATCTAGATGAAGCAGCGCTTATAAGAGAGTCTCAACGGTTTTCGGTGTTGCCACTAGTGTCGTTCCTATTATGTATCAGTCAAAGTGGTGAATGATTTCGGGTAGAGCTTTACAATTCACATCTTGGCTGTGTTCGTTCTAGGTGATCTTTCGATACATCTGTATAGGAGGCAACTAGATTCCTACATTTTCACGCGTAGAAATATCGGGTACCTTCAAAAAATTGAGCCCACGAGACCCCTGTTTCAGAAACAGACTAACCCAGACATCAGGAAATCCTAGGCCCTTCAAAATATTTTGTTTCTCCTTCAATTTTCTGGAGTCCAGAATTAAATTAATGATATTTTGTACGTTCTAAAATATTTTGAAGCATTTCAAAGGCATTTCTCATACTTGTGAAAGAGACTATCGTCCGATCTGAAGACTGGATCCGCCAAAGCAATTGCATACATATACTGGAATGTCCTTGGTACAGTACAGCTCATCGTCAGATGAGAGCGACGGTGAGGATGAGGTGGTTCAAGCTAAAACAAGCGTCATAATAAGAGGAGACGTTCCAAAAGAGCCTGGAACATCCATATCGAGCTTTCTGCCACCACCAAAGAACAGACACATACCAAAGAGGGAACCAAGAGTGCTGGGGAAAGCCATCAAAAGAGTTGCTGGTGAAGCTGAGGTGAATCCCGATAACATAGTGTTGGAGAAAAGCACTAGGCATGTTACTTCATTTATACCCAGCTCATTGAGAAATAAGAAGCCAACTGCTCAAGTTGGAACGTCACAGAGATCAGAAATAGGAAAGCAAAAAAGTACTGAGAAGCCAAAGATTGAATTGTTCCCTACTATAAAGAGCAAACCAAAGGTGACTCCGTCAAGTTCGTCCAAGATTGAAATAAAACCGGTCGCTAACGACTACGATGAACCTAAGCCTGATGAGGAGCCAGACCATAAAGAACCGGAAATCAATCCCAAGAAGAGGCCTGCTGGCAATGAGCTGCCTGATGAGGGCTCTATAAAAGAGTTCAACGTCGACAATTTCTACCAAGAGAATCTGACACTAAAAGATCAAGGTCTACTGCAAGAGAACAAGAAACTACATACAATTACACATTCTAAGAACCAATTGAGTGCGTTAATGAAGAATGCACAACAGGATGGGGCCATACTAGACGAACGTATAGAGCATAACAAACGTTTGAAGAAAGAGAGGGGCAATAAATACGGTTGGTGAGTGTATAATTGGTAATTCATGAGTTATGATTAGTGCTAGCTTGTACAGAAGTAGGCCGCGGAATTTATTTCCAGCCGCGGCTAGTGCCAGATATATAGTGTGACCCGGATGCGTTTAGATCAACAAACGACTTCGCGAGAATTGAAAATGAAAACAAAAAATCTGAAAAAAAGTTAAAAAACAATACAAAATAGACACATACCACAATTGAAAAAAGTGACTAACTAGACGCTACTTCGTTGTTATTAGTGACTCAGGGTAAAATTGAATTGTGACTCATATTTCTAAAAGTTAGTGGCAACACGGAAAACATCCATTCCGCCTCCACATTCTCACATCTCCGTCCCACAGTCCACTCATTTTTGTGTGAAGAGGAAAAATATCGACCAAAGATCAATAACAGATAGCCTTGAACATTTAATTTGATTTTGGACTCATTCAAGTTTGCACAATTCAAAAAATACTGCCCAGAGGCTACACTGCAAAGACAAGACTATAATCCCCAGAATTACGCACTCCCATTCGATTTAAAGCGTTTTAGAATCTTAGGCTTTGAGAGATATGGAAGACCAGATCAAACAAGCTGTAGAGATTGCAATCAGCGGGACTTCTGATTACAACTTAAAGCAACAAGCAATCAATTTCTTGAATGAACTTAAGGCATCTCAAGACGGGTGGCAAGCATTTTCATTACTGTTGAAAGATGTATCGTACCCAGATCAAGCTAGATTTGTTGCCTTACAAGCCTTAAATGATTACATCCCAACTTTATCTCAAGAACAAAATAGTTATATAAGGTCAACTCTATTTACTTATTTACAATCAATCATCTCTAATCATAAATTTGACCAAGCTTTTTTGAAAAACAAATTAGCTGAAACTTTTGCATCATTATTTTGTGCCACCTATTTACAGAGCTGGTCAAGTTTTTTCAAAGATTTTGAAAATCTGATTCAAAATGAAGATGAAGTTGCTATTGATCAATATTTACGAGTGTTATTAGCGATTCATTCTGAAATAGGTGACCAACTAATTGTCAGAGAAAGACCTTTGATTGAAAGAAATAATGCATTAAAAGATTCAATCAGAGCTAATGATATGACTAACCTCACTAAGATCTGGAGAAAACTATTGGAAGATTTCAAAGAAAACCAAAGTTCATTATCGCAAGAAATATTGAGGAATTGTTTACAAGTCATAGGTGGCTATGTATCATGGATAGAGATTGCTTTGATTGTAGAACCAAATTATATCAATTTAGTTTTACAATTCTTATCAAAAGAATCTCAAAAATCAACTTGTTGTGAAACTTTGGTGGAAATCATCAGCAAAAAAATGAAACCAGAAAACAAATTACAACTGTTATCATTATTGAACTTAACAAATGTTGTTAGCTCATTATCATTAGATGGCTCAGATATTGAATTTGTGGAACATGTTGCAAAATTATATAATGCAATTGGGCTAGAACTAACCTATATCCTTGACTCAGCTGAAGCATCACCGGAAATTAAAGCATCATCAGACCAACAAATCATCACATTGTTCCCATTTATATTGAATTTCTTGGAGAACCCTTATGATGATGTTTCCTCTTTGGTTTTTTCATTTATCTCAAGTTTCTTAGCTGTATTGAGAAAAATTATGAAACAGAGTAATGGAAATATCGATTCAACTCATTTAGAACTATTATCAACATTATTACAAAAAGTTATCATAAAAATGAAATATGATGAATCAGATGATGGTGAAGATGAAGATGATGTTTCGGAATTCAATGAATTTAGAGCCAAGTTGAAAGTTTTCCAAGACACAATTGCAATCATTAAACCAGATTTGTACATTCAACAAACTACAAGTTTGATTGAACAATCAATTTTTGGCAATGGTAATCAAGATTGGAGAACTGTGGAACTTGGATTATTTGAACTAACGAACTTATCTGATAGTTTAAGGAATAATATACTTGGGTTACCAAAAAGCTCTCTTCAAGATTCAAAACCATACCTAGTTTTCCAAGAATATTTGCTGAGAACTATCAATTCTAACGTTGTTTCCATTGACCATCCACTAATTCAATTACTGTTTTTTGAATTAATTGTCCGTCATTATACGTTTTTCAACACTGCAGCTGATAAGCACGCGTTAACAAACCATATATTAGAACTCTTCATATCTGTTGGCTTATATAATTCAAATGAAAAGGTCCAAATCAGATGTTGGTATTTATTTTTCAGATTTGTCAAATTAACTAAACCCCAATTAAATGACGAAATTATTACTCGTTTAATTACTGATTTATCTCAAAAATTATTGGTTATTGAAGCCGAATTGCCTCAAAAGGATGGTGATTCAGAATTGGTGGAAACTTCTTCCAAATTTGATAACCAATTATATTTATTTGAAACTTTAGGTCTATTGATCTCCTTAGTTGACAATAACAAGGTTGATTTGAAAGTTAAATTACTAGATTCAATCTTGAGTCCAATTTACCAAGGTCTCGAGAAGATTGTTTCAGACCCAAACAAAAATCAATTGACTGTTCTTCAGGCACATCATTCATTAATGGCAATTGGTACTGTTGTTAGAGGGTTTGAATATGATTCTTCTCCTAATAAGAAATATCTACCAGAGGTTATTCAAAGATTTAACAATACAGCTGAAGTTGTTCTTGTTACACTTGAAAGTATGAATAGTCATGAAGTTGTTAGAGACGCTGCAAGATTCTCATTTGCCCGTTTCATCCCGATTCTGAAAAATGATATAAGTAGCCATTTATCACGTTTGATTTCTACTTTATTGAGCTCCAATAATCTAAAATTCAGTGAAATGACAGATTTCTTGGGATTTATTGGTCAAATCATCCACAGCTTCAACAAGGATGATTTGATTTACAACTTGTTGAACGATCTGTTTACTCCATTGGTTAATAAAGTTTTTGAAATGTTGAATGATAAAGGTGAAAATGAAGTTTATGAGTTAATGCCAGATGTTATTAGAGAAAAAAGCGCATTAAAGAAGGCATTTGTTTTATTGTTGATCAATCTAACTCAAAATAACATTTCAAGTTTAATGGTCACACAAACGAATAAATCTGATTTGCCAATCATTCTACAACATTTATTAACGGATGCTAATGATTTAACTGATCTACAGGTTTCCAAAATTGCATTAAGTGCATTGTCTCTGTTTGCCAATCTTTTTGGCAATGATACTGTTAATGACCCAAAAGACAAGTACAATACAGGTATGACTATCGACGGTATTTCCTCATTTTTGTTGGAAAATTTGGTTAAATTAAGTTTCCAAATCCCATTCCAGAACCCCAAATTTGATATCAAAGACGCCCAATACAGATTCATTGCAGATGAGATAGCAAACATCTTAAAAGTATTATACAACATCAAGAATCAGGAACTGATCACATATTTGAGAGAGGTCTATTTCCCTCAGATTCAGTTACCAAGCAATGTTGGTGATGATTTAGTTCAAAACTTGGTGAATTTGGATATCAAAGAGTTCAAGAAATACTTTGTCAACTTTGTGCTTCAACTCAAATCTTGAGATTGACATAATTTTCCCTGCAAATAGAGCCCTCACTATATATATAGACACCGCACTCAAAAAGACTAATTTTGCATTCGATTAATGATGACAGTTGTAGAACAATTCTAATATTTATAAACTGATATGAGTTCCGGGGCTGTTCGGCCGGAACTGAAAGGGTTTTGGATTTTGGCAATTTTTTTGATCGTTGGAAAAGCAGTAACCAAACAAAGGCGAACAGGCTCACCAGTGAAGAACAACAAGCATTGACAAGCAAATTTAAGCCGATTGGTGTCCGAATAATATACGCTATCTATATCGAGATAAGAACTATAATAGCCTAGTCGTGCTACTTTCAAACGGACACACAAGACTCGAATTGAACATTTTCGAGTGAGGCTTCTTTTAGCAGAGAGCTCCCTAATAGAAGCAAATATCGAAATTGACTTACATATTGTTTACCCAAAACAACTACAAGACTCAAATACCATACAGAATTTCAAATTCTCAAAATGGCGAATTTCCAAGATCCGTCTATAATATCGTTGGTGTCGGGGCCAGCAATCCAAGAACATCCAGCTCAAACTTCGTTTGAGAACAGAACAGAAGATAATGCCATCACCAAGTTTTTACGTGAAGCTGAATACAAAAGAGAAGAGGAAGAAGAATCCAAAAGAAGCGCCATTGATAGCAGCTTGAAAGGGGAAACTGAAGATAAACCAGAAGTCGAGGAAGAGGATGATGAAACAAAAGCTTTGAGGAAGCAACAGGAATTGGAATCCTGGAAACTTGACTTGGGCCCATGGCAAGATGAAGAAAGATTGAGGTACGAAATGGATTTCCTGTATAATCTCAAAGAATCACCTGACAACTTTGTTCCAGAAGGATTGCCAAACATTGAATATTACAGACTAAAAGCCAAACAACCTCAAAGACCAAGCTATTCCAACAGATCAAATAACGGAGGTCATTACAGTGGTAGAAACAACTATAGTGAAGGCGGGCCATCTACTGGATCAATGGGTAATTTCCAAATAAAGAACAGAAGAGGCCAGGACAAAGGTTTCTCAAGACATGGTGGTGACCATAGCAGTCATCAAGGTAGAAGAAACAACAGAGAACATCGTAACAAGAAACAAGATGAAAATGCTTCATGGCTTGCAGAACTAGAAAGAGGCGGTTTGGGAACCTCAGCTGGGACTGCTGAAGATTTTGAACAATATAAGGCCAAAATCAAATTAATGGAGCGTCAAAAGAATGGCGAACTGGTTGAAGAACCAAGCTCTACAGCTGAACAAGACCCAAAGAACGCTGTTGATAACCTGTTTATTTCAGCTAAACCAAGCCTGAACAAAGCACCAAGCTCATCTAATGCTTCCACTACTGGTGAAAGTACTGGTACTAAAAGATCTAAATTTTTGGGAATTTTCGCTCAAGGTACTCCTACTTCAGCAGATCTTCCACCACAAACTAATAGCTCGAAATCATCCTCCTCGAATGAAGGAGTATCCAAAATTCTATCACTACTGGATAGCGGTGAGAAGAATGCGCAAGCGGGTTCAAATAACTCTACACCACAACAGCCCCAACCTTCAATTGCAAAACCTGCACAAAGAAGTCAATTTAACTTTAATAAAGATAGTTCTCCTTCTGCAGGATCTACTCCTTCTCTTCCACCAGGTTTACCTATCCCATCTGCACAAGGTCCTGGAAATATCTTAGCTGGTGGTTCCAAAGATCAATTTTTCTTATCGTTGCTTAAAAAAGCACCTGAGACTAAAGCTGGTAACTCATCTGCTACTCAAACTCCAAGCCCAGAAATGACAACAAAGCGTAATGCAACAGAAGCTGACAACTCAAAACCTTCTTTCCCGCCAGGCTTCCAACCACCACCAGGATTATCACAATCGCATCCTCAATCACAATTACCTCAACAACAATTTCAACAACAGCAACAACCACAGAATCAGCAGTTCATACCTGTTTTCCCTCCCCAATTCCAAAATCCTCAAAACAGAGGCCAAGCTGGTCCCCAGGGCCAATTTTTGGGCTTCAACCCTCAACAACAGCCACCTCCATGGGCCACTCATCAAATTCCTGGTGATATTCCACAAGGTAGATTCATGCCTCCACCACTTCCAAATGGTGCTGGGTTCCCACCGCAACTAAGACAAGGGGGTCCACAAGGTTCAAATGTTCCACAGAGATATTTTGCCCAAGATTTCCAAGGTGCTCCAAATCAACAACCAGTTTTCCTTCCTCCATTTGGAGGCCCTGGTGGTCCAGATGGTCATTCGAATGGTGAAGGTCAACAACGTGGAGCTCAACAAAACTTCCCACCAGGGTTCTTTCCCCCACCGGGCTTCCCAGGAAATCCAAACCAACAATAAGTACTTAAACATAAGGATTAGGAAGAATGGAATGGGAAAGATTAACGAAGTGTGAATTTCTATTCATTGATATTGCTTATAAATGTACTGCACAATTCAAAAAAGAGAACGTGAAGCTATGTAATTTTGAATATGGGAATTAACTAAACTACCTAGGATTTAAGTCTTAATGATTAAAATGTAGTGATTTTTATCTATTGTTAAATACAATCGCTTCCTATTTAAAATACGCTGGAGATTTTCGTTATCAAGTTCAATATTTGTAGATGTTCATCAGAACCATTTGATAGCCGTTGATCAGTTTCAAACAAAATTTGTGAAAAGTCATTCTTTTGTTCTGAAGTGAAAATATCGTTCAAGATCAGCTCGTCGTGTAACTGGTTAACGATATCGATTCCACTCCAACCTTCCAAGATTGCATCTTCAACAACTCTGAATATTCTGTTGAAATTTTTGTTTTCAGCAACTTTCAGTAACCCATCCAAGACGTCTTTTGGAACTGACCCTGCAATTTCACGTATGCTGTTCACAGTGATGAGTTCATCAGTATTGGTGTCTTCCTCATCCAAATCAAGATCACCGTCATCATCTGTGGCTATACTCTTCACAGTGCTTGAATGCAGTCTAGCTGCTGATTGTAGAAATGTAATGGCTTTACGTAAATCACCACTTGCAATTTTCAAAACCTCTTCCAGCACCCCATCTTCTAACCTTACTTTTTCCTCTTTTTGAATATGTTGCAATCTTAACAAAGCATCTTCGTTATCTAAAGGTTTGAAGCGGAACTTGGAACATCTGGATGCCAACGGATCGATGATTCTTGTTATATAGTTACAGATCAAACAGAATCTAGTAACACCTGAATAAGTTTCCATAGTTCTACGCAGAGCTGATTGAGCATCCGCAGTCATTGAATCAGCTTCATCCAGTATGATAATCTTATATGGAGGACATGGATATTTTTCTAGATCTTCAGCTGTTGGGTTTGAGACTGTTAGTCTTGCAAAGTTTTTAACCTTTTCACGTACAATTGAAATACCTCTTTCATCAGATGCATTCAGTTCAAGAACACGAGTTTTACTCAAAGTTGGACTAAAATGTAAATTGTTAGTTGCTATTTGAGCTGGTGGGTAGATTTTATTATACTTACCCATATAGTTCTTTGGTTAAAGCTAAAATTGTAGATGTTTTACCAGTACCAGGAGGACCATAAAATAACATGTGAGGAAGCTAGAATGAAAGAGTCAGTTTTCGATTTCCGAGAATATAAAGCAATTATCAGGACAACTCACGTTAGCAGAAACTAATGTTTTCTTCAAGACAGTTACAGCGTGATCTTGAGCTGTGACTTCATTCAAGTTCTTTGGACGACTAAATTTTGAATTTAGTATTTTTGATCTTGCTGATGAGCAGCAGAAAAATAAGCACATACTATTTTTCAACCCAAGGTAGGGCCCTTTCTTGGAAATCCTTCGTTTTCGAGGACCCTTTACCACTATTCTTTGTGAAGAAGTTATTCATGGCTAGATTGTGTTAATTGAACTGGCAATATTTAGTAATATGATTCAAGTGTTGGCTTATTATCTTCATTCGATGAAGACGTTCTTTAAACGCGTTTTTTTTCAGGCGCGCGCTCGCTTCAAGAAAGACTTGTTCGCGGAAAACTTTAAACAACTATTAAGATCAAAAGCTTTAAACGTTTCTTTGAGCTACAAATTACAATAATTGTCGTTCTTTGATATTAATTGTATTAAAGTGCTACTCACAAGGCGAATGTCCCTGAAAATGGTCTATTATGTTCTTTTTTTGAGTTGGGTTGCTGTAGAGGAAAAATTAAAATATAGTAAGTGACTTAATGAACCCCAATGACTGAGAGTTCAAGAGTCCACACACGCCGTATATGTAGGTGAACAGTTATATCAGATAAGCCATCGGATTGCAATAAGCCTGGAACTTGAATGGCAACAACAGTGTTTGACCACCAACACTTACGAGCTGGTTTTCTCCAGAACAATAGTAATTTGGATGAAGTGCCTGCACTTTTGGCCCTGGATTCTGATCTATTTCTTGAAACAGAACGGGATGCCGATCTTGCAGCGTTACCTGCCAGTTCTGCTAGTCTTGATCTTCTGGATTGCTTGAGACTGACATTGGATGAGACGGGATTTAGTGCTGGGGAATCTGGTTCAGCAGGTGGTTCAGGATGCTTCAAATCTATTAAAGCCAGCGATGTTAAAACCGTTTTACCTGGTTCAGCAGATCTATTACCCCAATCAGTCTCAACGTCAAAGCCAGAAGAACACAACATTTCTAATAAATGTTCTTCGGCAGGTCCTAATTTCTTGCCAGGTTCATAACCTAAACCTTCAAAGACTTTGTCACGACTGACCAAATAGCTGCCTGCAGCTTGTTTGATTAATCTGATTCCTTGTGGGCTGATTCCCTTTTTCGGTGGGATCACATAATAATCTAAATCTTCTCTCAAAACAATAATGGCTGGTTTTTCATTCAACACTTCAATATCTGGAGTCGAATAACTGTCATAAACTTCTGGTTGAGCAGTTGGTGGTAATTTCTTAGCAGCAGCACCGAAACTGTCAATGATATATTGGAAGCATCCTGGAGAAAAATTGACATAGACGATATCATCTTCGGTTAAATTGGTAATGACGTTCCCATTGATATCAACAAAAACCCCATTAGGGAACAAGCATAGCAAGATACTTTCTGGTAAACTCATTAATTCATCTCTTGTGATATGAAACATTTCACCCCTAATGTTGAGCTTGATGATTGAATTCAAATCAATATCATCATCTAACTGTGTTGTATCTGTTCTCAAAGGAGCTTCTGGTGAAACTTGGGTAATGATATCTGGATTTGACATTTTTTTTTATTACCTGGTTGCAATGGGTTATGATTTCTAACCTCTATGGGCACAATGTTATCGCAGATAACACTATATACGTGGAATATTCAACTTAATTGAATCCTGATGTAGAATTGAACAAGCTTCTCTATTGTTCAACACAGCTTCACTGAGCTATGGCCACAACAAACGAATCAAGGAACCTGGATGCCCAACGCGTATTTCAAAGTGGTAACAACGATTCAAGGCAGAGACCACGATTTGAGTTATGGATTGTGAATTTGGTGAGTGATGAGTTGAACTTTGCAGGAATCTAAGTTTATTTGTTTCGCTGGCGTTGATAATATTTGCAATGTCCTTTTGACTAACAAATCAAAAAGATTTTTACGACGTTCACAAAAGCTCGAATTTCCGCGATTTCCGCGAACAACTTTTGCAGAACGTTTTCGTGAAATCTTACCCTCTGGCTTACGCAAGACATATGAATATTTAGTTCAATTTGATCAATTTATTTCTCTTCATCTTCTTAATTTTGGTTCAGTAAGGGTACTTTGAAGATGGCTATAAAGGAAATCAAGGGTAAGGACGAGGTCTTATCAGATGGTGACATATGGGCCGAGAGTGACGAAGATTTCCAAGCCGAACAACAAGATGATGAGTTCTATGGTGAAAGACCTGCAACTGCTGAAGACGCTGAAACCTCAGCATTGAGAAGAATCCACGCGAAGAAAGGGTATTTGGATGGATTATCTGCCTCAAAAGAAGATAAGCTGCAAGAGGGCTTTGACAAAGGATACCCCTTAGGGGCTGACCTTGGACTTTCTGTTGGTAAGATTATTGGTCAATTACAAATCATCATCGCTTCAAATGATAGCACTATTGAGGTCAAAGAACATGCAAGAGATCTCCTACAGAACGCACAGAACGAACTGACAATTCAAAAAGTTCTTAACCGGAAGTATTTTGATGATGATTTGAGTTTGGTTAATAATTCGCACCCATTGTTGAACAGATGGAGAGAGCAGTGTGACGAATTACTAGCTGATGAAAGCAATCGTTCTCGAACATGAAGATCACTAGAGAATCTATAAACCCTCCATTTGTCGGATAACAGACTTCGAAGAATTCTATTTTCTATAAGGATATAATGTTGTTGAATGGCAATTGAAATTGGAATTGTTGTGATGGTGATATTGATGAGAAAGCTGTTGATGAATCTTATGGAAACTCAGTTGCCATCAAATAAGGTTTGTAACGCATACAGGCTTCCCATAAGAATTGAGGTAACATTATAGAGAAATTCCCTCCGACTTAGGACCAATAGCTGGAAATGTTACCTGCTCTATGATATATAAACCTTGGTATCGGAATCATTGACCGTTAAAATAAGCTGTATATCAACCAATGTAAAAACCCACATAGATAGGAGCTGAAACATAATAGTCAATACTGAAATTGCTTTTTTTCTTTTATAGTGATGGGAATATTACTCACTCATTACATTTGCTGCTATTGCTGTTGTTGGGTTGGCCTCTTCGACCTCTGGTGTTCCTGAACATTTCTTGAAGTTGCTGCTGTTGTTGTCTTCGATTGTGACGGATAGTCTCGCCAAGGAAAAATTTGTTATTATTCATGCGTTGTGATTCTTGATGCTGACTATATTATGACTCTTGATTACTTGTGACAGTTTCTAGTGGTAGGAAACTCTGTGCTTGAGGGACTGGCCAACTTGTCAATTTTGGATTGATTGGTTTTGTGTCAGTCCAAACGGGGATTTTAAATCCATTGCATAGTTGTGACGTACGAAACTCCAGTCTTTGAAGACTGGTATGAATACTCAATATTGATAATACTAGAAACTACTAGGGCCTTAGTTGAACATCATTTGCAACCCAACGTGTCTCATATATTGTATACAACAAACTTGGAAATATTGAAAATTGATCAATATGTACATTCATCATTATCTAATGCCAGTCCAGCATGTATCTTTTCAGTCAATAATTTGGACCTTCAAGGTTTATTCTATTGAGAGCAGCCAATTAATATTTCGAAATAATTTGTTTCTCATCTTCAAATGTTTTGTTTCAAAGCAGCTGCCGACTCATATGATTTCATAATCGAGTAAAGTATTTTTTGATCTTGTTCTTTTGCCCATAAGTGAATGAATTGTAAGAAAAATAACCAGAAATATAACTGATTGTATATTTCAAAGCTCTGGTTTATATGAACAGCAAAAAGGACAGCGAAGAGGTGAAGGTAACAACAGCATTGATATGGGATGACCAAAAATATTTATAAATATTCATTACCAGCAGATGAATTGTGCAGTTTTAAAGATGAAAATTAAAATTGGTTGTAATGAAGCAGAATATGATTCCATATTGCCTTTATAAGTTGTTGATGTAAAGAGTTACTTATTTGACTTCCTCACCAAATGCTATGCTTTTTATCTGTTGAAAACTCATATTCAGCTTCCTCACGTTCAGCCTGTTCTTGTCTCATCAGCTTAGCTTGCCTTCTTCTTTCTAACGCATTACTGACCTCCATTGTTGCCAGTGCGCCTGCACAAAAACCGATCATTGAGCACCAGGCAGTCATAAAGAGACAAGCACTTCCGATTGAAATAATACCAGGGATTGCGCTCATCGAAGGTGTATGAGTAAATAGGATAAAGAGATTTCAAGATTTTAGTATCCAGTTGTTGTTCGAATAGTTTTCAAAGATGTCAGCTTAGAAGGAGTGGATTGTGACGCATCTTTATAAAGTGCAGGAGATCAGTATTTGTACACTTGACACAAAGACAAATCTTCAAACTAAGCAAGCGAAGTACAACAGCCTAACACCTGCACAAATGCGAATGCAATGTATTGCCCTTCTCATTACATCCTACGTTATAACATTGGACAAATTGTATTTATATGTACGCACAGCAAAGTGGTTTCCAGAGATAAGCCTGTGTAGTACACGATACCGTCATTGATTAAAAAAATTAAAGCGCCTATATTGTACTTCAACCCAAAAAGAAAACTCACATCATCAACTCATATACCAGATACTCATAAAGCGATCCTGAACATTGTGGTCTTTGGATAGGCAATTTCTTGATGCAAAACCAACTTGATTTCATGTTGTTTAATCAATAGTGTGCAACATGTGAGTGAAGATTTGAAGATGGTCCATTTCTGTGTTTAAAATATTGTAATTGATCCAACTAGGAATAACGAGGAGCGCACAAAATAATGATATTTCAGAATAAGAGAGGTTGCAAATGCCATCCCGAATAGTTTTAAGACTTATAAAGGTCACAGAGCTAGCCCATATGTTGATATCAACAGTGGTGGATAATGTTTAAAGAATAGTGACAAGACACATATCAATGTTTGTTTTCAAGCTGGATAGATGGCGTATCACTGCTTTCTGGATTTTGGATGTCACCACCAGTAAGCTGGGTGTATGCTTTTGCTTGGTCTAATCTTTGTTGTTCGATTTCAGCCCTTTGAGCTGCAAGATTCCTTCTCAAAATTGCCAAATATGTCAAAACAGATGAGGTAAAAAGCGCCGCACTATTCAACAATAAGCCAGCAACAAATAAAGCTTCCATGTTAAGTATAATTATTCAAGTTTTAATGAGTTCCGTGGGTTTATAGATAGTGTTGAAGAAAAGAGCATCTTGGGGGTTTATTGTACTTTAAAACTAGGAACGGATCTTCAAGGCATTACACAAAAACAAGTTCGCTACGCTAAATATTAATCTGAACCCATGACGTCTTAATAAAACGTATTTTTATAAATAGTAATGATTTCACCAGAACGAGCACCAGCCGATATAATGTTGGCATAGATTCTCCACTGATGTAGCTTGTTGAATAAGCTTATCAACTTGGTTTGGAACACTTAGTTCGTTAAAGCGACTAAAATCGTTCCCGGTCAACTTATCGGTAATTCTCTTCAAGACTAAAACAGCGCGCGCGTTCCTAATTTCAATCTTTTGTTGAACTTCTAACTTTGCTGCTTCTTGATCGTCGATTTGACCTCTGCGCAGTAGTTCTGCAGTATTCACTTGCTGGAACTGGATACCAGTTGCATCAGCAATTGTTTTCGTAGGTAAGTCGAACCCCCAATTGATCAATGGATCATATGCAAATGCTTCTAAGATGGCCATTAATGATTCCTTATTGTCACGAAGAACTCTCATGACATGTTCACATGTGATTCTAAAAGTACCTTCGATACCGCTAACCTCCATAGCATATGTCAGCATTCTCGTTAATCTGAATGGGACCTTCTCAGGGTATTTCTCACGCAAAATTGCAGCTTCAAAACAATCACCAAAATCAATATGGACCACTTTACCGGTAATTCTATCTAACATTAAATTAGACGGATGGCGATCACCAAGACCTAGGATATACCCAACCATAGACATAACAGCTAAAGATCTGGTATAAGTTGTTCTTCTATCTAGCCAGGACTCAGAAGACCTACTCTTCAACCATAGCACTTTGTATAAATCCTGACCCCTAGTATTGTCCAGCGCATAAGTGAACACTTCAACTTTTTGCAATAATGTTAAATTGTCATAATCTGGTGCCATCTGCAACATAATACGATGCTCGATATTCAAAATAATGTTTCTAGATTCACGGTATTCTCTTATCAAGACATGGAAAGTGTCACTGTTTGGAACCCAACCTAACAAACCCGTCTTTGGTGAAAGTGGGATCGCTGGATATTGCTGAATATCCAAATGCCTCTTGAAACACTCAGGATCATTGACCAACAAAGTATTGACCAAACCAAACAACTGCATCACCAAATTATCCTGACGGATATCTTCATGACCTTTCAATAAGTAGAAATACTCTTTCCCGTCACTGCCTTTGATCCCAATACGACGTGGTCTTTGTTTAGAAGAGATAACAGTAAATGTTGGCTCAAAACTGATAATATTCACAATTGGCTTACCTGGCTTATAAGTACCAGGAATTGCCAGTTCCAAATCTTTAGCAGCCAACAATTTTGGAGAAACATATTGTAGCTCAAGTGTTTGAAGCTGTGGAAGCTGTCTATTGATACGACGGAAAACGTTGTAATAAATATCCCAGGCTTGGTTCAACTTAGCTATATCCTTTGTGCGCACAAAACTCAAAACCCATTCATATGCATGACTCAAGTCCCTACCAAATGTGTTCTGGAAAGAAACTTCACGTAGGGTTTCTGGTCCTCTTTCAAGCATTTTATGTAAAGGTTCAAGAACAGCAAACATCTTTTCAGTATTATGCTCACCAAAAAACAAACGAGAAGCATCCTCAAGACCTTCATACCATAACTCATGCCACAAAACTGCGACTCTGATAAGCTCATCACCAACAAGTTCTGATTGTCCAACAAGAATAGGGCTATGTATTCTCATCTTATCAAGAATAGTTAGAGCAGCACGCTGTCTGGAAACACTATCAGACTTCACAGCGACAGTCAATGGGTGTACCAAGGCTTGTGGATGTGCCTTACCAAGATCAGATAATAGACCATGTAAGGATCTGCTCACTACCTGATTAGGCTGATGAATACGAGAAATCAACTGTGGGATAACTTCTAACCACGTATCAATCTTTACCATACCAAAACCCTCAGTCATTGCTTGGGCAGGCTCCTGAATACCACCGAATGTGAACCACAATGTCAATAATCTCAAGGTGTCCTGTAGAGGATTAGACTCAGACAATGAAATGGAATGGAAAAAACCACGAATAGCGGGAACAACATGCTGCTGGACAAGCTCCTGGGAGTAAGTATTTTCTCCTTCACTACTGTCATTGATCGCGGATTTTGAAGTTAAAAGGGAAATCACTTCGAAGTTCGCCAACGCCCAGTTATGCCATGCCTTATACCAATTGCTATCAAAATGAGTGGCTAAGAGGTAAGAACCTAAAATTGTCTCAGAGTTCTCAGTTCTCCATTTTGGCTGTAAAGCAACCTGCCACTCACCTTGTTTCAAAAAGCATCTAGCCAATAATCGTGTGTATTCTTGAACATTCTTGATGTTCGTATGTGCAGGTAATGGTTGTGTGATCAAATCGTCAGGATTCAACCCCAAATCATGAGACATTCTTGAAGTGAAATCAATTAAGTGGCTCAACGCCTCTCTTTGCGAACCAGTCGCCCACATATACTTCAATTGGGCATATACGACTTGTGGAGGAGCTCTTGATGTATTAGGATCATCACCTTCTTCTAGTAAAGAATTCAATGATTTCTCTGCCAAGCCCAACCTACCAGATTTTCTGCATAAATTGGCAAACTTGATCCACATTTCCATATCTTGTTTTGGCTTCACTACCAGAGTACGAACCTTTAATAATCTTTGCCAAATATCGACATTTCTTTGACAACCTAACAAACGAGCATTCCAAGTCTTTCTCATAATACCACGGGCTTCTGAATGTTGAGGGAAGTTCTTGTACCTGATGATCTCTTCTAGCTCTGCAAGCATCTGGACTCTTACGACAACACCATAAGCTCTGCTATAACTTTCACTAACCAACGCGGTAATTTCAGTAACCAATAAATCTCGGGCTTTCACAATGTGTGATGATGCCTCTTCAAAATTGTTTCTATGCAAGCACAAGATCGCATTGAAGAATGATCTATCTGGTGATTCAGGCTTCATGACGGTGATGTAAGTATCCATTCTTTCCCATTGACCAAGACCCCATGCAGCAGCAGCAGCAAGAGGAGCAACGGTCCTCTTGATATCAGTTGAAGAATTAGTCCACTTCTCTTGAGCCAATTGAGATAATTGATCCCATTCACCTAATGCGTGCAGACAACGCATTTTACCCATGGTAGTCTCGATAGTGTCGACTGGCCTCTCGTTGTAAGCTTTCAATGCGTCTTCCCACCTTTGTAACTTTTCATACCAAGTTTCCTTCAATTGTAAATCATGATGTTGCTGAGCATGTTTCAAAATACCAATAGCAGCGTCTGATTGTTGTAGCTGGTTATTGATGCTGATAAGCGATTCAATGGTTGGAGTTGATGGCTCTTGGCTAAATTCGAGTTCCTTATAGTGTAATGCTTTAGCATATGCATGACAACGTTGAGCATACTGACCCAAGGTAGAAATGTGAATAGGTAGCGGTTTATCATCATGCTCCATGAACTCTGCTAGATTTAACAACGTCTGGTAGATTTCTGGAGGGTTATTAGGTGATGACAAGGCCATACACAATGATTGAACCAACTCTTCTTGATGTTGTGTGTATAGTTCACTCCAGCAGCTCGCAAAACTTGCGTTGAATAAATCCTTAGCTAATGGGTAGTAACTGCTTGCAAGAGCAGAACATGCTCTCAAAGCATGTGAGGGTGATTCCTTCAAAAGTTGGACACTCAGTCTTCTACTCCACTCTTGCCAATCTTCCTTTGTACGACACTGGGAGCATTGCCATGCGTTTTTCAAGATTTGCTGATTCACTGGTAGCTTCTTGGATGGCAACTCAACAATGTCAGGCGCATCTCCACCTTCTAATTCCTTATCTAATATCAAGTTTTGTGGAAGTGGCTCGTCGTTTAAAAGCTTGTTGACTAACTGGTCATAGGCCGAAGATTGAATTTTATATCTGACTAGAATCTTATTCACAACAGGAATAAAAACGGTAAACTCGTTACCCATCTGTAAGAGTAACAAGCTCAATGTGTTCATTGCTGCTTTAATCAGTTCATCATTATGGCTTCCTAGAACCCTCAACAAAGTATGTATTATTCTTGAAGACATATCGTTTAAGCTAACATTTCTAGATAGCTTCCCAATAGTGGTTATTGCAGATTTCTTCAAATTTTGAGGCCCAAATTCAAATAAATGGACCACGTTCGGTATAATTAAGTGAACATATTCTTCAATATTACTACCGAATACCACAAATGCCTTCAATACTCTTAATGACACATTTGTGGTCTTATCATTCCCAAGGACATCGAGTAATAAAGGTAGAACTGATGACAAATGCATTTTGAACTCTCCATCCAACGCTTTGGCTATTGATTCTATGAGGGATATTATAGTGACTTGCAAATTAGCCAAATGGAAAAATTCTTTGATTGCTCCAAAAACATCTGGTAAGAATGGTCTTATGTGTTGTTTAACAATAGACACCAAAGCACTCATTTGTTGCAGATAAAACTCGAGCATTGATGGTGGACAAGTATGCATGACACTAATTATAGCCTCGATTATACTTCCTGTGAATTTAATGCATGTGATTGTGATGGTCTTGAATATTAACACAATGGTTTGGATACAACTTGAGTGGTAAGCAGCCAGTGAAGAATCTTTGAGTATTTTCAACAAAGTACTTATAACAACAGTTGGATAGTATTCCTCATTGGAAGGACTCATACCTTGCATCAATAGTGCAACATCTGTAGGGGGTCCCTCAACAACAACATGTTTGGAACTTCTTTCCACCTCTTTATGCTTGTAAGGGTCAAGGGCTCCTAGAATACCCAATAATCTGACGGTTTCTCTTCTTATGGAAGGTGAATTTTCCGATTTTAAAATATTGATAATGATACCTAATAATTGTGGATAATCCAGTAATGGTTGTATAACATAACCAGTCGAGCCTGCAAGCTGACCCAACGTTTTCAAGGCAGAATCTCTCTTGAAAGATGAGCTTTGATCTTGGAAAGTTTCTAAGATCAAGGGCATTAGTTCAGGTATAAATGGTTTAATTTCCTCACCACCAACAACTGATAATTCACCTAATGCAGCAATAGAGCTTGAGGCAACAGATGCGCTTTTATCTCTAGCCTTCGGTAACAAAACGTTAACAATTGGCTTCACATAGGGCTTGGTGACATTTTTGGAAGATGTGATCAATAATGATAATAATATAGCACTCTCTTCTTTTTTTCTGCTTGCAGATGAATATTCCAATTTGGTTAATAATTGAATCAAAGTTTTTCTTAAAAATGGAACAATATAGGCAGGGTTGATAAATGATAATCTCCCAATGATTTGTATAGCAACCTCCTGAATTGCAAAATATTCATCATTCAACGCCATAAACAATAGCCTAACGTTATCAGCCTGTGATAACTGAGGGTCAAAGTTCTTCCCTAAAGAATTCAACACTTCAAGTCTTATGTCAGGGATTGGATCTGTGATGGCAATGGTCAATAGTTTGTCCAAAACCTCTGAAACAGCATTTAAAGAATAGCTTGAAGTTTGGAAACAAACCGAGTCCTTCAGGAATAAATCACAAGACGTCAATGCAGCGACCTTCCTCACCTCAGGGTTATCATGTTCAATATATGTAATAGTGCAATATCTCACAAACTCGAATAGTGATTCATTTTTAAAGTTGAAGAAGCTCAACAACTTGAGAGCCTGTATTATAATATAATCGTCATTATTGATACCATTGCGTGCTCCAGTGTTGTCTCGATATTGTCTTGCTAGTTGTGGATTCATTATATTTGTTGAAGTTGGAGAGCCTGGTTGGCTGAATGCGTAACCTGAGAGGCAATAGCTTAATAAATTAAGAGTCTTACTATTTATGGTTTGCTCCAATGGGGGTATTCTTTGTGTGAGTACCAGTAGACACTCTCTCATATGGTCACTTAAGGAACAGGATAACAACATATCCAATATATCCTTTTGTAAGTGTTTCGTCAAAGCAGGACCAACAGCAGAGGCCAATTTGCTTATACAATAAAAAATAGCCGGTTCAATGTCCCTGCGTACTCTTGATTTTGAGCTTAATCCATCTCTCACATTATCTAAAATGGCATCCAGATATGTGGTGATTTGGCCTTCCACTTCATATGAAATATCACCAATAGATATCAAAATAGAAGCCTTCTCATTTTCTTCCTTCAGCTGTGCTAGATAGAACAAAAGGGTACGATGCAAGTATTTTTCAACAAATTTTGGAGGATTGTATGCGGCAAGTAATGGGATTATGTGTGTGACTTCTTGTCTTATAATATTGTATTTGTGTTCTCTGAATTTAAATGAAGTTTCAAAAATTGCATCATATTTATCCTGAATAAACATACCACCTTTCTTCACCAATTCTTTGAATACTAATAGGGACCCATGAATGGATTCACTTGTGTTCATTTTGAACCCAGCTGAGGCACCTTCAATCAATTTGGTGAACCAATCTTTCCTCAAGTTTAGATCACGCTCATAGATAACGTCCAAACATTTCTCCAATGCCTTGGCAGCATCTATTCTGATAACCAACTTTGAGTCTCTGAGTGCAATCCAAATGTTCTCCAGGATCGTATTAACATAGCTGTGGAATAACGTTGGTGAGTTATCAGCAATTGAAGCTATTATCAAAACAGCAGCATGTCTTTTGCTCTCCTGCTTCTCCGTTTGTAACAATTCAATGGCATTTCGAGTCTCATGATCCACGAAATCAGAGGTTAAGCTACCACCTGGAATAGCCAATTTACCCAGAGTTTTTGCAGCTAGCTTCATAATCTCTATATCTGAAGAAGGTATTAGAAACCGTAGATAATTTGCCAATCTAGATGTTTGATTAGGCAAGTCTTCACCTCCAAAGAAATCGATCATGGTGTCGACTGCCAAAATACCTCCAACTTTCTCAGCTGGATCACTGCCATGGATGAGCTCGAAGATCTTGTTATTTATCTCGTTGTTATATCTCGTGAACTGCTCCGAAGACACCTCTCTAGCTGTTGTGACTAGATGATTTCTCAATTCCACAACGGCACCAGCCCTCTCCTGGGCACTTTTCGACTTGAGCGCCAAAAAGATTTGTGATAGCGCAAAACTATCTGGTGGCTGCGACATCTTTGAAGTCCAAACTATCTTTTTCCCAATTGATCAGTGGCAATGGGACCTATCTTTCGTTGGAATTAAATAATTTAGGAAGAGCTCCAATGTTTAGATAAAGCGCTGAAGTTGATCACTGTCTTGCTGATGTAAGCTCTTCGCGGAACTTTTTCTTTACCCGGAAACCTGATTGTTGGTGAAATCGAGTTGATAGCCCCTAATAACGTAGTGTCAGAATGGCATATCCAACGCAAAAGATACATTCAATCCACTCAATTGCTCATATAAAACTGGATCAAGCTGCAAAATGTCGAACCTAACCACTCCAGCCGTTGTTATGGGTATGTTTTAACTGAAATTCCTCGTCTCTTAACCAAGAATCACGCACTAACTATTCCTGATTTAGACAAGTATGTCGTTATTTATCAAGTCTATTCTTCAATATTTATTGAAATTCCCTATATTTGTTGATTTACTAACAGATTGTTCCTTAGTGGTACAGGTTTAACCAAGCTGGGCTTCGCTGGTAATGATTCTCCGTCATATGTTTTCCCAACTGCAATTGCCAGTCGTGCTGCAAATTCTGGGAAACCAGCACCTCCTTCTAAACCATCATTTTTGGGTGGGTCTTCTGGAAGTTCAGGCTCTAGTGGACATTTACAATCTAAAAGGGGCACTGAAGATTTAGATTTCTACATTGGTGATGAGGCTTTAGAAGCAGCCAATGGCCAATCATATTCCTTATCATACCCAATTAAGCATGGTCAAATTGAAAATTGGGATCATATGGAAAGATTCTGGGAAAACTCTATATTCAAATACTTGAGATGTGAACCAGAGGATCATTATTTCCTATTGACTGAACCACCTTTGAATCCTCCTGAAAACAGAGAAAATACTGCTGAAATCATGTTTGAATCTTTCAATTGTGCCGGTCTATATATTGCGGTTCAAGCTGTTTTAGCATTAGCAGCTTCATGGACTTCTTCAAAAGTCACCGATAGATCCTTAACAGGTACTGTTATTGATTCAGGTGATGGTGTTACCCATGTTATTCCAGTTGCTGAAGGTTATGTAATTGGTTCAGCTATCAAAAATATCCCAATTGCTGGTCGTGATATAACACTGTTTATTCAATCTTTATTAAGAGATCGTGGTGAGGCCGATACATCCTTACGTACAGCTGAAAAGATCAAACAAGAATTTTGTTATGTTTGTCCAGATATTGTTAAAGAATTCAACAAATTTGATAGAGAACCAGAAAAATTTGCCCAATATATAGTTGAGACTGCTAGATCTAAAAAAACTGTTGATGTTGGTTATGAAAGATTTTTAGCACCAGAAATATTTTTCAACCCAGAAATCGCATCTTCTGATTTCTTGACACCATTACCAACTGTTGTTGACCAAGTTATTCAAGCTGCCCCAATAGATGTTAGAAAAGGTTTATACCGCAACATTGTTTTGAGTGGTGGTTCTACAATGTTTAAAGATTTTGGTCGTCGTTTACAAAGAGATATTAAAGGTATAGTGAATGATAGAATTTCAGCTTCCGAACAGTTAAGTCATGGTACTAAATCAAGTGGTGTCGAAGTTGAAGTCATTTCCCATAGAAGACAGAGGAACGCTGTTTGGTTTGGTGGCTCCCTTTTGGCCCAAACCAGTGAATTCAACTCTTACTGTCACACAAAACAAGATTATGATGAATATGGGCCAAGTATCGTTCGTAATTTCTCATTGTTCAATGTACCATAAACAAATCAACAAAATATGTCTTAATTTTAGATGTTCAAGGCTAATGGGAAAAAAAGAAAATGTATAAACACTCAATCTACAAAAATGAAATTTCGGAAATCTATTCTTTCATGTACATGAACCTGTAGTTTGTTTTAACTTGTTTATTAACTAATGGTATCAAATTACTTAATATTCATCTTTACCAGTGATAATAACATCATTGATTTTCAAAATCATTCTGGTTAATTGGGTAGCTAATAACAATTGTTGTTTCTTACCAATTAATGGGTCAACAACAAATAACTCCTTCATATCATTAGAACCTTTACCAAGACAGTCAACACCCAAATGTGTGTTTTGTTCTTTAACATGACGAGATTTTATACTTGTTAATGTTTCGATAGGATCAAGACCTGAATTTTCAGCTAAAGTCATTGGAATTGTATCTAAAGCACTAGCAAAAGCTCTGAACGCGTATTGATCAATACCCTTTTGCTTATCAGCGGCTTCACTGACAGCTAGAGAAGTTGTAATTTCGGCAGAACCACCACCATAAACAACTCTGCTATCACGAATCAAGTTACGAACAACACATAAGGAATCATGTAGAGCACGTTTAGCTTCATCAACAATCATTCTGTTTGAACCTCTCAAGAAACAGGTAACAGCTCTTGAATTTGCACATTCTTCAATAACCAACATACGATCTCTTGTGGTACCAAACTCTAATTCATAAACTTTACCAGCTTTACCTAATTTTTCTGGAGATAAATCTTGGAAACGTGGAACAATACGACCATCAGTAGCAATGGCGATTAGTTCTATTTCTGGACCACCAACCCAACGGACGGCTGGCAATTTATTTTGTAGTAATAAATGGTTTGCTTCGTCATCGAAACCCCATTGACAAATGACTAAATTGGCACCTGAATCTTTAACTTGTTGAACCATTTCTTTGAATTTATTTTGTTCATAATCTTGTAAGTTTTTGAATTCTTCCACTGATGAAATATCTAATTTATGCTTAGTCTTTGGTTTTGGAGGTTCAAATGGACATGTCAATATAGCTATTTTGACATCTTCAATTCTTTTTGGCATTTGAGGATGTGAAAAGTCTTTGTCCAAGATAACACCTTTAATTAATTTGGAATCTTCTAATGAGCCACCAACTTTACCTTCAACTTTGATTAACTCAAAATCAACATCTTTTCTATCTTTGTCAGCAACGGATAAAACAGCATCTACAGCCATTTTAGCAAACAGATCATGAGATTTAGAAACAATCTTAGAACCTAATGATGTCTTAGCAGCTCTTAAAAGTATTTCAGCATCGCTCTCTATATCATCTGAAACTTTGTCCAATTGATCAATTGCAACTTTACAAGCGGCGTCAAACCCATTGGCAATCTTTATTGGGTGGATACCTTTATCAATCAACTCAAGAGCTTGGTCAAGTAAAGCACCAGCAAGGACAACAACACCAGTGGTACCATCACCAATTTCGTCATCTTGTGATTTGGATAATTCTACTAATAATTTGGCAATCTCATTATCTAATTCCATTTGTGATAAAATTGTAGCACCATCATTAGTGATTGTTATTTCTCCATCCGGACTAATCAAGATCTTATCCAAACCTCTTGGACCTAAAGATGTCTTTATAATGGATGCAACAGATCTAGCAGCTAAAATATGTGTCTTTTTAGCTTCCAAACCATGGACTCTTTTTTTGTTACCTTGATCTCTAACAATAATGAATGGTCTCCCCATTTCATCTTGTGCCACGATGGCATTAGACATGTCAGGCATCTCCATCATTTGTTGGGCCATCTTGAATTGTACTTTTCGGTTATATGGTCTTTTAAGAGCAGAAAAGTTATCAATTCTTAATGGTAAATGCTAAATCAAATTCCAATATTTTGGCCATCGCTATAGTTTTTTTTTCATACGCGTTCAAAGCTTCAACGAGATCGAAAATTAATCCAAATTTCGCGAATTTGCGGGTAAAATTATCTTGATCCGATCACCGCGAATTTTCAGAGTGCACTTACGGATACTTCCACTATAGAAAAAAAATTTAAGAGATGAGCTTTTGATAAAAAAATAGAGATTCTTGAAGTAATCGAGTTTAAAGGATAGAAATTGGGAGTTTAAAAGATGTCTGTTGTTGGTAGTTTGATTTTCTGTTTGGATTGTGGTAACTTACTAGATCAAGTCACAAGCAGCAAGCAAATAACGTGTGGAAACTGTGCAAGATCGTACAGTGCTAAAGGTAAGTCTAAATTTCTTATACTCCGGTATAGTTTATTTGACGCAAAAGTTCGAATACTAACTCTGTTGTTAAGATTTCTCCAATTTAAAAGTTGTCACCAAATCATCTGATGATGCCTTCCCATCTGCCTTGAGATTGAAGAAATCCGTGGTGAAGACCACCTTGAAATCGAACGATTTGGAAGAAGGTGCTACAATCAAAGAAAAATGTCCACAATGTGGTAATGAGGAAATGCAATATCACACACTACAACTGCGTAGTGCTGATGAAGGTGCCACTGTTTTCTATACGTGTACTGGATGTGGTTACCGTTTCAGAACTAATAACTGAGATCGTCATACAAGTCATACAAAAAGGGAAGAAATTTCCCAATGTATATATATATATATTGCATGTTTTATTAATGCTTCTGTTCAAAATGAAAAGGGAGTTAATGGGTTTATAATTTTTTTTAGAAAACGGATTAAGAATGAAAATTGTACAATAGTTTAATATAGAAGAGAGTTTTTCAAGATATAGCTACAAGGTTGTAGATGAGACTGTTTTTATATATACCCTTAATAATAGAACCATAAATTATTTTTTAGACACACATACAAATTAAACAAATTAACATAAAAAATCAAAACTAAAGCTTAAATATTAGATCAATTAAGCAGCAGTAGCATACTCCAGTTCACCAGAGTTTTCATATTCATACATATCCAAGGCAACAATGGCAGAATCTCTGACAACTTCATCATCATCTTTGCAGATATCTTTCAAAATTGGTAAAACTTCATCAGTAGCAATTGAACCTAAGGCCTCAGCTGCTTCGTGTCTAACCATTGGTGCTTCTCTAACATCTTTTAAAACTTTAATCAGAGATGGCACAGTGACTGGGTTACATATTTGACCAAAGACATAAGCAATTTCATGCTTGAAAAGGGCAGAATCATCTTCAAATCCACTTGCTAAAGCTAAACAAGCTTCATCTGTTCCTATATCTCTTAATCTGAACATAGCTCTATAACGTTCAAATAATGAGGCATCTTGATCATTCAATAGTTTTTGTAGCTTTTCGATTTTATATTCTTGATTCATGGCTAAAGGTGGAGCTGGATCAATAGACTCATAAAGACTTTGTTGTAAACTTTCACTTTTAGCTTTATCAGAGTTTTCCCAGTGAATTCTTTCAATAGCCAATTCACATGTTTGTCTGATTTCAATTAGTGGATCGTTTTTGAAATAATCTTGTAATAGTTCCAAGGATCCTTTATCACCTAATGCACCGAGAGCTTCTGCAGCTTCATGTCTAACCATAACTTGTTGACCTTCTTCATCTGTAAGGACATTTCTCAAGATTGGGGCAGCGGTCATGTTTTTGGTCTGCCCTAGAACATAGGCAACTTCATGTTTTAGTAATTCGGAACTATCTTTGAAACATTCTCCGATATATTGGACAGCAGTGTCAGCTCTAGCCCTATCAGCATCAATCTCTGAGCCTATGCACTTCAAATTGAATAATGCTCTAAATCTGTTCGCTAGCTTGGACTCCCCAGACTTATTGATTAGGATATCGCGTAGTTGGTCGAGGGAAGCATTGTCAACGTCTTGTTCGTCACTCATCTTGTGCTACTTTTTCTGTTCTATTTAAATATTGCCTTTAAATCTCAACAATGTATAGAGAATTCAGGTGAAAATTGTCTACTTTTTATATTGTAAACGTCAATTAAAAAAAAATTATTTTCCATACCTCATCGTTCATCAAAAGAAAAAATCTTTTTTTTTTCTCGCAGTAAACCTGAGAACACTGCACATCCCAGCACCGAAATATAGGGTGAAATCACCAGGAACAAGACATTAAAGTCACAATTAAGAGAAGCTGAGGCCAATATGGTGTGAGTAGGGCTTGTGGGTTTATAACGGTGCCGGTTTCCAGTGGGTTGATGCTGTTTGTGAAGGATGTGTTTGCAGTTTTTGGATGCTTCACATTATCTATTCCATCTCTCGGGTTTCGCACTCTGGCTTTTATTGAACGAGCTTGAAGGCGAATCTGATCCATAAATCCACCAGAGCTATACACATTTCTAACCAATTAAGCTACCACAATTGAGCTCGTAATGACTGTGGAAATATATCCTACTGGCGAGGGAGCCACTTTGGAAACCCTAACAGAACAATTGGCAGGCTCCAAGCTCTTGATTCCATCCATCTCCATTGGTAATGTTCCCCAATTATCAGCTGATCTTTTAATACATAACTTGGATCTAAAGCTTGTCGCCAGACTTGATTCTTTATTTCTATATCCATTTGCATCACCAGTCGATTATGCTTCATTGGATGGCCAGGACCAGAAGCTAAGTGTCGAGCCGGGGTCTATCTCCACCGCTCTAGAACTATACCATAATGACAAATTAAAATTATCTGTCATACAACAACGTTCCCCAATCTTACCAGGTTATTCCCAAAATTTCTTGGATTATCTCATAAACATTGTTAAGGAGTTATCACTTAAAGACATTATATTGTTGGATTCAAATGATACTGCCTTTAGAAGTGACGTAAATTTTGACAAACCTTTTGAATTATACACAAATGACTTGACTGAAAGATTCAAATCTTTGAAAGTCTCAAACACAAACAGCATAGATAAGGCAAAGGAAATATTCACTACATTCACTTCTGCCTTAATTACCGAACTGAATAAGGACAAGGACATCACGCTGGTTGGACTGCTGATTTATGTTTATGAAGGTGATAATTTCTATGATGCTGAAGTGTTCACAAGGGAAGCTCTAGATATCCTACAGTTAAATGCTCCGAAGGAATTTGTAAAACCGAAGTCATGGTCTGGTGTATATGGTGACAGACCTATTCCAACCAGCTTTGAAGATGGTTTATTTGGTTGAATTGGACTGTTTAGTTGAAAGAAAAGTAAAGAATAATCGCATAACGCTCTCTATATTGTTGTACTTATGTAAGCTCCATCCGCGAATTTGAGCTCGGGACGTTTAAGAAACATTTGAAAGATATCCAGAGGAATATAGCAGAATGGACCACAATCCTGAGCAAGACAACCGATCTAAACCATTCCAACCCTACTTTAATATGAGTGTTCCAGATCTTATCATTGCCCCGAGCTTGAGATACTGGGTCCTATTACCAATCTCATTGGTAATGGTGCTCTTCGGATTGCTAAGACAATATATTCAGATCCTGTTAAATCCAACGCCCAAATTACAACCCGTGAAGAAATTAAGAGAAACTGACTACATTAGAAAAGCTCAATTGTTGAAACAAAACTTCCATAATTTACCAAAGAAGGATTTTGAATCAAGACAAACTTACCTCAGTGAGAACTTGGCCAATGGTGCATTTTTAGCTGAAGTGGTGAAAGAAGATCAAGCACCGGCAAATCCATTGACAGATCCAGGTGCTAGCGATGCTATGATGAGCATGGCTAAGAATAGTATGGGTAATTTTGCAGCTCAAACAGTTATGATGGGATGGACAAATTTCTTCTTTGCAGGATTTGTATTGATGAAGTTGCCATTCCCATTGACCTTAAGATTTAAACAGATGTTACAATCTGGTGTTGCCACTGCAGATTTAGACGTTAGATGGGTTTCATCTATATCATGGTATTTCATTGTTACGTTAGGGTTGAACTCAGTGTACAATATCTTCTTGGGTGACGCTACCATTGCAAATCAAATGATGCAACAAGCAGCTCCTCCAATGATGCCAGGTGGTCCAAGCCCAGATAAACTCATGGCTGCAGAGGCTAATGACTTGAAAATCATTCCATATAAACATATCCTAGAAGATGTTGATACTAGAGTCTTGAAGATTTATAGTTGAAAAGGTCATCGAGATTGATTAAATGTACAGTAGAATAAATGACAACATTTGCATAAATTGTCTTGTAGACATGCTAAAGGGGTCAAAAGAGTCACATTTCAAAGAGAGTAAATAAGCAAAACAGAATTTGTAACCCATTCTCATCACATCTATTTCTATCAAAGTGCTTTCATCAAGTAGTCATAAAGTGATCCAAGATTGCATTTGACACAGTTGTGTTACATAATCCATCGCTAGATAAAATTCTGAAAATTGCCTACCTGAAAAAAAAAATTAAGCTTAGTTTACTAATATACATTACCTTATACCGGAGCATCATAATCAAATAACAACAAAATGGCTCCACAAACTGTTATATGTATTGGTATGGCCGGTATGTAAACTCTTAAAGCTCCACTCCCAGCTATAATGGAATACTAACAACATTTAGGTTCCGGTAAAACCACCTTTATGCAAAGGTTAAACTCCCATCTATATTCTAAAGAAACACCACCATATGTGATTAACTTGGATCCAGCTGTTTTAAAAGTTCCATTTGGTGCTAATATTGACATCAGGGATTCTGTAAAGTACAAAAAAGTCATGGAAAACTATAATCTAGGTCCAAATGGTGCCATTGTAACATCATTAAATTTATTTTCAACAAAGATTGACCAAGTGATCTCTTTAGTTGAAAAAAAATCTGATAAATTTAAGAATGTGATAATTGATACCCCAGGTCAAATAGAGTGCTTCATCTGGTCAGCATCGGGTGCCATTATAACAGAAGCTTTTGCTTCAACTTTCCCTACAGTGATTGCATACATTGTCGATACTCCAAGAAATACATCCCCAACAACTTTTATCTCAAATATGTTATATGCATGTTCAATTCTATACAAAACAAAACTACCAATGATTATTGTTTTCAATAAAACAGATGTTCAAAACGCTGATTTTGCCAAAGAGTGGATGACAGACTTTGAGGCCTTCCAAACTGCTTTAAAAACTGATGAAGAACAAAATGAAAACGGTAATGGTTCCGGTTATATGAACTCTCTTGTAAACTCAATGTCATTGATGTTGGAAGAATTTTATTCACAATTGGATGTTGTTGGTGTTTCAAGTTATACAGGTGATGGGTTTGATGAGTTCCTAGATGCCGTGGATAATAAAGTTGATGAATATAATAAATATTACAAAGCTGAAAGAGAAAGAATCTTGAAAGAAAAAGAAGAGAAGGAGAAGCTACAAAAGGAGAAAAACCTATCACATTTAATGAATGATCTAGGTATTAATGATAAGGAGAAAAAGAACAAATCCAAAAAGGATGAGATTGACGTATTATCAGACACTGAAAGTATCCATGAAGATGAAAATGATGGTTTAGTATTACCAGACGATGAAGAAGGTGTAGAGAGAGAATATACTTTCCCTGAAGATAGAAATAGCGAAGTTAATGAAAACACAGATGCTGCCTTGCAAGCTCGTTATCAAGCTGCCTATGAACAAGTTGCTAAAGACGCTTCAAGCAAAACAGCTGAAAGTATCGCTAATTACATACGTCAATAGATTGCGTGGTCAAAAGAAAAAAAAATAATACATTAACGATCGAATTCTGTTAACTAGAGAAAGAATAACTGTAGTAAATTTTTGCCTACTTCGTCGAGTCTAAGCTAGAGACTGAGTATGGCTTCTTAGCATATTCATCTTTGAATATCAAATGAGGTTTTCTTTGAGCCAAATCTAAAATTGTTTTACCAAATTCTGAGTTTGCCCAAGCAAACCATGGTCTTGTGAATTTTATTCCACCAGGATATTGAACTTGGATACTTTCATGAATTAACCCTAGACCAGCTGTGGTTTGTAAAACAGTTTGTAAATTCTCCGAGATTTCCATTTCATCATCTGTAGTTCTAATAGATAATAGTAAACTCATTGGCCAAGCGTTATGAATACCAATATGAGGACCTCCAATACCTTTGAAATATCTGCCTTGTAAATAATATGGATTCCCCCTCTTGGATAGAATCATTTTTCTGGTGTTTTGATAAACTGGGTCATCTTTATCAATGAACCCTAAATCAGGCAATGATAATAAAGAAGGAATATTAGCATCATCCATGAAAACTGCCCCACCATAACCATCGATTTCAAAGGCGAAAACTTTACCAAATTCTCGATGTTCAATGATTGCATGCTCATAAATTGCTTCTTTAATAGATTTCCCCAACTTGGCAGTTTCTTCAATAAAATTAGGGATTGATTCTTCATCAACTTTATCTTTGACAGATTTCAAAGTTTTACTAATTTTCGATAATTCAGTTGCCATATGAGCGTTTCCCGGAATGAAAAATTGGAAAATACAAGCGTCATCTGAAGGTCTAAAAGCTGATCGAACTAATCCAGTACCGAAATTAACTGGATTACCAGTACCTGCCAACGGTAGTGTTTCAGTACCAACATTTGTATCTCTTTGGAACGTGTAATAAAATGGCAAGACTTGACCTTCTTCATTGAAAGTGGGAGATGTTTGTCTATGAATGACTTTCAAAATATTCGATAAGGCATTGAACCATAATGTATTGAAAATTGTATGATCTTTAGTAGCTTCGTAATATTCATTAGTTAAAGTTAAGAAAGATGCTAAAGAATCAATTTCCCATTTACATTCAAAAACGTATTTCCATTGAACTCTTGGGGAAACCTTATCAATATGAGTTTGACCTTTCTTTATGCCTGACCCTGGTGGTGGATGAAATGCATTACAGTATGGGTCTATCAAGATATAAGAAGCTTGAGTATTGATTGCACCTCTCATTAATTCTTTCAAATCATCGTCCTCAGCTGTGAAATCTTGATAAACCGATAATTGTCTTGCAGCATCTCTTAACCATTCAGCATGGATATCACCAGTGACAACAAAAGATTGAGAATATTTGGTATTGGCATCTGCTCCTTTAACTTTGTGCCATAAGATCGTGGTATCTAAAGTATTTGGTAATGCATTTTCAACAAGTCTTGCTAAATCTGGATCTTTTATTCTTATTTTCAAATCCGCGATAACTTTTTCCACAGCTGGTGAGGAGAAAGTACGACAATTGACCGGTGGTCTTTGAAATGGTAGTTCTAATGGTCCTTCTGAAAATGGTCCGTGAAGCTCTTGGGAATAATCGACATAGTTTTCACATTGCTGGGTCTTAAACCTGGAGTTTGTAGCTGCAATTTTTGGCCTCTTTACTTTGTGCAAGTTGTGTTCTTGATCCAGCAGTTCTCCCTTTTTGCTATCGCTAGAGACTTTGAAATTATCACTGGAGTACAGTTGTTCCAGTTTATAGTTGAGATAATCTTGATCTTCATCATCACTTCCTAATCCACGTATAATGTAAATTATTAAAAAAGCAATGGCTATACCAAGAACAAGCCTGAGTGGCCTTATCCTTCTGAAAGGCTGTTTACTGTATGGAGGCATTAAAAGTGTGTTGTATTTTGTATATTGTTGAAGCGTTCAGCAATTGAGATGAATTTTGAGATGTTGGAAATTATCAATTCATTGAATCAGACTTCTTTCAGTGATTATTCTGTTGGTCGTAATAAATTATCTTGGGATGGATTTTAAATTTATATTGTTAACAAATGTTAAGATCGCGAACCCGATAGCGCTGGCTCGTTGGCCCGTGATAGAAAGACAGATAAATCTAGTCGAAATGTTTTATAGCACTACAATGTTTATGGAAGATCTGATTGTACAGGGAGTGACCATGACTATAGTAGTGGAGTATTATTTGCTGGTATCACTTTTACCAAATCAGCTAGAGACTTTTGTATGTATCTTTGTCTTTGTCTGCTCGAGTTTTGTGAAACTAATATTTTGCTTTGATGCCGATATGTTTAATAAATTGGAGTCACCAATTCTTGTCAAAAGTTCTTTTGTTGTTGTATTACCTTTTTGTGCTTCGATTGCCTTTTTCAACAGTTGTTCATAATTCATTTCCTTATTAGTAGATCCGAAGTTCTTGGAGACTGAGACTAATTCCTGAGCTAATTGTGGTGACTTGTCCAGATTGACATAAACGGATAGTAGTTCATAGCTTGCATTGTTCTTCAGTAAAATATCTATGATTTTGGGAGCTAACTCTCTTGAATGGCTAGGAATGAAAATCAATTTAATCCATTCGTCACTGCTAATTTCTGATGTTCCTTTCGGCTCTGTACTCTTCAAAGCTTCAGATAATAGTACGTCATTCAGTAATGGAGACAGCAATGACCTATCAGCATTCAAGAACCTTACGGTATTTGACACGGTTTCCAAATCTCTCGCAGGTTTGATCACTCTATTCTTATAATTCACATCAGTAGCTGAATCACTTCTATCATTAACAAATAGCACTATTGAATTTTCTTCCAAATAAGTTTTGTAATAATCAGCTGTTTCATCTTTCTTTGACTCAAATGTCATCCATGCTATGTTTTCTGGTGAATAATCAGATATTGTTTTCAATCTCCCATTTGAACCCAATTCGAAAACTCCACGATCAGATTTCGGTAGTCTTAATCCTGAAGGTTTAAATAATCCTTCCGAAGCCCTTGGGTTCATTTGAGAAGCTCTCGGTATTGAAGAATCGTTCAAAAATAAATCGTTTTGTATCATTTCCTTCCTTATTGGGTTCATGGCTGATATAAATTTTGAGACTTGAGGATCAGGGTATGGATTATTTCGTAGGGGAGTTTTCTGAATTTTCTTCTGTTTCACTGACTTAAAAGCCTTGGCCAGATGTCCTATATTCTTTGGTTGACTCATTGCAAAAAGCTTTCATAACCACTGATTTGAACACTAGTGATAAACTTCCAAGTTCCCTTAATGTCTCTTCGTGATTAATCTCCATTACGCTTCTTGCAATCTTTTTTCTGAATGGTTGCGGAGCCCTTGTATCGCGGACCTCTTCTACAAAACTGGAATCTCTCTATGATATTATATTTTCTATCCAATTTTTTTTTAAATAATAATGCTCTACGAGATATCTAGTACTTTGAAAACTTCTTTCGCATTAACATTCAGTTGGTTCCACTCAATGTAATTCTCGATTCTACTCTTGATATCTTTCCCATTCCATAACTCTTTGCCGTTAACTTTAAACTCTGGCATTCCAATTTGTTCAATAGCAATACCAGCAGCTATATTCCCACAAATACATGCGATTCTCCAATCGCCTTTGCTTATAACTAGCCCTGTTGTAAAACCTCCAATGAAAGTATTCCCTCCCCCGGTTGGATCTATTACTGATCTTTGAGGGTTATGAGAATTATGGTATGCAGGGAACCATTCTTTGATTCCTTTACTAGTAAGCACCAAACATCCCTTGGAGCCTGATCTTAACACTATCCCACTACCTGTTTGGAATATTGAGTCATTTGTTAAGTAAGGAATGAATTTTGATGCAATTTCTTCATGTTCTTCTTTTGTTATAGGTTCTGGTCTGGAAAAGAACCTAGCTGCTTCTTCAGCATTTGGTGTCAAAACATTTAGATTTTTAAGAACAGAGAGACAATCCTCTAAATTTTCTGGTAGACAAAGATCTGGAACGGGCTCCCATACTATAATTGGTTTAGATATTGATGACGATCTGGAATTTTCTAGAGATGATAAAATCTCAATGGACCTTTGAGGAGAGCATATCAAATGGAAAGATTGTGAGTTTAACAATTGTGGGTATTGCAGTAAATCATCTATTGTAATTCTCTTCTTTTCTGACAAATATTTAAAATCTCTAAACTCTCTTTCTCCATACATATTCCAACCTCTTGTAGTTAGTCTATCAAGAGTGTCTCTCCAAACAGCTCCAGTTTGCCAACTTTTCAGATATTTCTCTACATCAATGGGAAAGTCATTCCCCTTATCGATGATCCAACCAACTTGGTCACTATTTGACTCGCCTGTGATTACTCTTGAACCTAGAGCGCCATAAGTCCCACCACCTCCAATGACGTCGTAGTGTGATTTTTTCCCTGAATTCTTCGGGAAATGGATCTCATCAATGATGAACATCCCCATTGAAGTAAAGAGACATGCATCCATCCTGTATCTTGACAGCACCAGTCACTATCCATCTGAATATAATCAATCCGCTATAAAAGCATTGGAATATAATCCTTTCTCACTTTTCGCGACTCGCGGCTCGGACGAACAAAACCATTTTGATTTTCTTTTGATTTTCTTTGATAAGAATTGAAAATTGTGTCAACGCACAAAATTTATCGGATGATTTCTTGATCTCTCAAGAATCACACAAGAGACTCAAAACTTTCCAAGGTGGAAAGCCGTTCAAAGATTCAAAAATCATTTCTTTTGCTGTGGGCTGTCATTTACTGATTTAATCGGCGATGGTCTCGAGAAGATCGACTACAACAGACTCATAGAAACAGCCCCATCGTGTAATATCATAATTATATAGCAGTGAAAACGAAAACCAAATGCAAACCAATAAACAGTGTATTAAATCATAAAATCATATCAAAATCTTCATTTTTATCATCCTCGAGATGAGCATCCTCGGTGTGATGATCGTAGAGGTTATAGTTGATGTTAACAATATCTTCTTTATGGATATCATAACTTTTGTTACGTTCCTCAGCAGCTTGATATCCTTCAACCATATAATTCTCCACTTCACTTGAAGGGGAATATGGCAATGGCAATCTTGAATATGATAATGACGGTCTTTTGGGAGTAGGTGTTTCACAAACGGCTGGTGGTTTTGGTGCAGAAAGTGGGATTTTAGTGGTAAATGTATCTAGATTGATGCTCTTGTCAATTGACGATCTTTCTGAGTTTTCATCCTTAATAATATGAATGAAGCCATATGGAGATTGTTGAATATAGCCACCTTCTGGGTGTAAGAACACGGGCCAATCATCACCGTGGCAATGCATCAAGTCGTTATCGTGTTTTAATTTCATTTCATCACTCTTGGAGCGCTTCATATGATCAAAATCATCTGAAAACTTTCTCTTTGGCGATTGTCTTTGTACGCTGACACCAAGCGATTTAGGACTGAAAAGTCTTTTATTCTCTCTTAATGATATATCAGAGTTTGATATTATTCTTTCTGCTCGAGGACTGCTATGTTCGACAAACATTGTTGTGATTGATGATTGTAGTTGAAGTTGGATAGAATAACCTTGGACACCTTTAGCGCGCTTAACTGGATTGACAGGAAATATTGAGGAGATAGAAGTGAGGATGGGGGATTGTGGTTAATGAAATGAATAAGAAAAAGGTATAGTACAAATATAAAGAGTCCAGCTCCAGAAGAAAATTTTGCGTTGAGACAATTGGTGAAGCGCTCAAAGTTTGGTGGTGGTGAGCTTTTAATGCAAAAATCGTTCAAAAGCTCAGAAAAGTGGGAAGACCACCGTTTTTATTTTATTGTTTACCAAAAGCCAATTTCAGTAGTTTGAGTTTACTATGGTGTGGTGCTTACCACATATATATTCAATCACGTGATGGTTATGTCAGCAATTGGTCAGCAATCTCCGATGAGGTTCCAATTTTTTTTAATTTCAATGTGGAAGTTATGGCTTTGAAGGATCCTAAACCTTTAAAGATTATTCGAACTAGAGAACTCCAAAAAAAAGGATAGAACACAAGACAGACGATGGACAACATATCAAATCTATCATCAAACCTTCCTCCTACAAAGCCTGTGAGCGAAGAGGCTCTTAAGGATCTAAACGCAGATATAGCGCTGGAGTTTAAGAATGCAGCTAAATCAGTCGCCAGCTTGTACAAATTATCCCTTCAAAAGCAATCCATGTTGAAATATAAAGGATATTTGGATTGTATAGATGATCTGTTAAACATAATTAAGAATGATGGTGATGTCGAAAACTGGGCTTTGATGAAAAAACTGGAATTAGAAGGGAAATTGACAAATGAAACCACCATTCAATCAAACACAGGCTCAACAACAACTAGTAATGGACCGGAAAAGCAATCTTCAACCCCTTCAAAATTTCAAGATACATCAGAGATACAACTATCAGATCACGATTTTACAATGTCGTATCCAACACATCATAAATTCCCACCAACAATGCCATTATTATCAGTTGATCATTCAAACCATAATCCTAGAAATAGTCCATCTAGATCCCATACTAGATCTTCAAATAGTCATATACACCTAAAGGAACAACAACACCAACATTTCACTGAACCTCATGATGACTCAATAGATGAGGAAGAAGGAATCATAGATGACTCTGCTGCGAAAAGGAAATACCAATCAATGAGAATCGATAAGAGAACTAAACATTAATGAAAGCGGTCTCATATATTTATACAATTTAACATATCATAAGCACAACCATAGGGCTTTCTGCATTAACATCTATAAACACATCATCATTCCAGGGCGTTCGTTTCATACATATCACTAATCTCATATCTTAATTCATTACATTACATATTTCATTCATTAGCTCAAGACCTCATGTCTTATTTTTTTGCTTTTCATATCTCTTCGGCTCTATATATGAAACCTTTCATAGTCAAATGGGATCCTTCAAAGAAGATTCTTTACAATATATAAGTTATTACTGATCAACATCTTGTACTAACTGTAGACTATATTATTATAAACTTCCGACACTTGTCGCATCGCGGATCTTGTATAATTTAGTTTATTCGTACCTAACACGACTCAAATTCCATTGAACACCAATATATAGTAATTATTTATCAAACCAATTAACAAGATAATTCTTCTCGGATCATTTTCCAAGGGTGGGTGGCACCTCAAACGTTTTAAACAGGTTTTTTTGGCTCTCAGTATCACAATTCAGAATCCGAAAAAAAATAAAATCATAGATAACTCTCGATATATCAAGTAAATACAGAGGGGAAAAGCTCGTGAATAACTATGTATTATTTCTGGTGTCAATGAAATACTTTTCATACTCAAACTGCTAATATTCAGGCAATGGCGGCCAATTTTAGCAAAAACAGCACATTTCTAGATCTTGGTTTTTCAGCGCCCAAATTTGGCATAAATTTTGCCTTTTTGGCCAAGGGGTAAGGCATCGCACTCGTAATGCGGGGATCATGGGTTCAATTCCCATAGAAGGCAGAATTTTTCTTTTTATACCGCGATTCTCGTCCTAAGGTACCTATTCTTATGATAGTAGACTATAAGCTGGTTATTTCGTGGTTTTTTTTACGTTCATCGATGTTCTAACTATCTGGTTTTGACAACTTTGGCGCACTTTGAGTCTTTGACTGTCCCTTTCGTCTGAGACCCTGTGGTAATATCTCCGAACCAAAATTCGGACCATGGTACGATCCCACAAACAGACGTCTCAACTATCAACTGATAATTTCAATTCGACTAGTTATTTCTACATTGAATGGAAGGGAGGGAAATATTATATATAGATGTATCTATTTTCCTCATATTATGTTATCTACGAGTGCTTACCTTGATTGGTGCCCTTTTTGATTACTCTTGCTTCTTCCCTTCTTTAGCTGCACGCTTAGCGTAGATATCAGCAGTGAATGGTCTATAATGATCAGTTAGTATTGGGAGCATTGGATCAATTATTTAGAACGTTGACTTACTCTTCAAATTTTAGAGCAATTGTGTAAAGCAGATGAACCAACAAAGTTGCAAATAAACCAGCTGGCTTTTTGAAATATAGTGAAGTACCCAAGAAGGATAAAGTTGATCCAACGTACATTGGATTATCCAATACGTTAAATGGAAATCCAGTAACCCTTTCATTCATCAAGATCCCGAAATAATCACCCAAGTATGTGCCGGTCACACCAAGAGCATACATTGAGCTCAAGACGAACAAATTACCAAGTCCAAATGAAACAAATGCTAAGTATTGGAAGATATCATCAGCAAGCAATTTAGATGTGACTTGTTCTCTAAGAGCTTTCTCAAATAAGAAGTCTCTTATGATACCCAATGAAAAAATTGTAGCAGCTAAAGCATAACACCCTCTCTTTGGTGATCCAGCCAATTTTGTCAAAAAGTGGGTTTTATATTCTTCATAATGTGTCAGTAGATCAAATTCTTGTATAAAAAAGAAATAATCTATACTCACCTGTTCTGGCAACTATGTTCCAAAAGATTGGATTGAAGCAGATTGATCCTAAAGCAACTGGATAGTTAATAGTTAGTATAATGTGATATCATTGTGACGAAGGCGTCAAAGACATACTCAAGTAGCTTGGTTTTGTCAAATCAACCTCTCTGCTCAATTGGTCAAAAGTATCGGTGATCACTTGTAGTTTGTCAGACATCCTGTTGCTATTCTTCAGTGTTGGTTCAATAACACTCCTATTATTCAAGTCTTGTGAACTTTCTAAATCAATTTATGTCCAACAACTTGTCAAAAATCAAAGCTCTTTTCATTGTTTTTGACATGTGAAGAACTCCCCAGAAACCCTTATCCTAATAGTGGCCCAATCACTTTACCGAGCTCAACAGAACGAGTTCGCGGAGTGTTAAATATTCATTCTATTGTCTCTTCTTAAAAGGGAAACAATAGCTTGAATCAGAAACTGCAGATATGTGGAAAGCAATTTGATGGGTTTCTTTCAGATGAGGTTTGGTGTGAAGACGAAACAAATATGAGGCTACGCCTCAAAACTTATAAAGATATATTGGTCACCATGGTGCTTCTCGTTTTCATCTGTGTGTGGAGCTTATAAGGGTTCTTGTGATACTGTTGTGTTGATCCACTATAGAACATGATAGACTCAGAAAGTACACCTTCAAGTAGCTCTACAGAGGCTCATCCAAATTTAGAGCTCACTCTTGAAAAAATCAACATCCCTCAGGAATTATATGATTTAGATCTCCAAGATGAAGACTATAATCCATCTAACATAAACAATGAATACTTTTCCAGGCTACGGAGAGCTACTATATATATGCTCTTTACTAAAAGGGAATTGCCATTGTTGTTCATTGGAAGTCTAGCTACAATATTTGGTGCTTTAGGCCCTGCTATCGCTTCAATATTGATGGGTAGAGTTTTTCAAGTGCTCTCAAAATATATCAAAGGAGAATATAGTGGATTTAATGAGTATATGCAAGCCATCAGATTATCATCTATGTCACTTATTCTATTGGGAACTGGCTGTGTCCCATTAATTTGGATTTCTATTGCATGCTGGATGTACATTGGTGAAAGACAAGGTCTGCGAGCAAGATCAAAAATGCTGGAGAGATTTATGATCAACCCAGTTTCATGGTATGATGAAAATGAAACCATCATGGGTGATCTAACTCAAATTAATAGATGTGTTGAAGAACTAAGAGCTGGGTGTGCTGAGGCTACTGCGTTAACTCTGCAAAACTTTGTATCACTACTTGCATTGATTGGGACAGCTTTTTATTACTCGTGGTCCGTGACGTTAGTGATGTTGGCTTCATCTCCTTTGATTATTGTTTTGGCTTATGTGTTTGCCAGATTAACAGAAACTTTTACAAACAAGGAGAACATTGAGACAGCGAAAGCAGCGAAAACACTTGATTGGTCTTTATTTTCGGGAAAGCTTGTGAGATTATATTGCACACAATCAATTGAATTTGATAGATTTGCGGAAGCAGTTAAGAATTGTAAAGAAGCATTTTTCAAGCTTACTCTTGTCACAAGTGCTAATATGGGCTTCATGAGATTCATTATGTTGAGTATGTATGTACAGGGCTTTTGGTTTGGTTCCACTCAAGTTAGACAGGGGAAATTAAATGCAGGCGATGTTTTAACTTGCTTTACATCTTGTTTAATGTTGGCAGAAACGTTGAAAAGTACTTTACCTCAAATAGTGATCATCCAAAAGGCCAAAGTTGCTATCAGAAGAATTCAAGATTTCATTCAAGTGAGAAAGACCAAGACATTTGTTGGTAAGAATAATCAGAAGATGGACCTGGATGACACAAAGAACATTTCGCTTTATCTGGAGATTTGTCATGGTGATATAAAGTTCAAAAATGTCGACTTTGCATATCCAACTAGGTTTGAATCAAAAGTGCTCAAGAACGTTACTATTCATTTTCCAAAGGGAAAGACAACTTTCCTTGTCGGGAGATCAGGATCAGGTAAGTCTACTTTAAGTAGCTTGTTGTTGAACTTCTACGTACCAAATAGCGGTAGAGTTGAAATAGATGGGTTCAATGTCGGTGCTTTGAGCAGTAAGTGGCTGACCGATAATATTACGCTAGTTGAACAAACATGTACTTTGTTCAATGACACCATCAGAAATAATATTTTAATGGGTAAAATCTCCTCTGCTAATAGTGCTGTTACGGCTGAGGAGCTAACTACTGCTTGTCAAATGTCTCTTTTGCAGGAAGTTCTGAGGGACTTGGATGATGGATTGGATACAATGGTGGGCTCATATGGTACAACGTTGAGTGGTGGTCAGCAGCAAAGAGTTGCACTAGCTCGTGCGAGGGTTAGGGATAGTCCAATATTGATTCTGGATGAATCCGTCTCAGCTCTTGATATTGTCTTGAGAGAGTTAATCATCGCTGCTGTTAAAAAATGGAGGGAAGGCAAAACCACAATCATTATGACTCATGAGTTCAGTCAAATCGGGAAAACTGATTTCGTCTACTTAATGGAGAATGGTGCTGTTGCAGAGCAAGGGTACCGATCGGAACTTGAATCTAAAGGTGGACTATTCCAACGCTTAGCGAGTCTACAAGATACAACTGTTGAAAAACTGCAGAGTGATGAAGATCTTTTCAACACCCTACCTGAATATGAATATGAATATGAAATGCCATTCAATAACAGAGCCAAATCGCATTTATCTTCTCAGCTCCTGTCTACATTCAATCCATCAGGTTTCTTTGGCGGCAAAGATGAAGAAAAGCAGCTCTTCTCAGATGGAAAAACACCTAATAGAAGAAGAAGGATTCAAGCTAGTTCTTCGATAGGTGAAAATTTGGGGGCTAGTAAGAAAGGGCTGGAAAATAAAGATGAGAGACCTGAGTTGACGCCCATTTTAACAATTATCAAAAAGATGTACCAATCTGTTGATCAGAAACCACTGCTGTTCGCAGGCTTACTGTTTTCCGTATTAAATGGTGCTGTTAATCCAATTTTTTCCTATACTTTCTCAAAATTACTTTCTGGTATAGTTCCACAAAATGAAGATGTTGGAAGTCCTCGCTACTTACTCAAATGGTCATTAGTTGTGATATTCCTTGCACTATTTGATGGTGTCTCTACATTTTTGAAAGAATTCATGTTACATTATTCGAGTGAGATTTGGGTTTATTCGTTAAGGAAGCGAGCTTTTGTCTCATTTTCTCAACAAAACTTATCATGGTTTGAGGAAACAGCCAATTCACCGGCTGAGGTCTCTGCGTTATTGTTAAATGATAGCAGAGATCTTAGATCACTGGTTTCAGAATTCTTGGGGATTGTTTCAACTGCCTCGATTCTGGCGAGCTTAGGTTTGATCTGGGCGTTGGTATCTGGCTGGAAGTTATCTCTTGTCTGTTTGGCATTAATCCCAGCATTTATCATTACCTCTGGCTTGTATGCTGCTGTTCTACAAAGAGCTGAAAATGAATACAAAAATGCTGTTGCTGATTTGGAAACTCAAACTTATGAAGCTGTTAGAGGAATCAAGACGATCAAGGTTCTTCGCCTTGAGAAATACTTTAGGGGGAATTTTGATAGAGCAGCCAGCAAATTAAAAGCAGTTGCCCGTAGGAGAGCCATCTTTACCGGCTTAGGTGTTGCAATCACAACAGTTTTGACCTTTGTTGTTCAAGGTGTTTTATTATACTACGGTATGAAGCTTGTTGGAAAGGGTGAATATACCTCCACAAAGCTCATGGAAACTTTCGTTCTTTTACTATTTTCAATTATGAGCTGTGTTCAGTTGATAAATCAAATTCCAGATGTTAGTCGTGGTCAAAGAGCTGCTTCTTATATTTTTCGTATTTTAGATCTTGAAGCTTCTAAAACAGAAACTAGTGGATCAACAATTCCAGCTGATGAATCTAAATCAATTGTCAAGATTGACCATTTGAGCTTTTCATATCCATCGTTGCCCAATCACAAAGTTTTGAAAGACTTCAGCTTGATTATTAACAAAGGGGAGCATGTTGCTGTTGTGGGTGAATCAGGTTCTGGAAAATCAACACTTACGTTTCTTCTTACGCGCCTATTTGAGGTCCCAAAAGAGAAGCTATTTGTTGAAGGAGTTGACATTAATGAACTGGATGTTAGCTGGCTAAGGGATGTTGTTGCATTGGTTGATCAAAAGGCCGTTTTCTTCGATGGTACTATCCGTGATAATTTGACTTATGGTTCAGAAGATGTTTCCGATTATGACTTGGTTGAAGCTTTGAAACTGACTAATATATACGATTTTGTTGTCTCATTACCTGAAGGATTCAACTCCAGAATTGACACTTCATTGATTTCAGGCGGGCAAGCACAAAGATTATCCATTTCTAGAGCTCTTTTACGAAGACCGAAACTGTTGATTTTGGATGAATGTACATCAGCTTTAGATTCCGAAAGTGCCAACAGTATTACATCATTGGTCAAAAACAACTTGAAAGAGAAATTAGATATGACAGTGCTAATTATAACCCATAGTGAAGATATGATGAGAATTGCAGATAAAGTCGTGGCAATGAAGAATGGAAAAGTATGTGAAGAGGGCTCGTTCGAACACTTATTTCGTAAACGTGGTGAGCTATTTCGAATTGTTACCGGTGGTCTATAATTACCTGCTTCCTGTCTTTCCGTTCATTTGAAACACATAGAGAAAAGCGTCTTACAAATAGTTAAGAGCTCAAACTGATAGCTGAAAATTCGATTATTGATGTATATACAACTAAACTCAACCAACTGGTTATACTTTATAAGTCTACAAACTTTCAAAGAACTATAACAGACATTAAAATTTATAAACGAAAATTAGAAAACTATTTCAAAGATTTTGAAACAACCTATAAAGTAATGGTAACATATGGAACTTCCACATCTTCACCTTCGGCATCATCAGTACAGATTTCTAAGATCAAAGTCTTCACATGACTTGGAATATCTTTCTTGGTAACAGACTTGATCAATTCAGTAATTTTTTGAGCTGATCTATCCTTCACTTTCTTTGGTGGGAAGAAACTGGCATATAACAATGAAACATCATAAGACAACATTGTTATTTCCAAACCTTCTTTTTCTTTGAAATGGTCAACTAATTCACCCAATGTGACATCACCTTTAATATCAAATCTATCCCAAATTCTATCAAACTCTTTACCATTGTATTTACCTTTTGGTGATGCGATTGGTTCTGAAAAACCAAAGAATGGAAGAGCTAGGTTAATGAAACCATTCTTGTAGTCCTCAATCTTGTCCTTTTTATCAACAACCTTGTATAATTCTAATTGAGCTAAACCAGTGACTAAAGCAGTGGTAGTAGCAATAGCTGGAATGATACGTCCAGCGATGAATTTAGTCTTTTGATGATCAGCTGTGTCAATTTGATAATTCAAAGCACGGGCATTTGAAGCGGCTGTGATGAACTCAATATGGTGATTGGTGTCATCATCTTTTTCGAATTCGACAGGGTTTAATCTATAGCCTGCCAATGTTGATGGCTGTGGTAGAGAAGCAGCCAATTGTTGTAATTCATCTGTATCAGCAGCTTGTTGAGCATTTGGATCTGGTTCATCATCATTAGCTTGGATCTTGACATCAGAACGTGGGTTGAATGGCTCGATGGTTAATTCACCGATGATTCTTTCATAGAATGATCTGTCTGGCTCACCTTGGTCACCTTTCAGGCCATAGTTGAAAGCTCTCAAATTAGCGGCACCAACAATGAAATGGAAGTGATCATCATTATTGATATCAAAAACTAATGGTTTTGGAGCACGCTTAGCACCTGACCAGAATGGAGCGCCAGTTGATGTTGTAGCATCTTCAGGGAAGTTGAACAATAACTGTTTGATTTCATGATTAAATTTCTTTTCAAATTCCAATCTGGCCCATTTAATGGAGTCTTCGAAAGAGTATGGTCTGTTATTCAAAGATTCAGAAATAGTCTGCAAGATTCCTTTGACATCACCACTTTGTTTTAATGTAGCTTCCAAAAAGTTTGGTTGGGAAAGATACAAGTTGACATTTTCAGCAGCCTCGGTGAAATAACCTTGGAATAAACTCTTAGACCAAGCAATAGTATGGTCGATCTTGTTAGGGAATGAACGTAAAGTACATAATGGGATTGCCTTTTCAGGTGGGTCTTGGGATGATGAATAACTTTCGGTTAATCTTGGAATAACGACTTGAGTGTTACCTTTAGTACCCAAAGTACCACTTTCTAATAATGCCTTGTTGAAGAAAACACAACGACGATCAACATAAGTACGAGCATCAATATTATCTAGAGCGTTTGTAACGAAAGTCAGGCTTTCCCAAAATGCATTATCGAAAATGTTTTCAGTGTCAGTACCGACTTTGTCAGATTTTGCCTCGATTTTACCTTCTAAATCTTTATTGATGGCAACAGCAGCTCTTGCGGCCACTTCTGATTTATTTTGACCGACATCTTTTGGTCTGAACAAAAATTGACGGTTCAAATTTGATTTTTCAATAGTATCATTATCAGTAACAATGATTTTACCTTCTGGCCCAGAACCTAACCCCATTAGAGCCCAATTCTTCAAAACTTCACAACCAATGGCACCTGAACCGACCAAAAAAGTTTTAACATTAGCAATGGCTTTCTGGAAGTCTAGACCAAAGACAGCAATTTGAGAATCATAACGGGAACCGATTGGCTTTGTGTTCTCTTCTGTTCTTGGAAAGCTGTTTGGTAATGATTCTAATGAATCGAAATATAAGAATTGTTTAATTGGGACAAATTTCCCGGAAGAAGCTTTCAAAACTTCTTGAGCAACTAAACCACCAAAGAAGGCATTAATAGCTGGAATATCACCTGTAGCTTGGTAAGCTAATTCAGTCAACAATTTTTCGTCTAAATCACCTTCAAATTTTTGTTGAGTTGCCAAGTTTTTAACCAAGTGTAAGAATTCAGCAGCATCTTCTTTATTGAATGGCTTTGGAAATGAGCCGCTATGTTTGTTTTGAAATTGATGTAAAGCTTGAAATCCTAAATGTAATTGAGCTGGACGGTCAAATTTGGCGAAATCTGAAAATAAGAATTCTGGGCTTTCCAATTGTTCAGCTAATGATTGGTATGAAACATTTGTTGGAACTTTAACTTGAGTGTAAATACCGCCTTTCTTGTATGTACCTAATTTGGAAACATCGCCAATATTGAAAGCATATGGACCTGGAACAGTAACTTTGAAGACTTGACCATCATTCAAAGTTTCTAGCCCTTGGACTTCAGTGAACTTAACATAGTCACCATCTTGCAACCCATGACGGTTATCATCTAGAACTGAGACAGTACCATCGGATTCAATATCTGATACAATACCGGTAAATGGTTCTTCGCCAGTTGGGTCAACAATGGTGAAATCTGTACCAAAATCAACGAAAACATTACCGAACAAACCTCTAGCATCAGTGGCAATAAATTTAATATTATTTGCATGTGTGTAAGTGTTAATCTTGACTTGCTCTTCCAATGAGACGTCTGTCAATACAACAGTCTGAAATCTTGATAAAACTTCTTCAGATAATTCATCAACAACAGAAATTGGAACGTACGCATTCAATTCGGCCAATTTGCTCAATGAAGAAGCAGCACGAGGTTTGCCAACATCTTCTTCACTTAGGTAGAATTGAGTGGATAAATCTTTTAATTCAACTGGGTTTGGATCATAAATGGACAATGATTTAACCCCAGCCAAAGCAACGTTTTTGGCGATTTCAAGACCAAGACCACGTAGACCTATGATCAAGATGTTGGAGTTTTGTAGTCTGAGCATTGCCTCCTTACCCAAGACATACAATTGACGAGAGTACAAACTTTCATCAATCTCAGCTTGTGGTGATGGAGTATCGATTTGCATCTTTGAATCTGACATATTGGTATTATATTTCTAATAGCAGCGCTTCAATTCAATTGCGGATTCTTCCTCTTCTCTTTTTCCCTTGGAGTACCAGTCTAATGAGAATGTCTTCTAGCGATGATTGAACACTTTGTAGAAAGACAATTGAGTTGAAGTTCAATTGGAATAACTGTTTGCTTACTGAATTAGTAAACTTGTCTTTAGTGGCAAGAAGCTATCCTTTTTCTCAAGTGGAAATTGCCAAAGACTGGCTGGTTCGCGCAGAAACGAAAAAGCGATGGCTCAAAATTTTGTTAGCGATATAAGTCCAATTCTATTAATCGTTCTACTGTTCTTTGTAAGGTTATCGAGTAGGTTTCAAGTGTTTCTGTTGGGTTCAGTGGATTTTGTTCATAAGAATTACCTATAAAGTGTTGTTTGAATATGGTCAGTTTTGAGAAGAAGGAACTATACGGTGGTGCCATAACCACTGTGATTCCTAAGGGTCTTCTTGATGCTTCAGAGTTGAGACAAGTTCCAGATACTCAAGAGGTATTTCTCAATCCAAGTGAGAATACGAATGACTATAATGAGTTGAACAAAGACGATTCTATTATAATTGATTTGATGGAAAGAATCGACGGCACAGACTCCGATGCAATCAAAGAACATTTCAGTGAAATCGCAGCATTGAACGATACATCAAACAGCTGGAAATTATTCTCTATCGACGAAGCCTCAACTACTCTTGATACCAAAGCATATGTTGCCATTGGGCTAGAGCCTGCTCTGAAATGGGGGAGAGATGAATCCAAAGGATTAGACTATAAACCAACCTTAGCTGTTGTGTTGGGAATAATACGATTGAAGAAAGCTGATACAGATATCTTAATAACGCACAATGTCTTGATATCGAAGAATGAAGAACTGGAAGATTTAGAAAAGCTCAATGATCTAAGCGAAGCGACTAATAAAGCTGCAAAGAGAATACTATTAGCTGAAGGTGTTATCAAAGAAGCAATCTCCAAATTGAAAATCGAAGACTGGCACTTGTTCGGATGAACAACTACTGCACTACTACAAACATGTCATCAAACACCTCCATATTTCTCATAACTTCATCAATTTACCATACAAAATTCTGTAGAAACCATCAAACTTTCTTAATAAATCTCGAAATTGAAGCTTATATATCTGGTTCGCCCACCCATCTATGTCACGTGCATCTCTTTTTCCGTATTTGGCCGCCTTCAGAACACGAAATTTCAATTTTGAAAAGGAAAAAAACTGGATGAAATAAAAATAGAGAAAGCCAGATCAACATAACAAACATAATCATCTTCTTTTACTGGCAAAAGTGGTTATTTGCTATTACCTGGTTAGGCTGGAAGCTTTTGGAAGTGGTATCAGAACTGTGTTTCCCTATACTGTTCATATTTGCAGCTGCTAAGTTGACACTCTCTGGATCGTTCCTACCGTTTGAGGGTTTATAAAAATAGAGATTGTTCAATTCTTAAAAATGAGTTCGATAACTGGTGTTAAAAGAATAGTGATCATTGCTGTAACGATTATAACTATTCTTGGTGTTCTATATAAATTAGTTCCAAGTAAGGAATTGGATTTACAAGAAGTTTTAAAACAAATTCCAAATGAGAATTTGTTAAATTTAAATAATCATAAAGAAGAGGAATTTACATCAAAATTGGAGGCTATAACAGAAAAGTTATTGAAACAGCAAGATGAGAAAATATCTGGTCTAGAAAAGAGTAGAAAAGATTTGGAGAAGAAAATTCAGGAGCTACGTCGTCCACCAATTGATTCCACATTAAGAGAAAAATTGGCATTCTTATTCCCATATGATCAAAGCAGAAAATTCCCAGCTTATATCTGGCAAAGTTGGAGATATGGATTGAATGATGAGAGATTTGGTGAGAAATTCAAAGAAGGTGAGTTACAATGGGCCGTTAAAAACCCAGGTTTTGTGCATGAACTATTTAATGATGATACATCAAGTGCAATCATACATCATCTTTATGTGCTGATTCCAGAAATTGTGGAGGCTTATGAAACATTACCTTCCATTATCTTAAAGATGGATTTCTTTAGATACTTAATCCTTTTAGCAAGAGGTGGGATTTATGCAGATGTTGACACATTACCATTACAACCTGTTCCAAATTGGATTCCTGAAAATGTCTCACCAAACGAAATTGGTATGATCATAGGGATTGAATCCGATCCAGACACTTCTGATTGGAGAAAAACATATGCTAGAAGATTACAATTTTGCCAATGGGTCATCCAAGCCAAACCTGGACACCCTATCCTAAGAGAAATCGTGGCTAAAATTACCGAATTGACATTACAAAAAAAGAAAGTTGGCGATTTAGAGATCAATGATAACTTGGATATAATGAAATGGACAGGTGCCGGTATCTGGACCGATGTTATATTCACATATTTCAACGATTATGTCCAAAGTGGGATCTATTCTAAGATTACATGGAAAGATTTCACCAAGTTAGAAGTCCCAAAATTGATCAGTGATGTGTTGGTATTACCAATCACAAGTTTCTCACCAGGTATTGGTACTATGGGTGCTAAAGATGAGAAGCATCCTTTAGCATTTGTCAAGCATTATTTTGAAAATATTTGGAAGGAGAATTAGGTTTGTATAGAAGTCACGTCATAATAAGTATTAATTAGTCACGCTGTGTTTTACCATATTAACTGTAATACTATCATCTATACCGAATTGTTAAATGACCCTTATATCACTTCAATGATAAAATAAGCATTCATTCACATCTTTGCTGGGAGCATCCTATCACGAGGCATATCTGCTACGCATATGTCATTGAGAAAGAGCATGCAATGATCTTTGAGGAAATACTGAGGAAATATTGAGTGAATTCGAAAAAATATTAATAGGTGATACACACTTACTACTGATCCAGTCAATATATAGAAGCAGATTTTTATACACTCTGCTCCTTCATATCACACAATTCAACCCAAGATTCAGGGAACTCCCAATTCTTATAAACCCCAGGCAAAACGTTCAACTGCATCAATAACCCAGCCTCCATGTGCCATCCAATATGACAATGCAGCGGCCAAACTCCAGGGTTGTCAGCAATAATCCTCAGCAGGGCATATCCATACCCAGGGATGTTTATTGTATCTCTTTTCATATATTCATTTTCTGGATTTATTTCATTATAGTGATCAAATTTGAAATTCCCAGAAGTGGCTCTTAAAATCCAGAATTTATAACCATGTAAATGGAATGGATGAGCTCCATCATCCAAATTATTGATCAATATATCCACCACTGCACCACCTTTGTCATTGATGTTGATGAGAAATTGGTCATCCCACGGTAATGCACCACCAGTGGTGGTCCATGAAGGATCTTCTTCTGATACATTGGATATTTGTTTGTACAGAGTAGATGTTTTCAGTGGTCTATATGTGCTCGTGTTGAAAAAACCCCGATCCAATTGATATGCACCATTGAGGAAAGCAGCATCTAATCTAAAGTGATGATCATAATTTTGTGGTGCATTGTCTTTAATCAAGGGATGTAATAATGTTTCGTCTAATTCTTTACACCTAGGGTCTTTATAGTATTGGTATTCTGTAGAGTTTGGTTTTGCTTCCCCAGTTGGTTCTGAAGCTAATTGGTATGGTAATGAGTCCGCGTATGTCACCATAGCTTTTACATCAGTGTTTAACCAAGGATTATCATGGCCAAAGCAATAGTTGTTCAACTTAGCATGCATCCAAAACATGTTATTATCACTTGACTGGCTTGTGGAAATTATGACAGAATAACGTTGCGCAACTGCAATGTTCAGCACCTCTACATCCAAAGGCTTCACTAAGGTACCGTCTGCCTCGATGACTCTTAATGGATGATGGTCAATTGTGAAGTCCAAATCTGCGAAAAACCCTGCGTTTATAATCCTCAATCGTATTTTGGTATCTGGCTTGAAATGAAAGATATGATGAGCCGAATCGAGTGGATTATATCCAGTATTATCTCTATAATAATCTTCAGGTTTACGGAATATGTTAGAACCTTGAATCAAACCATTGTCAGGGGTAGGTTCATCATTTTCATTATTTGGGGCTAGATAATCTCCCAGGTAATTTTTCGCAACATCATGATAGTAATCCCCCACCATGATCACCATCTCTTCTTCGTATTGATTTGCAACATGCTTTTGGTCCTCTTTAGAGTGAATAACAACTGGTCCAAGGACACCATCAGCATATTGAGTTCCATAATGAGAGTGATACCAGTAAGTACCGTATTGTTCTTCTGATATTTTGAATTCATAGGTATATGTTTTATCTGAAGGAATTTCGCATTGATTTATCCCCACTGCACCATCATAATAATTTGACCCATTGAAATATAACCCATGGAAATGGATTGATGTTGGAGATGAACCATTGTTAATAACAGTTATTTTCAAAGTGTCGCCAGCATTACATTCAACTAATGGACCTGGGAATTGACCATTTATAACCGTCATATTTCTAACGATTCCATCTGGTGAGGCCAGAATATCAGATATTATAAATTGATATTCTCTTATCGTTGGTGGTGATTCATAATTCCAATCCTTAATGCGGTATTCTTTGTTGGTGTTCAATTTCCAGTCCGGTAGAGTGTTGAATTGATCATACTGAGCATCAGTGAAGTTTGTGTAGTGGGATAGATCGCTCTGTATTGTCTTGGTGTCGAATATCCCCTTGACAATGAATATCCCAAATGATATTATGGTAAACAAACCAAATAATGATGAGCCCAATGTTTTGGTGAAATACTTATTATGAGTGAATTGGATGGGTTTACCAGGAAGCAAATGTTCTTGATTGTCTTGGTAGTCTTGTAATTCATCTTCGATCTCGAAGGAGTCCTTGTAAGGTTTGTCCATAACACCACAGTAATACCAACAGTATACACTAACAGCCAAGTATCCTTCAATCATATAACAAAGAATCCATTATAAAATTTTCACCAGCTTCGGCACAGTGAACAATCAGCAGTCGAGATACCAATACCACCATAAGACCTTACAGCCGCTATAGGTTATAGTCCCTTGAGTTCATTATTATAACCGTTGCAGATCCCAAAGTCACAACGTGTTTGGGTAGTGTGAGTCCACGTGTTGCAGCCTATCACGCTGTGTGTTTCACAGTGATGACAACCTGTGAGTTCTGATTGGGCAGTCGTGACAGTAGAAAAGAATAGAAGAGCTCCTTGGCCATGGCTATTGTTTCAATAGTTGATGGTGGTTAGTAGAACCATGTTCAGGTGCTTATGGTTCATTATCAAGTACGTACTAAATTGTTCGGGTTGTAATCTTATCAGCAACCGGACACCAGTACCGGGGACATTAACCAATTGATGCCAATTACAACAAAAGAACTAACAACTAAAACAAACAACTTTGAATTACTGGCTCATGCAGCCGCTCTCTATTGCAGAAAACGTTGATCACACAACAACACCAAATAGTCCATTTTCCACGATGCCCACCAATAAAGAGATACGAATGATCACCCATGCACTACCAATTAATTACCAATTATGATCTATTCAATACCATAATCAATTCCACGAGAATTCCTAGAGTTATTTAAACAATAAAATGTAAGCAATATTTTGCCCAGATATAAATCTCTTGGTCTCTTGGTTTCTTGGTAAACGCTATTGGCCATGCTCTTCAACAAAGTCCTTCCTTTGGCCACTTTGGCCTCAATCGTCGCTGCTGCTTCCTCCTCTTCAGCAACTACTACCTCTCGTTTCTACTCCACCATTGACCCATCAGCCTCTGAAATTGCTAAAGCTGCTGAAACTCAAACTTCAAATCATATCTCTTCAAACGTTGAAGGTAAAGTCTTCGACAGATTCTTTGTTATTTGGTTAGAAAACACCGATTTCGATAAAGCTGCTGAATCTGATGGTCTTTCCTATTTGGCCAAATATGGTATCACCTTGGATAACTATTGGGCTTTAACCCACCCTTCTGAACCAAATTATATGGCCTCTGTCGGTGGTGACTATTTCGCGTTGGATGATGATAGATTTATTTCTTTACCTAAGAACGTCTCCACAATCGTTGATTTATTAAACACTAAAAACGTCTCATGGGGTGAATATCAAGAGCATTTACCATACACTGGTTTTCAAGGTTTCAACTACTCTAACCAAGAAACCTTTGCCAATGATTACGTCAGAAAACATAATCCCTTAGCCCTTTATCAATCAATTACTGATGAAGAAGATTCATTAAAGAATATCAAAAATTTCACTGAATTTGAAAAAGATTTAAAAGACCAAACCTTACCACAATGGGCTTTTATCACTCCAAATATGACTAATGATGGTCATGATTCTACAATTAATGTTGCCGCTGACTGGTCTAAAAACTTTTTGGAGCCATTATTATCAAATGAGTATTTTATGAACAACACCTTGGTCTTGTTGACATTTGATGAAAATGAAAATTATGCCTTGAAGAACAAAGTCTTTGCCCTATTGCTAGGTGGGGTCATTCCTGATGACTTGAAAGGTACTGTTGATTCAACTTATTATGATCATTATTCGGAAATCTCAACCGTCGAAGCTAATTGGGATTTACCAAACTTAGGTCGTCATGATGCCTTTGCCAATGTTTTCAAAATCGTTGCTGATGAAGCTGGTATTGAAAACGATGAAGTGGACACCACTTATAAAGTCAACAACCACACGTATATTGGCTATTTGAATGATGAATCAATCCCATTCCCAGCTCCAAACGTCTCGGCTGTTAACAAGAATGGTCAACCAGTCTTGGACTCAATCCAATCCATTTGGAGTGATGAATGGTCAAAACAACAATCTGATCAATACTTCACTTCAACCACAACCACTGTTTCTGGTGCTTCAATTGGTGATGCCACAACTACTGGTAACTCATCTGCCGGACATTCATCAACTGGGTCAGCCGTCCTCACTTCATCAGCAGCCTCAAAAAACTCCTCTTCAAACACTTCTTCTTCGGTTACTGTTTCTTCAAAAGCTATCGCCGCTTATTTGAACTCTGGTGTTGGAATCTCTGCACTTTTGACCTTTGGTTTAGCCTTGTTGATCTAAGCTGTTCCAAGCCTAATCCATATACTTGCGTTAAATTTTATAGGTGTAGCTTGTTAAATTCATTGATAAAAGGGGTATAGAGGTCATATTTATATTTTTAAGTATATTTTTTTATAAATGGAAAAGCTTTTTGTATTCATTTATACGTAGCGCAGTAACCTGCTTGGGCCGGACTTTATGGAGCACCGCGCAATCACCGACCGCAAATGCAGTCAGTAGGTCGTTGACAACAAAGACATAGATTATAGAGTTACTATATAAATAAAAAGTCAAGAATTTTATGGATTCACAAGGAAGATTGCTTTCCGAAAATTCCCACTAGACGTAGCTAGACAATTTTTTTTTTTATTTCTTTTCTCTTGATAGCCATATGCTCTCTTCATTTAGTCTAAACTTCGATCGGAAAGCATTAATTTTATATGTGTACTGTGGTAATTTGAAACAATAATCAGCGATTCTATATGTAAATAGACTAACAGCTGGTAATTTTCAAAAATTTGAATATTATTTATAAAATTCTGAATTTTTCATTATAATTAATATAATATTGAAAATTATATATAGAGAATTCCATAAAAACAATAATGAAAAATACACATGTTTCGATCTACGTCATTGTTTAATTCAAAAAAATTTTAAATTAATTAATTTTTAATTTAATTAATTAAATTATTAATTCACCATCGAATCCACCATATATATAACCTTTTAATCAATGGGGATATGCACTTTTGACTAAAACGAGTATATATAGTAATATTATTATAATTGATAGATTTGATATTTGGTGGCCTACATATAGGCAATCCGGTCACGTGATATCACTAAAATGTACCCACTCAACATTCAATTAAAAGATGTTTATTTGGTTTTTCATGAGAATGCAGAAGTCCCCATCAATTCTAAGAGTGTAGTGTACCCCACTAATAGCAGACGAGCTAAAATTACGTAGATGTAAATAAGCTGTTGTAAACCAAACGAATTAAAACATCAAAACACCAATATTGCAGTTATATATAAATAATTACGGATCCTATAACTTGGGCAGAGGTACTAAAACCAGCTATTTCGATGTGGCAGGTATATGTTTTGCTGCGCAGGAAGAATGGCTGATTTGTAAAAATGAATATGCGTATCATTATTCTATACAGAAGCGGAATAATACCAGGAAGTTTGTTATAAAGTTAGTACCTCACAAAGGCTGGAAAGTTCAATTCCAAAAAAAAGATAAGGAATCTGGAGCTCCTTGGTCAATCTGACAGTCACTAGCAAAGTTCTTACCCGCTAGTCTTTCGTTTATGTATTTTTCGAAGTTATCAATGGATGTGCTGAAGCCAGGTCCTTCGGAAAACCCTGTGATCGGGATGACAGCGTCATTATGAACTATTCTAACGAAGGGTTTTTCTTCACCTTCGCATTCTAATCTTTCGAAAATTAAGCGCGCACCCATTGGTGTGATGTTTGAGGTTTTCCAGATATGGTTAAAACTTTGATGCTTGACTGGCAATTCCGATCCATCGTCAAAGATACCTAAAGCAGCAGCGGCGAAGAAGATATCACCACTATGAGTGAACGAAAGTGTCAAATTCTTAGTCTCATCTCTCAATAACTTTATAACTGCTTCAATGTAAACCGAACCAATAGTGCTAGACATGTTGTTACCTGGGCCTTCCTCGTAGAAAGATTTCACGTCATTTTTGTAAGAATACGAGATTAGTTCGTCATCGTTGAAGATATCGCAAATGGCACTCGATCCATCTTGCTGTAGTTCATATCCGCAGTAATATAACAATGAATCAATGATATCTGCATTTACTCCAAGACCTGGATTTTCCGCATTCAATCTATCAGCCGTTCTGTTCAAGTAATCTTCAGATAAGCTTTTGATGATTTTTTTGTTGGCATCCTCGTCAAAGGTATTACACCATGGAGTCAAAGAGTTCGCACCTAATGACTTATCGTCTTCATCAATCTTATGAACGTAAGATTTATCATAACCATCCCCTAAGAAACCTTTCCCAAAAGCTTTTGCTGAGTCAACAACTCTGCTTGAACTGGCAGCCCAAAAGGTTATGTTATCACCATATTGGTATAAGTCATCATAGCGGGCTCTGAAGTTGGTACCATGTGTGTATAAGTCTAACAGACCGGCATATGGGCCTTTACTGGTTTCTTCACTCGCCAAATCATCATTGAAAACTTTAAAGTTATAGGTTTTCAAAAATTTTAAAGGTCCACCAATATTTTCAGTGCTATTCCTCAAAGTGGAAAAGTTTTCTTTCATTTCTTTAATCTTTTTAGCTTTTGGATATCTTTCACCATGTCTTGATAACAAATTTGCCTGAGTGACTTTGCATTGACGAGGTGCATCTCTTTGAATGCCATAACCAGGATTTTGGACATATGGCGAGGCAGTACCTAGCAGCCTCAAGATGTTAAACTGGTCTAGGGCTTCCTGTGAGAATGGTTTAGCTGAATCAACTTGCTGAATTGGAATGGCCTCCACAACAGCTAGAGATAGAGCCAAGGTTGACAACACAAATGATGAGAATTGCATTTTTGTTAATTAAACTGTCCTGCTGAGCTGATCCATGATAATTGAGTTCAAGGAGACAATTTGAATCATTTATATTTCAGATCAGCATTAAATTGTAGTATTCCTTTTCTAATTTCTGCAGAAATCAAGATGCACAACGGTCTGTTCATTGGTTCGTAGTTCACGATTTACCCACATTAACAGAATCTTTTGCAACCACACATCGCCAATCACAAACCGCTTACAGTTAGCCAGACACTGCGTTGCAATCAAGGGTCCAAGATAGTCCAATACCGTTAACAGTTCTTGGGAAACTTGGGTGATTGGTCAAGAAATTTTCGAGAGCTTAACACGTTTTTATTGATGTTGGCTGTAAAGGGAAGTTTTTCAGGTTTTTCTCTCTCGAAAAAATTGAGCGGTTTTAGAAGGCCTCACGGTAAACAAAATAACATTCCGAGGATAAACTCTGGAGCCTTTAATGCTTTTGACCTTCCTTTTAGTCATTACTTGTCTACGATAGATGCTCTCTTCAAGCGTCTTCCATCCAGCGTTATCTGGGTAAGAAGGCATTTATGTATATTCTCAATCCAACATATAGAGTAGCGGGGCCTGAACATTCGGGCACAACGGTACTAGAAACCTGAGAGATGCGTTGGAGGTAATCTACTTATCCCAATGGGCTTATCTCGTTCAATCTGTGTCTTCGAAATAATTGGTAGAAATTTTTTGAAATTATGCGTTACTAAGAATGTTCGTAAGCCTTCATACTCTAGAGTATAATGAGCTGGCAAATAAAACAGACGACAATTAGTCAATTTCACTGAAAGTGTTTTTTTAACGTGGTAAACAGAAATGACTGAATATGCTCTTAGTGGCAGGGATATGAGAGAAGGGGTTATGCACGGCAAGAAGATTCAGAGATTCGGTGCGCTGTGCTTTATGTCAAGCCATTGAAGCGAATGAAAACATTTATAACCAGCTTACATTAGTTTAGATGTTTCGAGCCTAACTAAAGCTTCTCAATATTTAAAGTAAATTAAAAGAACATTGAATAATAAGCTAAGCCCTTGTTTATAAATCGAAAGCCACCTCAAACTGAGCATATCGTAATAGTCAGCTGCTGAAAGGGACCCTTCACCTGATGATGGTGCTTTAGAGAATAAAAATAATCCAGGTCTTCAAATATATTCGAGTAAGCCTAGGTATTCAGTAAAACGTAATTATAGTTTCTTTGAAAACTTGGACACTTCTGTCAGGGCTCTCGGGTTAATATGACTGCACGCCATATCTTTTTTTTTTGACTCGCAAGCTGCAAGTCAGATTGAATAATAATCAAAACTGTGGACGAAGCAGTTAATGATGCAAGTCAGTTAATCGACCCAAACTCGATCATAACCCTGATTAGAAATATTTGTACCGATTGGTTGATATCAAAACTTCTGACTGTTTCACGAAATTAGTTGTCAACTGTGGTGGAGTTTTGGATATTTTTACCAACGTTCGAGAAAAACTGTGGAATAAAAGGGAGACATAATGGGTGGAAGATAAGAATTAACCGCTCATATCGTATTATTGTATATAATACCGAACACCTACCCGCAACAAGAGAGATGGCGATGTCTGTGTGATTGCGGCTTTGCTCATCATAGTTTACACAGTTTTACAGGACAATAATTTGTCCGTGGTAGTTCTTAAAAAGATGGGATAACCTCGAGTTATAAAGAGCCAGAAAAAGGATGAGTTTTGAATCTCTTGGTATTTTCAATCTTCGATTATCAGAATATGGCATCCGTTATCAAAGCCAAGCTAACTGTCAAGGATTACTCAGCGTGGTATTGGAAATATATTCCACATGAAAGAGATGTGGAAGATTGGCCTGAAGATGTCGATACTGAGAGTATAATTTCAAAGGAGACAAAAGCTGAGGAATATGAGTATAGAGATGAGGCAGTTCGTCCATGGTGGAAATTTTTCGATGAATACGAATATCGTTTCAATAAACAGACAAGGGCTCAAAAATCGTGGTGGAGATTCTTCGATAAGGATGCTTCTGCAGCTGAGAAAAAGTTAATCTTCAAACTAGATATGCAAATTGTATTATTTGCGATTATCTCATACTGGTCCAAAAATCTCGATCAAGCCAATGTCAGTAATGCCTATGTTTCTGGTATGAAAGAAGATCTGAACATGCAAGGAAACGATTATTCCAATGCTCAGGCATTATTTAATGCTGGTTCTGTGGTCTTTCAACTTTTCTACATGTGGCTGTTTCCAAGAGCCCCAATGCACTTTTTGTTCTTTGCTGGCGATATTATCTGGTCTGTTGTTACGATTTTGACATCTACAATTCAAACCCCAAACCATCTAAAAGTGTGTAGATTTTTCGTTGGTGGTGCCGGTAAGTTTCAAGCAGCAAAATCGATTGTGATTAGATTACTAACGAATTTCAAACAGAAGCTGGATACTTTATCATGGTGCATTATCTTCTTGGGTCATGGTATAAACCTGATGAGCTAGGTAGACGTGGTGGTCTCTATTATTGTGGTATGTTTAATTTATTTTTTGCTCTTTCAATAGGAGCATAGAAACATGGAAACTAATTTTTTTCAAAGGACAAATGTTGGGAACACTTACCTCAGGACTGCTTCAATCCACCATTTATAAAAACTTGAATGGCGTTAACGGTAGAGCTGGTTGGAGATGGATGTTTTTAATTGATGGATGTGCTACAGCGAGTATTGCGTTTGCGGCACTCTATATGGTTCCGGGGACACCAAACAAGTGCTGCTCGCTTTTCTTAACCGATGACGAAATTAGACTTGCTCGATACAGGCTTAAGAAGGCTAATATCACACCACCAACTAAAAACCCACCACCTTTTTTCAACTGGTCATTGTGGAAGAAAATTCTCACAAGCTGGAAAATCTACGTTTTGTCAATATTGGATTTCTTATTTTGGAATGCGATCAACACTGGCTATTCTAATTTTGCTTTATGGTTGAAATCTTTGAAGCGATACAGTACCCCAGAAATCAATAATCTGACTGCCATTCCTCCAGCTCTGGGAATTATTTGGATCCTTTTAGTTTGTGGCTCTGCAGATATATTAAAGTCTAGAGCCTTAGCCATATTTTGGTGTGAAATTTTTGTTTTTATGGCCAGTGTGATATTAGCGATTTGGAGCGTTCCAGAATCAGCCAAATGGTTCTCCTTTTACACCAGTTATTTTTGCATTGCTTTATCATCTGTTCTCTACGGGTGGCTGAATGACATTATGAGACATGACCCTCAAGAACGATCGATTGTCTTATGCGCTGTCAACATGTTTGCCAACCAGTCTACTGCGTGGACCCTGCCACTTGTCTTTAGAACTTCCACAGCTCCTGAATACCATCAAGGGTACGTGTATGTAGCTGGGAATGCAGCCGCTTTGATGCTTTGGAGCTATGTCACACTGTTCTTTTATAAAAGACAAGAAAAGAGAGATGCCAAATCTAATGGAATTATCATATACAACTCGAAAACTGGGGATATTCCAATCGAAGTCAAGAAGCATCTAAACAAGGAAGATCAGGGCTCGGATGAAAACGTTGAACATATTCAGGAGAAAAACGATTTAGTGCTTGAGGTAAAAAGCGCAGCATAAATATATTATATAGATTATTGGAATGGAAGCATTCACGTTGTGACTAGTTTTTTGCGTAATGCTCTCGGAGAGCTCCCACTAGAAATCAAAAGATATTTGGAAATGCATTGTAGCGGATGTACTTCAATTGTCTATTGAGAGCTTGAATAACGTTTTGCAAGTTGAGGTTTGGATCCAGATTGTGGATTGGATATTGTTGAGGAACGAGAGAATTAACAGATTCTGCGACCACGGAGGAAGTATCTATTAAATGGATGAGTGAGAGCTGTCGATCTACTCGACAATGAAGACCATGCTGGATTTGATTGAATATATTCTGCATTTGGATTGTTTTCCACAATTTGTGAAATATATCGTTCCATAGAGACATCAAGAGTAGAATTCTCAGGGTCAGAAATTAATTAATAATCAACAAAGAATTTATCTGATTGACTCACGAAAGCCTGGAGGCCGATATGTAATGTACATATCTGACGAGGTTATTGGTGTGTTGAAACTAAAAATGTGAGTACTGCAACACTGGTAGCAATTGGAAAAAACGTTTTGCGCGAAGAACTACTCTCCCCCAGGTTTCCTAATATGGTATACACACACGGGTCACCCATCTCTCCAACCGGCTGCCAGATAATTGGTACATTAAATTATAAATACAAGTGGATATCCCTGGACAGAAGACTGATCACCTTCTAGAGAGGACAATCGTTTTATTGGATTACAAGCTATACTAGTAGTTATTACTGCGTTAACAAAGTTATAGCGTCGGGTGCTTACATAAACAGTATTTCCGGTCCAACATTAATAAACCGCAGGAATGGCAGAGTTTCGCGAATGTGTTCTATGATTTGGCTCTGATTCTCTTCGCCCGTTTAGGCAAACTGAGGCCAATCTTCAGCATGTAGACTTGAGCTCTGCTACTTTTTGAGGTAACTTTTCAGCTCACGTATTTATGTTTATATAAGTAGCATCAGGTCCTCGGGATTACTATCACACTTAAAACGGATGTCATTATAGACTAATAGATATCAACATGGTGAGTGAATTTGTTTCTGGACATAATGAACTAATTGCTAACAATCTCCTAGGAAAATTACAACTGGGACGACATAGAGCCATTGCCAATCGACGTTGAAGGTGTTCAGGTTTCGCAGATCTTATATACAGATGAATATCGCCATATACTTGGTCTGCTAAGAGCTTTACAAGCTAAAGGAGAATACTCTGAAAGAGCTTTATGCGTCACCACTGAAGCTATCAACCTGATTGCGGCACATTATACAGTATGGCAGTATAGGTACCACAATATTGTGAACCTAAAGAAAGATATAAACGAGGAACTGGACTGGGTTGAAGACATTGCATTGGAAAATATTAAGAATTATCAGATATGGAATTATAGACAACTATTATTGAAGCTCCAAGATAAACCAGATCCCAAAAGGGAATTCCCTTTGATCGAAATAATGCTTGATGATGACTCAAAAAATTACCATGTCTGGTCCCACCGCAAATGGCTTGTTCAATTCTTTAATAAATTCGATGAAGAGTTAGATTTCGTGGATAGATACATTACTGAGGATGTTTACAATAACTCTGCTTGGGCTCATAGATATTTTGCAATATTCAGTGATGCTGAAAAAAACAAGAAACAGATATCACAAGAATTTTTCAATAATGAACTAGAATACGTCAAAGGCAATATTGAGCTTGCGCCTCAGAATGTCAGCTCATGGAACTACTTGATAGGATTGTACGAGGCTCTAAAGAAAGATATTTCAGAGTTGGAAGAATTCATCTTGAACTATGCTGATGTTCTACCAGCAAATTCCGATCCTGAATCAATCAGATCAGTTCCAGCTTTGGAGCTTCTATTAAAGATCTACTCGAAAAGTAAGCCAGAGTTAGCATCTAAAGGATATGACCTCTTAGCCACCAAATATGACCCTATAAGAAAGAACTATTGGGACTACCAGAAAAAGAAAATCTCCAATTGATAAGTAATTTATCCGACAAAATCGAAAAATTCAATAATACAAGCCCTAATGCAATATATTACGTAGCTATTAAAATCTATAACTCATCTCTAATAAGTTTGTGGTCCTTTGAGCCACCCGGGAAGATAACTTTATACTCTATTATCAAATCACCATACTCTTCAGGACCATCCAAAATAGGCATACCTTTACCTTTCACTACCTCAATATCACCGTCCATCACCACTTCACCCTTATTCCTCGTTATGGTGATATTTTCATCACCAAAGAATGTTATATCTCTCTTCCAATTACCTAATAAAGCTTCTTTTAAACTCAACGCTTCTGTACGATACAAGGTATCAAATCTGCGACGATAACCTAGATGCTTGAAATCACTTTCTTTCAAATGGGCTTGCAAATCGCCTGAAACCCAATCAGGACTGTGATCACCTTCACCTTTAAAAACATGAACGAAGTCTTTAGGCGTACCTGGTTCAACATAGAATTCGAAATGACGAACACCACGATGAACAGCAGCACCACCACAATGCGAGCATTTGTGTTTGAATGTTTTACCTTTACCACCACATTCATTACAAGTTGATTGAAATTGCTGGAACATGCCTGGTGCTAATTGTCTCTTCACAATCTTCATACCTGAGCCTTGACAACCTGAACAGGTATGTGTTTTTTTATCTTTTGAGCCAGTACCATCACATTCTTGACATATGTTTTGCATTTCAACATCAAAGTTGAAATCTGAACCCATATAGAAATCTTCAAGACTTATATCAACTCTTACATCTGAATTATGACCCTTTGGGGGACCTCTTTGCTGTTGTTGTCTGCCAAAGCCGAAGAAATCAGCAAAAGGATCATGTCCACCACCTCCACCTGGGCCTCCTTGCTTGAGCCCATCATGACCATATTGGTCATATAATCGTTTCTTCTCATTATCACTCAACACTTCATATGCTTCACCAACTTCTATGAATTTGTGATGAGCATCTTCATCGCCCGGGTTTTTGTCAGGATGAAACTTTTTACTCAATTGCCTGTATGCAGATTTGATCTCTTTTTCGCTGGCTTTTTTGTTCAAGCCCAATATTTTATAATAGTCTGCCTCACATAGCGCTGTTGTTACTAGAGCAGCGCATATTAGAAAGACGATAGACGTCAGGTGCATGGTTTTCTTCGAATTTTTCCCCAATCAACAGCAGCAGTCGTGTAGGAAGACTTAAAGACAGAAGGCCAAACTTTTCAAAGCTTTTCAACACTGATTACGTGGTGGTTTTGTACTCCGATGAGTTCAGGTTATTGTTGATTTTAAACTTACACGTATCGAAAAAAAATTGGTGAGATGGCGTTTCGCGAATTTTTCAGATCTAGAAAGTTTTTGACACAACTATCAATTATTTGTGTGATATCTCAACCTTGAATCGTAATTGAAAAAATTTAGATTATTGGGCCTCATCTTCAAATCTTTTAATGCCAGAAGTACTCAATCTCTCCCTTTCGCCGGAGGCAAACCATATTATCACACACTTTTATAATACCCAGGAGTCCTACATTGATTACACGAGATCCGTCACCAAGTCCCCCAATGACCCAAACGTTTATTTCAAACCAACGTTATCATATGACAAATCATCTTTAAACTATACCCCTAGAGCGCTAATATGGGATTTCAAAGGAGGTTTTGGGTCACTGGGCCAGTTTGAATATTTCGATCAAAGTGCCAGCAACGATGGCGACCAAGATGAATGGCATGGAACTGTTGAGAAAATTTCCAGGAAAAGAATCCCAAAGAACCAGTATCAGACTGCTCTTGATAACTCTGAAAGTCTCCCAAAATTAAACAAGGAAGATACCAAGTACTGGACAGATTACTCAAAAATACTGTTCGAGCCAAAGTCTTATAATGAGCTCAGCAATTGGGAATATGATCCGATAGACTATCCTCAAGGAAGATTAGCACTGGGACAGGAAAGGAAATTCGAAGGATATGAGGTTGGTGTCTCGGAATGGGCCAGTGAATCAAGAGGTGTTGAATTTTTGGAAGAGAAATATAGAGTTATGCTAGAGAATTGCGATTCTTTAGATGGTATTAACGTTGTTAGCGAGGTAGATTCTGCGTGGGGTGGATTCAGTAGTGAACTATTGAGAGAATTGAGAGACGATTATAACCCTAAGAGTGTAATTTTGACCTGGGGGCTTTTCAATGGTAAAAAAATGGAATCTTTAAACAACAAAGAGATTTTTTCCAGAATAAAGACATTTTTGGAATTACAAAGAAACTCGTCCATTTTCATACCGATCGGAACACCAAGCAATATTCCAGAAGAACTAGATTTCGACAAGACTAGTTTGTGGCAAACAAGTGCCTTGAAATCATTAGTATTTGAACCATTTCAAACAATAAGTTCACAAAGAGAAGGTAGAATCAACTTCAACGAATTAGAAGATAATTTGACGTTGGGGTCTCATAGGAGGATCGTTTCCTTAGTGGAAGCTACTATCATTGGAGATAATAAAACTAGGTTTGGGTTTACGGAGAATTTTTTCTCAAAAATTGATAACAAAGAGTCTCATGTGTTTTCCAGAAGTACAGTTTACAGACCTCCACAAATAGGCTCTGAACCCGATATGAAGCAACTAAGCGAGGCATTTGGAAATTCAAACAAGTTAGAAAATAATAATCAATCTAGGGTTGCAGTTGATAAATCCAAGACTGACTACAAATCTTCCATTCCTTTGGGAAATTATCCTGCACTACCAAATCTTATTAAATCGAGTTCTTCTTTGGAAACTACGCTGGGGATCACATCAAGGCCCAAGGGGACATTACAGGAAATGAAGACTTTTGTTTCGAAGTTCGTTAGAGGTGATGATAGAGAGAATATGATACAAGAGCTTGAAGTTCTTGCTGAAGAATACACCTATGGATGGGATTATAGTGATGAAAGCGATGATGACTATTGAATATAGCCGTATCATTATTGAACATAGTCTAATCAAGTCCTGTTTAGTGTAGTAATCGCCAAAGCATCAACCCCTCCTGGTTGTATCAAAGTGCTTATGTGGAATTGATGAGGAGTTATCCAGTACACTGTTATTGGCCGAAGTTTAAAATATAGAGCCTTAAAGATCTTCCTTTTGCAAAATCTTGTTATTAATTAATGATGAATTTTCCGGAGCTAGGTTTGGAAACCTTGTTTATGAATAAAATCAATTCGGAACCAAACCTGAAAGAGGATGGAAGTAGAACTCTGAATAATGATCATCTAGATCTCCTATATATTTAGGGTGGTTTATATATGATAGCGATGGGTCATTGATTCGTTCATGCGTACATATTATATTGTTTTATAAGACGATGCTGTTCACAAGTAATTAAAACAAGAACTAAAGAATGCTTTCAGTCAAGATCCTCATGGATCATTCTTGAGCTCTAATTGGCATCCATCAAGCTTGTGGTCGCCCATGAAATGAATGATATAATAACGGAAGTACGTTCACACTCCTACAGGACGGAGCGGGTGCACGAAATTAGAAGGAGATGCAGACTGGAGTATCTAAAGGAGTGATAAATCTGTTTATGATGGCGTATTTGCTGTAAAAGACGAGGGATGACGAATCTCTTATTAATCGTAAGAAGTACTTACCCCAGATAACTTGAGTCATTGTTTTGCTATCGAGTCAAAACTTTCAGCCAGCCTCTTAGACACTCCCCCAACAACAGAACAGCCCTCAGTACTCAGTGCTCACGTCTTCACAAAGAGGCATCCAAAACATCTGAGGCCTAGAAATTAAACCCAATAACACGAACAAATTTATACGAACCCCATGTTTATGATTCATGTCTCCCCCTCCAAGTTTTCAGGTGTTGAAGAGAGCAAGACATGTCTTTATGGTAAGTCGGTGTTTCATATTAAAAATGACCCGATCGGCAACCAGTCAGCACCGGGGCTTAAACACACCATTTAATTCTATTATTGAATCTACCCAGTCGTAAACATGACAGAACACAAAGTTATCGGGAGACATTTAACATCGACCTTAGCTCATGAAGATCATATAGATGTATACACGACCTGTCACATACCCCGTCAATTATCTCCCACTGTACTATCATCAAGACAAACGGATGGTTCCATCCCTGATAAAAGCAAAAAACTTTTGAACCTCCAACACATCAAACATTATTCCTCCAGAAATTATTCCAAGCAAACCATAATTTTTTTGTTCCAGGTAATCAAAAATACGTGTCGCTGTCATTTGGAGCATGAATTTTTCCCCATATTTTTTAATTCATGCAGAAACACAAGTCTAAAAGTACAACACCAAGGACTTGTGTGATCTCTATGAAATCACGGCTAAATAATCCAATCACAAAAGACTGACTGATCGTTTGGGCAAACATGGAGTAGTAATCTGTTTCGGAAGGAACCCAATAATATAGCTGTTTTAAATGGGCTACTTGCCTTGTTGGAGTTTTTGCTAATCCGCATAAATAGCAGCCATATTCCCCAGAAGTTATTCTTCTCATGCAAGCTCCAATCATAGAATATCAATTCTTTACAAACGAAACTGTCTATCTTAACTCAAATTCTTACCATTAGGTCTCTCTAGGTGCTCACCATATTTCAATCATTCAAGCTTCAACTAGTTTATAAACTCATATAATCATGGTTGGATTCATTGCAGATGAAGCCAAGTTCCTGTTCAAAAAAGATAAACAACAGAAAAAAAAACTCCCAGTTAATGTTGGCTCTCAAGGTGATGATGATAATACACCAAAGATTAAAGCTTACTTACCAAATTATGGTAAGCCATGGTATAAAGTTCCTCATTTGTTACAACTGAACTCAATCTTGTTGATCATTAGTTTAACTTCCACAAATACCGGGTATGATGGGTCATTATTAAATGCATTCCAATCCATTCCTAATTGGATGGAAGCTATGGGTCAACCATCTGGTGCTGTTTTAGGTGCCATCTCTAATGGTGTTGTGTTTGGTTGTTTGTTGGGTATCCCTTTTGCCCCATGGATTTCCGATCGTAGAGGTCGTCGTCATGCTATCACTGTTGGTAATGCAATTATGATTGTTGGTGCTATAATTCAATCATGTGCGGGCACATGGTTGACTGTTAAAGGTGAAGCTGTTCATAACGATAAGAGAGCTTATGCTATGTTTTTGGTTGCAAGAATCATCTTGGGATTTGGTAATACAATTTCAACAGTTTCTTCACCACCTTTGATTTCTGAATTAAGTTATCCAACACATAGGCAACCAATGACGGCTTTTTTCAACTCAAATTGGTATTTAGGTGCTATTATTGCAGCTTGGGTCAGTTTTGGAACAAGACATGTTGCTCATAATTGGTCTTGGAGAATCCCATCTATTTTCCAAGGATTCTTCCCAATCTTGCAAATCTGTTTGATCTACTTGGTTCCTGAATCTCCAAGATATTTGGTTTCCAAAGGAAGAGCTGAAGAAGCTCGTACCATTTTGATGAAGTACCACGGTGGTAACGATGAAATTATTGGTGGTCCATTAGTTGATTTTGAAATGTCTGAAATCGAATTGGCCATTGAACAAGAGAGAATTGCAAACTCGTCATCTTATTCTGACTTCTTCAAAACTGCTGGTAATAGAAAACGTTTGTTTTTGGTTGTTTTCATTGGGTTAACCATGCAACTGTCTGGTAATGGGTTGGTTTCTTACTATTTGAATCTTGTCTTAAAATCAATTGGTATCACTTCAACTGACCAACAGCTAATCTTCAACGGTGGACTAATGATTTATAACTATGGTATATCCATAGCTATCAATTTACTTGTTTTCCAGAACATCAGAAGAAGAGCCACGTACATCTCAGCCATTGCATTGATGTTATTATTCTATATCATTTGGACCATTTTGTCTGCTATAAACCAACAGAGACACTTTGAAGATACTGCATTAGGTAAAGGTGTCATGGCAATGATTTTCTTGTACTATTTTGCTTATAACTTGGGTTTGAATGGGTTGCCATACTTGTATGTCACTGAAATTACACCATTTATCTTGAGAAGTAGAGCTGTCAATGTTAGTGTTATGGTTCAGCAAATCACCTTGATTTACAATGGGTTTGTCAATCCTATTGCCATGGAAGCCATACAATGGAAATATTACATTGTTTATTGTGTTATTTTAGCTGTTGAATTAGTTATTGCTTTCCTTACATTCGTTGAGACTTCAGGGAGAACATTGGAAGAAGTTGCCGAGGTGTTTGGTGAAGGTCTTGAAGATTTCGATATCCGTGTTCACCACGACAAGAAGGACACTGAAATTCAACATGTTGAAGAGGTTGACACTCTTGATGAGAGTTTGAGTGGTTCAAGTGGGAAAAAGACCACATCCGTCTAATAAAGAGCTGGAGAAGCTTCAACGTTAAACTTGTGTTTATATACTATGTATTTATCTAATGAATTCACGCACAATATGAATCTTTTAAATAGGATCTCGTATAAATCATCCTGATGTATCAAGCTAAACCCTTTCGGAAATCATAGCGGCTGCTCATTCTACATTGAGCTCGCTATGCATTTGAAGCAAATAGAAGTCTCTAATGATAATCGGGCATAAAGCTAATCTTATCTTTGTAACCCATATGACAAGAGACTACTCTTCATTGAAAAGGGCTGTCACTACTTGACGTACCCCTTACCGTTAGCTCATCAACGTTGTTCATTGCAGATTGTCCGCGATCTTGATTTATATGTTATGGTATTCCGGTGCTGGTGATTTGACAAGTTGAAGAAAACAACTCCATGACAGGATAACCCTTACGATCTACTAGTACTGATACACAACTACTACAGTCTTCGTGTATTGAGCTAACAGCTGGCTAAATATTAATCATGTATAAACAAAATTCAGGTTCTTGCCTATTCATATAATTAGTACATGAGAATGTATCGACGTCTCTCGTTTTGATTACTTGCAAGTTTATTGTTGATTTATTAATCTGGACTTATATATTGAAATTGATAACCATGCTACAGATTGGTCTTAATTAATGATCGATAAGGACATATGTTATATAAAGAGCCTAGCAGGTAGTGTATTTTGAATTATATATACAGAAATGTTGTCATTTTAATATCTAGCGTATATATATAGCTAGTTATAGGCAGATCAATGCTTTTCCCTAATTACTAAGATCAGAAGATTCCATGGCGGGTATAGCTCATTTGTAACGAGATAACATACCTAGACATATAAAGAGGCAATTGGTGGAAGGAATCCACCCGAGACTGCCATTTAGCCTCTCAACAAACATATTATCTTGCTGTCCCTTTAGTGGAGAGTGATGAATGAGCAATTCTCGAGTAACGGAGCAAGAGACCACCAGTTCTCCTTTTTCTTCTTATGATGAATCTTTTGATTTTTTCTATAGTTTGAACTTTGCAGTCAATTCAAAATCTGGAGAAAGTGCCTGCAGTGAAATGCACCCCGGGGTTGATACTTGTACAGATTTTGAAAAGCGGCGCTCTCAAGAAATTCCACAATTAAAACACAATTATTCGAAATTTAGTAAGTATCCATTGTAATTTGGTGGTTATAAAGCTAGTTGTCCACTCTTCAACATGTAATCATATATATTTGAGCTTTTTGAGAAGCAAAATTGCTTTTTGAACACTCTGTAGTCAAATTTATCACCAAAAGGGTACCAGCTCTATGGCTCATGATAGCGCCAATGATTCGAAACAAACACAGCAGCTAAAGACCGATCTGCACACCCAGTAGATTCACAGTCAAGTTCTCGTGGTATGTCGACAGCCACCTTAAAAAGATGAGACACATCGTAACACCCCACTTTGTTGCGTTCTCTTGACTTTGAATTCCCCAGTACGTACATGTCCTTGCTCACTAAAATAAGAGCCAATCATCCCCCACAATCAAATCATGATGTCTGCTTTTTGTCTCTTTATAATAAGAGAAGGAGAGCACAATAGAAATAACGGTAAATACGTTGAGTTTGGAGTTGGCTATCCTCACTATCTCCTGTGCAGTATATGGTCGTCTAGAATTTTGGAAGTTAGTAGTTTGTACCCAATGAAAGAGAGAAAATGTGATGAGAGATAATCCGAACTCTGTTCATTCCACGATTCAAGGATAGCTTTTCCAACTAGATACAGTAGTCGATAGTAGCTATAATTTTTAATCACTACAATATATACACCTTGATAACTGACCACATTCGCATTCAAAAATTTCATGTTTGTCTAATATTGTCTTTGTCTGGAGTTGAGAGCCTGGATTCTGCTGGATTATTTGTTGATCCGGACGCCAACTTTAGGCTATTTTTTTGCAACCGGGAGATCAAGTTGCGGACATACAAAGGAACTTGCATGGAGCGTATAACCTCTCAGGATTCTTCAGCTGAAACAAAATATATAAACGCGCCCATACCCCAATGATTGAGCTTAAAATAATGGTCTCGTATCTTTGAGTTGATTCTACAATAGGAAATAAAAAGAAGCTCGATTCAAAATGGTAGGTTTCATTGCTGATGAAGTCAAACTGTTCAAAAAGAACAAACGCTCCACTCATGATTTAGAAGATGGAGCTGGTAATGATGAGAAACCGCTTAATATCATCCAAGAGGTTGAAGAACCTCATCAAAAGATTCAAGCATTCTTACCGCAACACGGTAAACCATGGTATAAAATTCCTTACCTTGTAAACTTAAATTGGTTACTAGTAATTGTTAGTTTGACATCAACAAATACAGGGTTTGATGGATCTCTTTTGAACGCTTTACAGTCTATTCCAGATTGGTCAAAGGCAATGGGGACTCCAACAGGTGCCACATTAGGCGCTGTTTCCAACGGGGTTGTTTTTGGTTGTGCCCTTGGTTTCTTCTTCGCAAGTTGGATTTCTGATAAATACGGTCGTCGTCATGCCATAACTGTTGGTAATTTAATGATGATTGTTGGTGCCATAATTCAATCTTGTGCTGGTGTTTGGCTAACTGTTAAAGGAGAATATGAACATAATGACAAAAGAGCCTATATAATGTTTTTGATTGCGAGAATTATTCTAGGGATGGGTAATACGACAGCTACCACATCATCTCCACCATTGATTTCTGAATTAAGTTATCCAACTCATAGACAAACCATGACAGCGTTTTATAATTCCAACTGGTATTTAGGTGCAATAATAGCAGCATGGGTTAGTTTTGGTACTAGAAATTTAGCTCATAACTGGTCATGGAGAATCCCTTCAATTTTCCAAGGCCTTTTTCCAATTGTTCAAATTGTTTTGATCTATTTCGTTCCAGAGTCACCAAGATTTTTGATTTATAAAGGGAGAAATGCTGAGGCTAGAGAAATATTATTGAAACATCATGCTGGAGGTGATGAAGCTATGGGTGGTGCTCTTGTGGATTTTGAAATGTCTGAAATTGAATTAGCTATTGAGCAAGAAAAATTAGCAAATTCATCTTCATCATACGCTGATTTCCTCAAGACTCCTGGTAATAGAAAACGGTTATTCCTTATCACTTTCATTGGTGTTATTATGCAACTGTCAGGTAATGGCCTTGTTGCTTATTATTTGAACAAAGTCTTGAACTCAATCGGTATTACCTCTTCTGATCAACAGCTGATTTTCAACGGTGGATTGATGATCTATAACTATGGAGTTTCATTAATTATCAATTTGTTTGTTTTTCAAAATATAAAAAGAAGAACTGCTTTCAATATTGCTATAGGTTCAATGATGTTGACCTATATTATCTGGACCGTATTGTCAGCTATCAATCAACAAAGGAACTTTACCGACAAAGCATTAGGCAAAGGTGTCATGGCGATGATATTCATCTATTATGGGTTCTATAATTTGGCTTTCAATGGACTACCATATTTATACATCACTGAGATCACACCATTCATTCTAAGAAGTAGAGCTGTGAACTTGAATTATACTATTCAAAATTTGGTACTTGTTTACAACGGGTTTGTCAATCCTATTGCAATGGATGCCATTGACTGGAAATACTATATTGTGTACTGTTGTATCTTAGCTATTGAATTTTTGGTTGCATATTTGACTATTGTGGAAACATCAGGCAGAACTTTGGAAGAAGTTGCTGAAGTATTTGGTGAAGGTATCCATGACATGGATATCAAATTGATCAAAGATAGAAAGAGTAAAGCGTTACATGTTGAGAATGCCAACGAGTCCAGCGTCGACTACAAAAGTGAGAGCTTGATGGTTAACTAAAGTAAGTCATCTCAGAATGTTGTGCCCTAGCTATAAATGTATAGTTCACATATCTAAATATCTAATTTGATTCAATTGTTATATTACTATTTCAAAATTCGAATGTAGCCAGTATTGACAGAACAATCAAATTCATATAACTTATTTGTATATTCATTCACAGGGGAGATATATGCCGGCTTCAGACTAAAGGCGGTAATGAAAGGGAAATTAACGTAGTCATTAATTGGTGCAATGTTGTAAGGCTGTACCGTCTAACATCCATTGCAACCCCATTTCGACTTTGCTTCTCAGAATTCAGAGTACATGCAATAATATAATGACCATATAGTGTGAGATGAGACGAATTCCCCAAAGTCTGGAAATGTCCAATTATACCAATATCCAAAATTTCACTAATTATTATGAAACGCCAGACGGAATCGACTGCGGAATAACTTGATCAAGTATCGTTAACGAAACTAGAAGATTGCCTGAGTTCAGTTAAAGTTTCAATATTCTTAGGATCTAGGAGTTTTCATACTTTCTTTAACAATATGGGGAACTGTTCCTGTGGACAACGGACGTGCAAATCCCTTTACCACTGGTAAACAGAATAATCCATTAATATCGTGACCCCTTCACCAAGTATAATTCTAATCAAATTTCTCAGCTGTAATTGCGCATCTTGATACTAATTTGTAAATGATCAGTTCGGGGTTACCACATTATTTCGGAAACTTTTAACCAAAGTTCTTGCTAGCATCAATAAAGAGTTCTATTTTCAGATTCACCAGGTCTATGACGATTTGCAGAACACTGTGTATGGCCTCAGAGAAAAGTATTGAGTCTTGAAAGGCTCTGCACTGCACCAAATTTGGGCTGTTGCTGTAAGGACCAGAAGAATCAGAATTTTAGAATGGAACTTACCTCTTAATTCAAACAGGACTGTGTTTCACTAATGTAACAAAGAGCATCGTAGAAATCTATTTGAGTTTTACAGTTATTTTCACTGATAAGATCATCGCTTTGAGACTCCAGGGTTTCAAAGTGGTTTGAATGCCACACACTCTTTTATTATTCGATAATTAAAATAAATCAAAATCCATTCCATGGTAAACAAAAGAAATATTAGTTTTTTCTTATACTAAAAGAGTAATACAGAGACATTTGAACATTTAGCCTAGCCGATAGAAATTTGTAATATCATAGGCTGTTTGGTTTTGAATAGTTCAATAAAATGTTAAGTTGATCAACCTAATCATAGGGTTTTTGCGTTGTGAATTGAAAAAATTTGCAGAATTAATCTAAAATATTCAATGAATCATTATTTTTTATCTCTTGACCAGAATCACAATAAATCTATGGTATTTTTGAATCGATGAAGTCGACAGCTTTATAGTAAACACTTATGGCACTCTTGGAATTTTGGATTTGGAATGTTAGCGCATGAAGGGTGGAAATCTTAAATCCTGGGGTATGGACAAACACAAAACTCCAAACCGATGATCAGCATTGGCTTTCATTCATTTATGTTTATTGTCCAGTTCTCAAAGCCAACTAAGAGGAATATTGCTTGATGTCAGAGGTGGAGTCAATGCACTTGTTGTCTCGAAGTAGCCTACTCCACTGGGACATTTTCAGCATGCCTTGAAGGGGTATCAAGCTACAACATGGAAGTATGCTCCAGTTTGTTACCCCAAAAAGGTCTATAAAAGGTTGACATCTTCTCTAGATTCAGGGCCTCATTCATAAAAAGAAAGTTCGATAACCTGATACTAGACTTCTAATATTTAACATACCAGAAAAGATGGTTGGGTTTATTGCTGACGAAGTCAAAGGGACTTTCCAAAGAAAGAGAAATAATGATCTAAAGAATAACTCCACAAAGGTTGATAGGGAAGCTTCTGAATCTAAAATCAATGCTGTTTTGCCTTGTTATGGGAAGCCTTGGTATAAGCTACCACATCTTGTTCGTTTGAATATGCTGCTAGTAATTGTCAGTCTTTCATCCACTAATAATGGGTTTGATGGCTCTCTTTTAAATGCTTTCCAATCACTACCTGATTGGTATAAAGCAATGGGAGATCCATCTGGTGCTTCATTAGGTGCTCTATCCAACGGTGTTGTCTTTGGTTGTGTTCTTGCTTTCTTTGTCTCGAGTTGGATTGGTGATAAGTTTGGTCGTCGTCATGCAATTTCCATTGGCAACTTGCTAATGATCATTGGATCCCTTTTACAAGCACTCTCAGGAGTTTGGTTAACAGTTGATGAAGAATATTCGTATGATCAGAAGGGAGCTTTTGCAATGTTTCTAACCTCTAGAATTATAATTGGACTGGGGTGCAGTATCTGTATTTCATCATCTCCTCCACTTGTTTCTGAGCTTAGTTATCCAACCCACAGACAACCAATGACAGCTTTTTATAACTCAAATTGGTATCTGGGTGCTATTCTAGCTGCTTGGATTAGCTATGCTAGTCGTAATCAGGGGAATAACTGGTCGTGGAGAATACCTACGATTTTTCAAGGTGTTTTCCCTTTGATCCAAATATGCTTAATCTATCTAGTCCCAGAGTCTCCAAGATTTCTAGTTTCAAAGGGTAGAAATGCTGAAGCAAGAGCTATCTTGCTAAAACATCATGCAAATAATGATGAAGCGCTTGGTGGTGCTTTAGTTGACTTCGAGATGTCAGAGATTGAGCTCGCAATTGAACAAGAGAAAATATCAAACACTTCCTCATTTGCAGATTTTTTGAGAACCCCTGGCAACAGAAAACGTCTTGTCTTGACTGTCTTCATCGCTATAACTACGCAGCTGGCAGGTAACGGTCTAGTTGCGTTTTATTTGAATAAGGTGCTGAACTCCATTGGTGTCACATCTACTGACCAACAATTAGTATTCAACGGGTGCCTCACTATCTTTAATTATGTTACAGCAATTCCAACCAATTTATTACTTTTCCAAAATATCAGAAGAAGAACTGCCTTCATGCTTTCTATTGGATCGATGCTTGTTGTCTATAGTATCTGGACGGTGCTATCAGCTATCAATCAACAGAGAAATTTTGAAGATGTTGCCTTAGCTAGAGGCGTCATGGCAATGATTTTCCTTTACTACTTGGCATATGACATCGGTTTCAATGGGTTGCCTTACCTATACATAACTGAAATCACACCGTTCATACTGAGAAGCAGAGCTGTCAATGTGTCATATACCATTCAAAATATTGTATTGGTCTACAACGGGTTTGTGAACCCCATTGCTATGGATGCTATTGATTGGAAATACTACATTGTCTATTGTTGCATTTTAGCTGTTGAGTTTGCAATTGCATATTTGACTATTGTTGAAACGTCAGGTAGAACTTTGGAAGAAGTTGCAGAAGTGTTTGGTGAAGGAATTACTGAGTTGGATATTGCGTTAATTCAGGAAAAGAAGAGTGAGATTGTTCATATTGAGCACGCAGATTCTCATTCTGCCAGTTTCAACTCTGGAAAAGAGGCAAAATTGCTTGTATAAGAACTAGTTATCTCACCTGTTGTGTATCTATAGTAAACAGGGAAAATTTTCATTACTGCATCGTGTAGAATCTTGACTCTTCACAACATCATCGAGAGTTAGTATACGAAAGTGCCCTTAACAGATCGTGAATTTATCAAAATCAATTCTTCCGAGCAGATCACACTTGATAAAGTCGACCTGCTTTCATTATAGAAATACCTTACGGCGCTTAGATAGCTACATGCTAAAGTTACTAAGAAATTTCGTAATGGGTTCTCCGAAAACTGTTGTCGTCATCGTTGGCACTACAGGTGTGGGAAAATCACAGGTAGGTAGGTCTGACAATAATGTCGAGACTATAAAGCACTACTAATACAAAAAATCTAGTTCAGTATTGAACTGGCGAAAAGGTTTAATGGTGAAATTATTAATGCTGACTCCATGCAAATGTACCGAGATGCTGCGATAATCACGAATAAACACCCCATAGAGGAGAGAGAGAATATTCCACACCATGTGATGGATCATATAGATTGGAATGAAGAGTATTTTATTCACAGATTTGAGAAAGAAGCATTATCCAAGATAGGTGAGATCCACTCTAGAGGTAAACTCCCCATTGTCGTGGGAGGCACTCATTACTACCTCAACTCTTTGCTTTTCCTCAACAAGACCATAAAAGCAAGTGCTACCACAACTCATGAGGAGGAGAGCAGAGAGAAGCTCACTTCTGCACAGCTTGAAATTTTGGAAAGCCCATCAGCGATGGTATTCGAGGCACTGAAAGAAGCTGATCCCATTGCAGCAGGAAAATTTCATCCAAATGATACCAGGAGAATAAAGCGAGCTCTGGAGATATATTTCACCACCAATAAGAAAGCCAGTGACCACTACCAAGACCAGCAGGTATCTGAGCAAGACCAGTCATCTTTACGTTTCAAAACACTAGTATTCTGGTTGTACGCTCAGAAGCCAGTCTTGGATAAACGTCTCGATGACCGCGTTGATAAGATGCTCGACAATGGTGGTCTCGATGAGATAAATCAGCTTTATGCATACTATTCCAAGTCAGTTTCGAGGCCGGATATAGAGAGAGGTATCTGGCAAGTAATCGGGTTCAAAGAGTTTCTACCATGGCTTGAGAATGGTCGCAATGAAAGTGATTTAAAGAAGTCGATTGAAGATATGAAATCACGTACTAGACAATATGCAAAGAGGCAAGTAAAATGGATAAAGAGTTTGCTCGGTGCCGATCTAGCCCAAGAAAAAGCGCATGGCTATGTTAAAGGAGGTAGAATGTACATATTAGATGCCACTGATTTGAGTTCCTGGACAGAAAATGTCACTGACAGAGGAATTCAGGTGACACAGAAGTTTCTTGAAGGTGACGAAGGTAGTATAGCACAGGCACCGGAAAGTCTTCAAAATTTATTGCCCAGTGAAGAGAGAGATAAAGCGGAAAAAGCACTACAATGGAAGCATTTCACTTGCGACATCTGTTTCAATAGAGACAGTACACCAGTTACAGTTATTGGGGATAAACAGTGGAACGTTCATCTTAAAAGCCACAGACATAAAACCAACACCCAGAAGGGGAAACGTAGGAGAGATTATGAAGAATGGTTACTAAATAACAAGGCCAATTCTGATACAATACAAAGCTCCTAAGAGAACTTGATTCCGGACTCTGGTCTCCACACACCGACTTTAGGTTTAGCAGATTTTGCTCTGGGAGCAATCAAAGCTGGACTAGCCGTTCTTTCAGGTATTTCTCTTGGTGGTATATCATTATTAGAAGCTCTGGTAATGCTGCTTCTTTCAGAGACCGGGGTTGACGAATTTGATTCCCTTATATCAAGATCTTGAAATCTGTTATTTAGCTCACTAGTGAAGGTTGTCAGTAAAAAACTTTTGTATAGAGTAATAATAGAATACACTCACAATTCCAAATCTCTTGCCTCAAGTCTTCTTTTGTAGACAAAATTATCACAGTCTTCAATCAATTGCTTACAGTTCGCGTTTAAATCATTATAGAACTTTAACCCCTGGGACAGGTTCTCCTTCAAATCTCTAGATTCAGTATAAACCAAGTCTAAAGACTTTAGAACATCTTCTCTTGAATGGTCAGATCCTTGAACCGACCTATAACGCAGAAACTGTTTATTCAGGTCATCGATACTATCTTCAATTTGACGTTGTTTGGTCTTTTGTTCCTCGATCCACTTGATGTCCCTATTGAAGTTTTCAATATGTCTGTCAAAAACAGGGTTGAATGTATTTGTGTCCACTTTGATGTCACTGAAGTTTGATACAATGTTCTTGTACTCAGTAACAATCTTTGGGAAAATTTTATATTGCTGAGATTTTAGCTCAACTGTTTCAACAAAATTTTCACGGTCCAGTTTCAGCTTGTTCGCCTTATTCAACACTTCTTTGATACTTTGCACAATTCTCTTCAAAGAAGGATCGACTTTAGGTGAGTTTGATTCTGGAATATATTCTCTTATTTCTTCTTCAGAAGAACCTAAAATCTGTAAATGCTTTTCTATATTGTAAAATTGGCTTCTCACTGTTTTATCCCCTGCTTTAGCTTGTTCCAAATAATTCTCTAGATCTTGAATTCTTCTGGTCAAGTCAGTAGAAGACTCCTCAGAAGTAGACCTGGTCCAATGCTTTGAACCTTGCCTCGAGCGCAGTAGACAATCTTCTTCGGCCTCAACTTTCAATCTGTCTTTAGCCCCATCGATCAAGCGCTCCGCATCACGAGAAAGTCTTTGAACATCATCAATTGTTGAAGAGATACCCTGGACACCACCTTGTGCCTTGATTTCACGATGGTGGTCAAGTAAGCTTGGAGGCAAGCTCTGAGGGCCATTAAGGGCATCTATTGACCCTGGCAAGCCTCTTTCTAAAATAAACTTGTTCAATATAGTGGTTAATGCTTTGATTGGAGAAACTATATGTGTTTCAACATATTCTGCTTGCCTATCACGGAAAGACTCCGAGGCCTGTATGACAGCGAAGGGCAACAGATCCATAAATAATTGTTTCCCATATGTACCACTTCTTAAAGTGTCGAGCGGTTTTCTTAAATCGCTGATATCCATCTCTTTTACAACTGATGCCTTCACAATAGGAGTCACATGTTTCGGAACGCTTTGCAAGTATATTAGATCATTGTCCTTCTCGGCTCTTCTTAATGTTTCATCAACAACTTCCTTCAATCCGGCTAGGTCTTCCTTAACAGATTCACTCACAAACTTAAGATTAGACGAAGCAGATAAGATGGCACTTTGGGCTTTTTGCAACCTCCCAACTTCTTCACCGTAATTGGAGCTGGAAACCGCGACAATCGATGCTCTATATTCAGCAGCTGCCTCAAAATGAAACTTTTTCAATGTTATATGATGCATCCACTCAGTTCTAAGCCCTTCACTCCTGTTGGCACTATTCAAAGTTTGTGAATAAAACTCAGAAACTTGAATGGCTAATCTTGCAACTAATGAATCTTTTACCTTATCTCTGGTAGCTTTTAGCCAAAAAACCTCTTGTGCTTGTGCCATAGATAATAGCCTCAATGTCTCAATGGTTCCTTTTTGCAAATCCAGAGGTAGCGTAACTGAAGGGTCCTCCTCAGCTATTTTATTGATTAAATCGAAATGAGCTGCTGCATATTGGAAGTAGAGACAGGCTTTTTTAACGCCTTCATCACTTGATTTGTTTTCAATTGATGCCATCTGTGTATACAGCGAAGCAATATTGTAAAGAATGTTGACCTTTTCAAATGTCAATGATTTGATTCGAACTGGACCTGTCACATTATAACCAAGGGTCCCGTACCAGGGGAACTCCACATGGTCCTTTGGAAACTTAATCTCTAGCGTGGACAAATGAATGTAATATCTATCGTGTATGTTAGAGTCAGCGGTAAAGATAAATGGAGGTACGATACTAACCTTTTCAAGAGAGCTAGGTCTTGTGATGAAACATCAAGCTCGATCGTGTCATTTCTGAGAGTATCAATTTCTTGCAGATCTGCTTCAAAAGCACTCGCAGTTTGGTAGTACTCCCTACCTATCAGTTCACGTAGCTCATTTCCCACCTCAACCCTCAAGGTTTTCCGATAAGGAACAAAAAGTAAATTTGAGCTCATTACAGCTCTAAACGATGATTAATTGAAACTACGGTGCAGAAATTTCTACATAATCGAGATCAGTAAAGATAAAATTCGCAATACTTTTAAAAAGTAAACAACATCGAGGCCTGAGTTCCGAGGTGCACGGCAGCAATTCCGAGGACAATAGTAAACTATTTATGTGTCACCATTTTCTTTATCATTTCTGATTTCTAGGTAACGTTCTTGACCAACCTGTTCAGCTCGTACAAGTTCATCGACCTGTTCTTGTAGACTGTCTGATCTGGCTTTGATGGCAATGGCTTCGCTACTGTCTAATAGCTGAAATGCTGTCAATGCACGGTCCGCATCTTTCAACTCATCAAGAAGACGAATAGCTTCCTCAGAGAGAACTTCACTTCTTTTGATATAACCACCAAATTGTAGTTCTAGTTTTTTCTCAACTTTGCTAGTTCTTGCGACCAGCTCCTGTAGTTCCGTTATTAAAGACATACTATCATCGCTTTTCTGTGTGATCTTCGAACGCGATGTATGTAGTGTTGCAAAATTATCTTGAAAGTCTTTATAATCATCTTGCTTGAGTAGCTCCTTAATCTCATTTTCAACAACATTTCGTACTTTGTCACCAAGATCTCCCAAAAGAGCAACACCTGCTTGCTTGTGCCCTTTTGAATAGTCTGATCGTATCAATTTCACAAGCTCAATATCTATCTGTCTTGAAACATGCTCTCCATTATCTTCAATCGGTTGGAAAGACAGATCACTATTCACATTGGGTATTGGAAGGTTTTTCTGAACTGCTTGTGACCTTCTCAACTGCGCAAGTCTCTGCTCCTCTTTCTCTTCAATTGCCTTTAATCTTTCTATCTCACCTTGATCTTCAGAGATCACAGGGTCCGCAGGTTGAACACTTTCATTATTCTCTTGCATTACTTGATCCTCTTCGTCAATATCCATTATATCGAATTCATTCTTCGGTTTCGGTAGGGACGCAAATATGGACTTGAGGGATGAAGGTGGTTTGGCTTCTTCTGCCAGAGGAATTGCTTTAGTTTTTTGATGATGTTGTGGGGTCTCGTTTTCAAACTCCTCTTCAATGCCGTCTGGAGCACTAGTCAAAAGTGCAGACTGTGTACTTTGAAGCTCTCTTATTTTGCCAATTGCATCACTTATTCTTGAATCATGACTGGACTTATCATCATCTGCACTTTCTGAAAGTTGCCCAACTGGTGCAGACAATTCTAATTTACGTCTTTTAGTGTCCACCAGTTGGGCAGGTTTCTCTATAGATATTTGACCGCCTTGTTTTTCCTCCCTAGCCCTTTTTTCTTTCTTTCCCTTTTTTTCAGCTGTGCTTGCACCGGATATTTGTACTTTCCTTTCAAAATTATTTAGTGAACTCTCATTCTCATTAGTCTCCTCTGTTGTATCGTAAAATCCACCCAGGGGCTTGTGCTCGAACGCAATATCAGCTGTATAATCGATCTGGTTTTGAAATTTCTTTTTTGGTGCTTTCAACTTTGTATTAATACCAGCTTGTTTCAACTCACGTCTTTTTTGTAATAAAGCAATACGTTTACTGTCCTCAAGCATACGCTCCCTAACTTTTCTTGTAGCCTTTTTACCCTGAGTGTTTGCAAGTCTTGCTCTTGCTTCTGAGAGCATTTCTTTTTCGTCATCATCTAGATCCACTGCATCGGGCCTGGCTGCTTTAGTCTCAGGATTCACGTTCAAATCACCAAGTTGAAGCTCTTTAGTCGCACCAACAGAGGCAAGCGTTTCAACACCAGGACCAATCAAACCAAATTCCCTAGACGAGTCGCCACCCTCAGATTCATCTAGAATTTTTTGGTATCTTTCAATAGCCTGTGTAGCTGTCCGACCAACTTTCGAAGCGATAGATCTCCACTGGTTTGGCATTAACCTTGCAAGATTCAATAATTTTTCGTCCTCTTCAGCAGACCAGTCAGATTTCTTCAGTCTAGGGTCCAAGTACTCGTGCCATCTAGCCTTCGCCTGCTTGGCAGTCTTTCTAGCTAATAGAGATGCAACTCTGGACCATTGGTGGAGCCCATACTTTGAAATAGCAGCCTTTAATATCTCATCTATGTAAACAGTGTTAGTAAATCATTCTCATATTGAATCCTGGATAGAGTCAAACATACCCTCTATATTAGACCATGCACCACCTTTCACATAAACAGGAACCATGCCGAGCCTCAAGATTCTTTAATCAACCTAGTTAGAGTCTATCCTTTTTAATTGTTAAGTGATGATGTTTTTCTTCAATACTTGAAAATTGAATTCTGTGTTTTTCAAAAAATCAAAAGTTCAAAAAATCAATCTGAACAACATCGCCAATTTTCATCAGAAACACACAAGCTCTGTACAATAAAACGTGTTGGAATAACGCGTAAAGAGGGTTTACAATAGAAGCAATCGGGCCTCAAAGTGTTCGCTACTGACTCAACCCTAATACAGAATACGATTTTCCTTCCACCTCAGTTTAAAGATACAAGAAACTAGTCATAAACCAACATCACCCGTTACAGGATGCCAATTTTCCAGCCTAAACATCAGAAGTTGATCCTTCAGTGCTATCCACCGGGTCGAGGTTTTGATAAGAAGCCAAATTCTTCAGAGTTGAGTTATTTGCTTTACTACGCCTCAACACGTCGTGTCAAATTGGAAAAGGTTGGAAAGTTCATACAAAAGAAGAACGCTATTGATATTAGCCGCAATCGCACAGGAAATGTCCAAGTTACGTTGGAAATTATCAATTCATTGATCAAGAAATGCCCAGACGATTTGAATGTATTTGCCCACAATGTAAATGCAGTTTTGTTGTCAGTGCTGGCCACAAAGGATCTCAGCTTGTGCCAACACGCCGAACCCGTATTTGGTACATTTTGCAGCACGTTAGATGGTGAATTGTTTAACGGTGATTTTGAATTTGTTGACAATTTCACAAAGCTCTCTGAGTTATTTTTAAACCTTGGTGTCAATGTCCCACAAGGAAATGCCTTAGAGTGGAAAGCTATCGCTCTAAGTGCCTCAAAAGATTTGGCCAACTGCCAAAACATTTCCCAAGGAAATGGAAACTATATTGTCAAGAAGATCATTCCTTTCATTCTCTCAGAGATCCATGCTGATTTCACAAGAGATCAATTGCAATCAGAAGTCAAATCACACGCTTCCGAACATGAACTGTCAAGATACAATACAGCCAGATCTACCACTCAAAAGAATGAAACAGTCACATTACCAACAGCTACACTACAAAATGGCGAGACAACTCCAAGAGAAATTGCTACAGATGAGCTTGCAATTAGCGCTCTCAAGTCATTCTTCAGCTCCAGTTCTTCTGGTCAACTAATCTCTTGTGCTGGTGCTATTTGCCATTACATTTCCAATACAACCGTCGATCGTGATTGGGCTGCTACACTAGTTGAAATGGTCACAAACTGGGTACCTGTACAATTGAGATTTCTCATATTGAGCGTCCTCACAAATTGTTTAAGCAAATCTGGTAAAACTCAAGAGCAATTGGCATATTTACATGCAATCTCAACATTACTTTCATCATCAGTAAACATGGTCGGCCTCTCAGTGATGGATCTATTGCGCCAATTACTAAATTTGCAATCACAAATTATCTTGGAATCGAAGACAGATGTATTGAAACTGGCCCATGCATATTCAGAAGCTATTAGTTCCTTCGCAACACACATTTATTACCAAAACCAAATCATAGATATTGTTGGCGAACTACTCGTAAAGGTAAAAGAATACTCAAATCCAACATTTCAAAAACAACATGCCAACCCTGACAAACTTTTGTTATTGATATCGGTTCATATTGACAACATCAAACATACAATAATCACAGCTACCTCAAACAGCACAGTTCAAAGAGCCACTGTCCCTTTTGATATATTCGAAGATACCTTTAGATTGCTTTCGTTCAAAAACGAATCTTTGTTCTCTGAAATTGAGCTAGCTAAAATTCAAGCACAGTACATTGATCTTTTGATCACATTATTGGAGCTGGAGTATTCGAACTCCAATGAATCAGAAAAAGAAGACCATAATTCATTGATTAGTGATGCCAAATTGAGTGCTATCAATGAATTTTATGAGGAGTTGGAGGTTGTTGCTAACTACAAATCTTACAGAAACTATGATAGCCTAGTCCCTTTGATGAAGCTAGTTGTCCAGAAGTTTGGGATCAACTCTTATGTCAATTTGCTTCCCTTTTTCTTCGAATGGCAAATTAAAGATAAATCAGAGAATGAACCTTCCTCAATCAATAAGGATAACACTGGTTTCCTATTGGCATATTATGGATCTGAGTATTTACAAAATTCTGCGTTGAAGCATGAAATCCTTGGTAGAATTGACTACCGGAAATCTAATAATTTGTGGGCACTTCCTATAAATACTCCAGAAGAAAGAAGTACAGGTTCCCAAAAGCTTCTACTTTCAAAAGAAGATGCGTCTCGTTTAATTGATGATAACATTGGAAGCAAGTATGCTGAGCTAATATTCAGCTCTCATTATAAATACCAATCCAATGTCCCATTGAATGGTGATGAGGCTAGTGAAATTGCTCATGAAAGTTCATTTATATCGCAAAATGGCGCACCAAACTTTGGATTCAGCCTCTTCCCACCAGCGGGTGAAAACCATAGCATACGATCTGCTCCATTATCAGCCAGATCGCTTCTCAATGGCAGATTACAAGCTCCAAAAGTCCAAGAATTAAGAAAAGCAATCTCTGGAACTGCACTCAAAACATCAACACAAACTACCAATGTTGTTTCTAAACAGCCAACTGACCTTGGCTCCATACTACAAGATCTGGATCTTTCAACATCATTTGATGATAGAGGATCATTAGCATTCAGATGAAGAATCTGCAATTTTTTGTTATACTAATTCGAATATCATGGCATCTCTTAGACTACAGGATAGTGTATCAAGATCCGATGGTCAAAGAAGAAAAAGTTGTAATAAATAGAAAGTTCTGTACTAATATAATAATGTGATTTACATATTGATATTTGTAGCAAATATGCTTTTTTATAAACAAAACTAATCAAACATAAAAAGAAAAAATCTTGCACATAAAAAGATAGGGAATTATCATTTCCACATAAACGTCTGGGTCACTGTAGTGTTCATATAATTTTGAGCTCCAAGAGTTTATTCGTCATCCTCCTCACTATCATCATCATCATCATCATCATCACCATCTAAAGCAGCAAAAGCATTGAATGAGGATTTCTTTTGATCAGCAATGATATCACGAGAATCAACTGGTTTACTAGAACCCAAGTTCTTGTTATTTGGACGGACTTTAACCTGTGTATCTTTCAATGATTCTTTGAACTTTTGTTTTTCACTAGCACCTTCTTCACTACCAGCAGATTTTCTGTGGTTATCTAAGGTAACCCAACCGTCAGCATCTGGCTGTGGAGCTGGAGCACGTTTTGGACGGTGTGTTTTAAACTTTGGTCTAACACCTTGGTGGGATGATCTTCTACGACCACCTTGGAAACCGAATTCTTCATCTCTTTTTCATTTTGGTTAATATTTAAATTCTCGAGTATTATTTTCATGTCACACGAGTGACACGGTATTACACATCACCGTATAAACAGAACAAAAAAGCATAGACTGTAAAGTATAGCACATGTAGTTTTAATAATCACACTTACGGTTGAGATTGTCTTTCTCTTTCTTCCAAGATAGCTTTAGTGAATTCAGCAAAATCAACAGAGGTTGGGACGTGAGCAGTTTCACGTAGTTTGATCAATTCTTCGACTTCGTATTTGGCCATTTTCAGTTTACTATAACTATTGTGTTCTTAAGTTCTGCAAGCTCTTTCTTTAAGTACTGATCAATTGAATCTCTGTCAGTCAAATTCTTTGGCTGTTATATTTTCATTGACATTTTCATTATGGCTCTTTGACTTTTCTCAGCAAATTTTTTTGGAGAAAGTCGGAATTTGAACAATAAACGAGGGTAAAAATAAAATAAAATAAAATTTATTAGAATGAGATGAGCTACAGTGATGAGATCAAAGAGCTGTGAAAAGAGTAGAACTGCCTTCAAGAGACTCTATACTTCATAAAATATGCCTATCGCACACAGTCTAAATAAGGTCCAAAAGACTATCCAAAAATCGAGAGGTGCCATGCATCCAAAGGGGAGAAAATTCAAACAGTTAAACAGAGCTACTTTAAGAGAACAGAAAATAAGTGAAAAGAAACTACAACATGTCGAGAAGAAAGAATATCAAACTTTGAGAGTGAAGTTCTTTCAAGAGGCCATAAATAACAGACCAGAACAAGAAACTTTCACGTTGGACGAGATCAAGGTATTCATCGAGGCTTTCTTAAGTAGAGATGACGATGAGATTGATCAATTGAAATCAGAAAGACGTAAAGGTAGACCTGCCTCTACTAGACAAGTGTTACTTGAAAACAAGAAAAAAGAAGAAGAGCAAGAATACAAAACTGGATACTTAGTCCCCGACCTAACCGATGCCAAAACTGTGGAATTTTTGAGAAGTTGGAATGGTACTAGTGGTGGGTTGAGTATTTTGAAGAACATTCGTGTTTCAAAGACAACAACCGAGCTTGCAGCTAATGGGGACGAAACAATGAAAGAATAGATGAATTAGATAAAGGAGAATTCGTACCGGGGAAGCAGAAAAGAGAGAAAACAAAACTACATTCAAGTGTACATTATTAAAGTCTGGGTATTCATGGGTATAATATAATAAATATAATGCATCGATATTATAGTGTTGTGCTGCTTGCACTGGAAAATTTGCTGTAGTTGTTATAGGCTGTTCTGGTGGCTGTTCAAACTAGGAAAGTGTGGTTATATCATAATCATAGCTGTATAATCATTTGGAATCGGCCTTGACAAACTTGCCAGTTTCATCAAACTTGTATTTTGATAAAGTGGATTTCTTCTTTTCTTCACGCTCGAAGTACGCACCAACAGAGAACATTAGAGCGAATACTGATAACAATGAAAGTACAGATCTTCTTATACGTCTGTTACGTAGATCCCTCTTCTCTTGATCTTTATCAACAAATCTCTCGAAAATCAAGATCTTATTGGTGTCACCTCCAGAACCAATCAACTTCCAACCACCATTCTTTTCCAACTTATTGATTTGTCTCAAGTATTTCTCTGGATTACCAAGACTTCTGAAAACTGTGAACAAATCTGGGGTGTGATAGAATTCACCCAGTGGATTTTCATTTGTGATTACTTTTTTCTTATTTGCAAGAATCATAAACTCATGTGTCAAGTTCTTCGCACCAATCAAGCTTGGGAAAAATAATTCATCATGTGCATTATTGATCTCCGGTTGTTGTAAAGGTTTGAACTTATTGCTAAACGTGGTCAGCCTTCTAGCTAACGCTTCATCAACCGGAGTAAAGAAATCTTTTCTTTCCAAGGTTCTTACTCTCTTGTCACTCAAAGCTTTACTATATTCATACGCCCTCGATTGTCTGAATTCGATATCATCCTTGATCTCTTTTTCTCTTCTAGCTCCTTTCAAATACCCTTGGAGATCCGTCAAAGGGATGTTGAGGTCAGAAGGTGTGCTAGACTGAAATTTTTGTAGCTCATCCAACTTTTGTCGCATGTGCTGTAGTTGATGTGATTTCTCATTTATTTGATCTTCACTCAAGTTTCTGTGTTGGGACAATTTTGGGATTTCATTCTGTAGCAAGCTCATTATATCATCGATCTTATTTATTCTTTCATCTGGCGAGAGTTTTGTAAGCTCAGATACAAATGCTTTATTTCTCCTTTCAATTCTTTTAATTTTTCTAGAGTCACCAGTTGATGATGGGGTCGGAATGGAAACATTGGAAATCTCCTTCTCAAATCCTTCAATGACAGGAGGAGCACACTTATATTGTGTTTTCTTAGTTTTCGTGGATACTTTCTTTGAGTCTGGTATTGTGACATTTAAAAACTCAGGATCTTTTGAATCAGAATTTTTATTAACATTTGAAGAATTTTGTTTCGAGTTATATTGACTTATATCGAAATATTCTGTGTTTTTAGCTGCCGATTGATCAGTATCAACAGATTGGGTATCGCGTTCAGCAGGTTCCACCGTTTCTGTTTGATTGTGTTCCAATGAATCATCATGATTTGCCTTTTCTTGAACTTCGCTAACAAACACACCGCTATCATAATTGATTGGGCTACTGATGTTCTCGTTGTGAACTTGATCATGAAACTCTTTGTCCAACTTTTCCGAAACTTCAGATGAAAAGGCAGGTCCCGAGCCATATTCCCTTATATTGCCGTTTAGAGCTTCATTATGGGTTTTTTCTTTTTCTCTTCCAGAGGACCTTTCAGTTTTATAATTTGCAAGATGATCATCAGATTTAGAATTATACTCCACATGTTCAGTAGTAGAATTTGGAATCAAGTCATCATGCGACTTCGTATTATGTCTCATACTCGACTGTTCGCTCTTTTCTGAATTTGAAGCAAGGCTGTCGTCTGACTTTGAATCAGAGTTCAGTGAGTTCTTTGAAAATACGGCGTTGTCATTTGCTTTGATATCATCGGTCATTCTTGTGGGAGTTTGCAAAGGAGATCCATTATGCTTTACAAAAGTTTCAAAGCCAGTTTTCTTTGTCGCACCTGAAACAATGTCAAGTAAACGGTTGGCCTGAGCTTTGTTGTTCTTCTTTTTAGGCTCTTTGGATCTCTGACGGTCGTATTCCTCATTCAATAATTTCGTTAAATCCTTCCGAATATCCTGGTCATGTTTTCTGATATCCTCTTCAGAAATTTGTTCGATGGAGTCATATTTAATCTTGGAACCGTCAAAAATCGGCTTAACTGAAGGCGGATGCTCGTCACTGTACTGTTTTCTAGCATTGACCTTTTTCATCTCCTTTGCAGAAAGTGACACCAAAGCGTCATCGATTCTTACATCTTCGCTATCCAGCAAGTTGAAAGATTTCTTCGTCTTGAATTCATAGTTGTCTGATCTCACATTGGAATCACCAGATATATGTATTGCGTTTGGCGAATTGGTGCTCTGATTCAAAGGAGTCTCAATTTCTGAATCCACCGCTTGCTTCTTCGATTTTTTCTTCCTTGTCAGCGTAATAAGGTCCAGTTCATAGTCGTCTCCTTCATCATGGCCCTGAGAACGTTTATTGTTTTTAGCTTGCGAGCTCCATGGTGAGGTGTGGATAGTCTTCTTCAATTGTGGATCTTTTGGAACAGCGGCACCTAGTCGTACTATTTGTAACCTCCTTCTCTGGTACACCTTGAAGCACCTTCTGGAGCTCACCAGAGACATCTGAACATGATTGATTCTGAAATGTACCATCTTCACGCGTCTTTGTTTTGCCTTCGAGTAATCCGTTAGGTTGCCACCAATGTATGGGGTAATTGGGATCGCTAATCAGCAAAGATAACTCGATTCAGGGTTAAATCAGTAAGACTTGTGCCCTTTTCTGTGCAAGTAGTTGTTGGGCTCTCAACAACTCCAGACGATTGAAGTTTCAGATCAAAAGGTCCAAGTGATCCGACACCTTAAGCTCAAATCAGAGAATCGCTTTTCTAAAAAAGTGTAAGAACAATTCGAGTTTCTGAGATAAAGAGATTAACTTAATTTTTTATATGACAGGTACTTGTGTGGCCCGCGTCGGGGCACCTTAACCGGGTTCTCCAATATATATTATAATATTGGTAAAAGATGGTAGCTTAACGATTTGATGACAATAACTGAAGTATGATCTACATTATGAATGCTTCTGTATTATCGAGCATGTCTCTAAGTTCGGTGAACTACTGTTGTCTCGGTCCTTCCATAAATAAATAAGTATAAATAAGTATCACATTAGCTTATCAGCCTATATACAGATCACAACTTTGGTTTATTACTTTCTGGTAGTTTTTTCCTCTCTATTTGACCTAACTCTTTAACATCTTTAATTTTATCCTTCTTGGAGATACCGAGCAAAGAAGGAATTCTCACAGTCAGCAGATTCTTAATAGGAATAATGACAACTCTTGCAAACCATGGTGTCAATAATAATGAAAAGAAAACACGAACTGGGAATGTAGCCTGAAAAGATGACTAGTTAGAAAGACGGATCTAGGATGCATGATTAATACTTACTTTGACAATCCCGTAGGCTGTAGCACCTTCTATGATCAACTTGGTTCTAGCTTGTACTGACCAGTCTTGTACAGTGTCACCCAACTATATTATGTCAGTAAAAATTTGCTTCAACAGCAAGGAAAGTCATAACAAGCAAAAACTTACAATACTTTCAATCACACCAGAGCCTTTGACAAGAATCCAAGATGGAATATCAGCCGGTAAGAACCCAAAATGATGGAAAGCATACCATAACCCCAAGAAGGGAGCCAATGCCGTCAATTCATGTAAAACAACGAAAGATGTTATATGTGTCACTGGAGCATTGATGAATCTTTTCCCATACTTCTTCATAGAATTAGGTAGTCTCTTGATTATTGGGTGACTTTTGTATTCTTCTCCATGAACATCTATCTCTGGTTTTGTTGATGGAGGTGTTTTCGGTTTGTTTAGTTGCTGGTTTAAAAGAGATCTGGTGGTAGATAATGATCTTACAGAGGCATACCTCAATGGTGATCTTATACCAACTTGTGATAAGCTTAAAAGAAACATTCGAAAAGTTGATTTCTTATAGCGGTCGTTTGTTTTTCGCTGATGGTCGATTTTATAGTGAGTATGTCAATTTAATCTATCACTTCGGCTTTTTTCATTCGAACTTCGTTCTTTTCAATTTTCTTCGCCAAAACTGGGGTCGCAACTGCACTGTTCAACCAACCCTCAGAGTTTCGAAAACCTACGAGGGAAAATCAAGATTCTCTATATTTACAGTCGTCTAATTATTATATACATTATTTCGTTATTCAGGTTATATCATTAAGAGCATCGTCACATCTATTGCAGAGCTCTTCGATACTATTAGAGGTATATTTCCAGCATCTTGGACATTTGGCTTTCGAAGAAGGAACAACGGAAATGGTGATATCTTCACCATCGATATTAATAGTGTTTGAGTATATCCAATCTTCAGTTGGGGTCGCAGCTTGCAAATGAACATGTGAAACAACAAAGTAGTCAGCTAGGTCCTCAATGTGGGTTTTCAAGGTGTTGACGACTTTCCCTTTCTTATCAGCTGAAACAATGAAAACATCAGTTTCCAAAGAACTACCAATTTTCCCTTCCTTGGTACGACCATGCTCCATCAGTTTATTAACCTCATCATGAGCAGCCCAGACAAAATGGAATTGTTTAATCACCTCTTCATTCTCAAAAGCTGAATCAAGTTTATGCCATCCCTTCAGGAAAGGTGATTCATGTCCTTCTTTCAGCCAAGCTGGTGTATAATCCCAGACTTGCTGTGTTAAAACAGGGATGAGAGGAGCAAATATAGATATGTAGGTTTGGAAAATTTGGGAAACAACTGTCTGAGCGGCACGGCGGGATACTCCATCCTCTTTATCAGCGTATAGCCTGTCTTTGATGATATCAAAATATTTGGCATTTAGTTCGGTTTTCAAATGATGATACAAGATTTGAGTCGCACGATTAAAATTCAATTCGTCGAATTGTTTGTGGATTTCATGATCTAACTGATGTAACTTGGCCAAAGCGTATTTATCAATCAGTTTCAAATCTTCGTATTTAACAACTTGTCCTTGTTCCAAATCCTTAACATTACCCAACATGAATGTGAATGCGTTTCTCACCCTCTTCAATTGTAATCCAACATGTTTTAAAATATTAGGACCAACAAGAACATCTCCGGTATAATCTGCTTGTGCAACCCATAGTCTCAATCCATCAACTCCCAATGCTGGTAAAGGAGCTTTACCACTGATAACGTCATGTGGTAAGATTGTGTTACCAACAGATTTAGACATCTTTTGTCCCTTTTCATCTAATGTGAAACCATGTGTCACAATCTGCTTATATGGAGGTTTTGGTGAAGATGAAGTATCAGAGGCAATCTTGGTCAATAATGAAGACTGGAACCAACCTCTATGCTGATCAGAACCTTCTAAATAAACATCAGCTAAAATATCACGCTCAATACCATTTTTTTTCAAAAAGTCAGAGATTTCCGCCCAACTGGAACCACTATCAAACCATACATCCATTGTATCCTTTCCCTTAAAGTATTCTGTACCATTTCCTTTCAAAGACTCAGGGAGCCATCTTTCAACGTCAGCCTCTTCCTCGAACCAGGCATCTGTTCCAAGTTCATCGATCTTGCTGATAATATGAGTGATTGATTCGCGATCCAATAACACGACATTTTCATCAGTTTTGGAATATAATGCAGGAATTGGAACACCCCAACTTCTCTGTCTTGAAATACACCATTCATTTCTGTTGTTGATGAAAGCGGATAGTCTATTTCTACCAGTTTCTGGAACAAATTTAACGTCCTTAATGGCGTTTTTAGCATCCTCCTTGATTTCACCCACGTTGGCAAACCATTGTGGAGTGGCTCTTATAATAATTGGCTTTTTAGATCTCCAATCATAAGGATATGAATGAATATAGTCATTATGAACCTTGAAAACCATATCTTGCTCATTTAACAGATTCCAGATAAGTTTACCACCTTCACCTAAAACCCTTTTACCAATCAAAGACTCAAACCCTTGCGGGACATCAGCTGTATATTTACCAAATTGGTCCACTGGTGAATAAACTTCAATACCGTGTTTCAAACAAATGAAATAATCCTCGTTACCATGACCAGAAGCCGAGTGTACAAGACCAGTACCAGCACTATCAATAACATGATCACCATGGATTATACGATGAGATGTTTTACTAATTGGATTTGTATACTTTGACTCTAACACTTCGGAACCATTGAAGTGAATATCAGTTTTCGTCAACGTTCCATCTTTCAACTCATTGAGCTCATCAGCTAATTTAGCACCGACGATATACGTCTTATCATCAGATTTGAGTATAGTATATGAAAGCCCTTCATTAATAGCAATTGCTCTGTTAGAAGCGATAGTCCATGGGGTAGATGTCCAAATCAATGCCTGAACATTATGCAAATTATGGTTATCAATTATATTTTTCAACGATGGCGATGGATCAGTGATTGGGAAAGTTAAATATGCAGCCGTGGAACGGTGTTGATCATTGTATTCCAACTCACCTTCGGCCAATGCAGTATGAGTTTCACAACCCCAAAACACAGGTTTTTTCTGTCTTGAAATTAAGCCTCTTTCCAACATTTTTTGGAAAATTTTCAATTGGTTGATTTCGAATCCATGATTTAATGTTTTATACGAATCTTCAAAATCGGCTAATATGGCAAACTCTTTGAAACTTTCCAATTGTTTTGTTATAGTTTTAGTTGCATGATCTCTTGCAATTTTACGTACTTCTTGAACGGATAATGTTATTGAAGGATCCTTCTTAGTTTTCTTTTGAATAGTTTCTAGAGCTTTTAGCTCAATTGGTAAACCATGACAATCCCATCCGGGTTTATAATAAACTTGTTGACCTTCCATTAGCTTGAATCTATTGATGAAATCTTTCAAAATCTTGTTCATAGCATGTCCTATATGTAGATCTCCATTGGCATAAGGAGGACCATCATGTAAAATAAACACATCCTTATCGACAGGTGATTTCCCCAATTGATCCTTATATAACTGTTGAGAGGATCTCGGTATCAGATTATTGATATTTAATTCATGATTTGATCTTTTGGGGAAATCAGTCACTGGAAGTTTCAAAGTATTGGCATACTTATGAGCCAGCTCTTTTAGTTGTGTCTTTTGAGCACTTGACAAAAGTTTACTAGCCATTGCAATTAACCGATCACCTCGTTGAGCTTCCCCAGAACGACAGTGTTCTTTGGGTAGATACTTGGAAATGTTTCTTTAATAACAACTTTGACCTTATAATAGTAAAACTCCATTAGCATCCGGACACCACATGAATCTGCCATATCCGCCAGTGAAAAAAACTTCAGTGAAAAAAAAAAGCGTCGACGATGAAAAAAATGGTGAAAGTTCTATTGCCAACGACCATTGAAAGTTTAGTTCTTAGCACTCAACCACAACACATCCCATTCATTCACAATGCCAATTGATCAAGAAAAATTAGCCAAGTTGCAAAAACAATCCAACACCAAAGTTGGTGGTGTTAGAAGAAAAGCTAACAAACCATCTCAAAAACCATCTGCCGATGATTCAAAATTACAAGCTACTTTACAAAAATTAAATGTTCAAACTTTGGACAATGTTGAAGAAGCCAACTTCTTCAAAGATGACGGTAAAGTCTTGCACTTCAACAGAGTTGGTGTTCAATCCGCTAACCAACACAACGTTCACGGTTTCTACGGTATTCCACAAGAAAAGGAAATTACCGAATTGATTCCAAACATTATTCCTCAATTAGGTGCTGAAAACTTGGACATTTTATCCAAATTAGCTGCTCAATTACAACAACAAAAAGCCGCTGCTGGTGAAGGTGCCTCTGGTGAAGGTGATGACGAAATTCCAGAATTAGTTGAAGGTGAAAACTTTGAATCCCAAGTCGAATAATTTGACTAATATTTAAAAATAAAACACATATTAATTAATCCTTTATTCCACCATCAGCCATTGCAAAGCAACAACAAAGAGTTTTATGGGTTACTCTCTTTGCTGATGCGTCTACGCCCCATTACCATCGTCAATGAATAAACATAATGACATCGAAGTAACAGTAGTCATGTAGATTTTGTCATACTTTAGTAACTAATGGTGAACCAAGCACACTTTTATTTCCGAATGCGGTAGTCTAGCCTTCGGAGATCTGGCACCAAACAACAAAATTCCTTGGCTTTTCCCACAATAGAAGATCACTGGGGAGCTCTGGTGTTGTTTAAGTATGGTTTGACAGGTGGTGAAGTTTGAGAAATTGATGCCGATGTGAGATGGTTCAAGACTATAAATACCCGTAAGTGGATCTGTTCAATTGGAAAAGTGGAACTCACTTGTTATTCTAGTAAGATGAGTTCCACAAGGTGGATTTCCAAACAATCTTGGGATTTGGGTCAATTTAGCAATTAACCTATAGGGGAAGAATCCTACTGTGCCCACGCTTTTAGGAAAAACATGTTTTTGAAAAAAAAAGTATATAAACGGTCCGATCATCCCTTTATTTAATTTGCAAACTCAATTGAATTCCAAGAGAAAGAGACAATTACACAATGCTTTCCAAAGTTATTGATCCAGAGACCTTAGAGGATACTATCCTTTCCAATTCGCATTATCATAATCCAAATAATCGTGGTGATGATACTGAATTTGTTTCACAAAACAAGTATGAAATTCCTGAGAATGGGTTATCTGAAGAATTAACTTATAATTTACTTCATAATGATTTATCATTAGACGGGAATCCAACTTTGAACTTGGCATCTTTTGTTAATACTTTTTCCACAGAGACAGCAAAAGAATTGGCTAAGGAAAATATTGTCAAGAATTTAGCAGATGCTGATGAATATCCAACACTAATTGATTTAACTACTCGTAATGTCTCTATATTGGGGAAGTTATGGAACCGTGTTGATAACACACCAGTTGGTACAGCAACTACTGGTTCAAGTGAAGCCATTATGCTTGGAGGATTGGCAATGAAGAAGATTTGGCAAGAAAAGAGAAAGAAAGCTGGTAAAGATTTTTATAGACCAAATATTATCATGGGATCAAATGCTCAAGTTGCATTGGAGAAATTTGCTCGTTATTTTGATGTTGAGGCTAGATTGATTCCTGTTTCTTCTGAATCAGACCACATTTTGGATTTAACAAAGATTGAGGAGAATGTTGATGAAAATACAATTGGTATATTTGTTATCTTGGGTAGTACATATACCGGTGGGTTTGAAGATGTTGAAGGGGTGTCCAAGATCTTGGATGAGATTGAAAAGAAAAGGGGAATTGATGTTCCAATTCATGTTGATGGTGCATCTGGTGCATTTTTCGCTCCTTTCATTTATCCAGAATTGAAATGGGATTTTAGAATTCCTAGGGTTGTTTCAATCAATACCTCTGGTCATAAGTTTGGATTGACCACTGCTGGGTTAGGTTGGGTTCTTTGGAGAGATCAAAAACATTTACCACAAGACTTGATTTTCAAATTAAGATACTTGGGTAGTGTTGAAGAAAGTTATAATTTGAATTTTTCAAGACCTGGTTATCAATCAATTCATCAATATTATAATTTCTTACATTTAGGGTTTAAAGGTTATAAACAAATTCATCATAGATCATTGAAAAATTCAAGAGTTTTAGCTAATTTTTTGGAAAAGACTCAATATTTTGAAGTTGTATCTAATGTTCATAGACAATTGGGTGATCTAAAATATGATCCGAAAAATGTCCAAAAGGAATTAGAAAATGAAGATGATGAAGATTCTTATTATAATAAAGGGTTACCAGTTGTTGCATTCAAATTTACTGATGAATTCAAGCAACAATATCCAAATATCCCACAGGCGATTTTATCCACTTTATTAAGGAAAAGAGGTTGGATTATTCCAAATTATCCCCTACCACCAAATGAAGAATCCATTGAGATTTTGAGAGTCGTTGTTAGATACGAATTAACAGATGATTTATTATTCAGATTGATTAATGATATTTTGAAAACAACGCTGGCCTTGGTGAAAAGCGCTGAATTATATGATGAAAGTGTTCAAGCTACAGATTCTGAGAGTAGAAACCAGTTCATTTATGATTTATTAACATCTATTGCCTCTGGTGGTGAAGAAGATATCGATAGTCATGCTAAGAAGCAAGAACATAAGAAACATCACCATAGTACGTTCAAAGGTACTTGTTAGTTATTTGTTATTCGCCATATCTATGTATTTGTTTTTCTCGAGAAATCTGTAGATCTGACACTAAAATTAAGTTGTTGACCGAGCACACAATCAACATCAAAGCGATGAAACATTTTTGTAATAATAATCCAGCTAAATATTGTTGTTAATATTAATATCTATATTAGCTCATGTTTTACAGCCACTGCTTCCCCATCCACACTTGACACAACCACACTAGCCACTGACAGGATCCACAGTTGAATTGCTTACGAGCGCGGCCAGCAATTTCACGTGACTTGACACTATAATTTTGGCAAATTGTCACAATTCTCTACGATGATCAAGACAGCTTTAGTAGGATTACGTTGTAAGCGCACTGGGATAAAGCTATGTCCCAATAAGTGAGCGCGGTAGATGGAAGTAGTTTCTTCTAAAGTTTCGCATACTTTTTCATCTTTACGCTCTTGTTGATGGAGATTCTAGAATTTGGCGTGTACTGTGGCTAAACTTGATTGCAAAGTATTGAATAGTGTTTGATCATTATATATAGTCGGGTGAACCTTGAGATCTATAACTAAACGTGGTGCTAGGTTTGACTTTGTTGTATAGGTTACCTTTTGTGATTGTTAGATTAAGCCGTGATTATCAGGGGAGGTGTCAAGTTATAACATCACAAATAATAGGTTTGATATTAAACTGTGGTGGATCAAGACAGATTTCAAAGTGATTAAGGATTAAAGTGCTGGGCCGGTGTTTGAATTTTAAAATCAATAGGTATTGTTAGTTGTTCCGTTTGGGTTGTACACAATAGATCAAGCAATTTTCAAAGATTATTCATAACTGTGGTTCAAAATTGTTTATCAAAAAATCATCATTTTAACCTCGGAGTATCAATATTATAAGGGGAATTCATCAATACGTTTAATTAACCAGATATAGATTTGAATTTAAAGGTGAGATTTTTGAAGATCCAAATTGTTTATAATCCATTGAAATTTGCAATAAATTTATAAGTGAACACCATCGGGTTGCATAATTAATTATATTTATTTCGCACATTATCCACAATTTTCCCTTATTAACAATTTGATTAGGTGTTTGACGTTAATTGAGAAGCCGATACAAACTAGGATTGAGAAGCCGATACAAACTAGGATTGACTAGTTTATTTTACAAGGAGTGGGATACAGTAATAACACACTATTATTAAATTCACCATACTGGCCTATCATTACATTACACCGCGTTGACATTGATCCAAGACGATACCAAGTCAAATTCGTGGCGTTGAATTCTTAGACAGGGACTCATTGAATTTTTAGCCGTATTAGGTAGGAGTTTTGGCTAGTGGGAAATTTCCCTGGGAGTGTTAATCAAATTTAGCTGCTTCATAACAATTGAATATCGTTGGGAAATTATTGGTTGCCAAAAGAAGTTTTTCCTGTTGTTTCGAAAAAAAAAAGTTAAAGAAGCTGGAAAAGTTTAAACACAACAATAAAGATATTTGCAATTGTTGTATTTCTTTGATAAATTGTTGATTAAGTTTTATATTTCCATTGACCAAGAGAAAAGTTTAAACTGTGGAGTCACACGAGATTAGGCAATAACGTTGAATAATTGATTGATTTTAAAAAGTGAGTAGTTGATTTTATTGTTGAATTACGTGGATTGGTGGACATTAATTAGACATGATGCTTTTTATAATGTTTCAATTGTTGATGAATTTATTGTTTATGAACCTGATCTTATAGAGGCTCATCTTAACAAAGATGAGCTCTAATACACCGGGGGGTTCGAATAGATCGGAATATAATCAAGATGGTGTGTCTTTTTAATATTCATTTGGCGAATTAAGCATTTGAGATTAATATACTAACAAATTTGGATAGAAATAAATCATTTAATAAGTTCGATTTTGAATAAGATCAAGATGTCATCTAATAATATAACCTCGATAAATAATTTGATAAATAATGAAGAAGATGAGGATCGGAAATTTCTTAGAGCAGCAGCAGAGGCCATAGTGGCGACGTCGATGAATAATCAAATAGATCCTACAATATTGGAATTGTTAAGAAGGATCCAATATGCCAATGCACCAAATACAAATGATAACAATAATCCGAGTGTTGTTAAGACACCGAATCCTTTGGAGCCTCCAAACACAATACAGGGGATAAACCCCTTAACAAGTCAACATCATACACCAACATCGATAAATTTTTTAGATACAGCATCTAATATTAATCCAGCTAAGAATCCTCATCATTTCCCAACGTTTAATTTGAATTATTTTGAAAATCTTCAAAATAATGGGAATCATAATAATACTAATAATAACAATAATAATAATAACCATAATATAGATCAAAATTCCAATTCATCTTGGTCTATTGCAGGGAATTCAACAAATCAACAAACACCAACACCACAATCATCACATACTTCGACACCTCCTAGTCTATCACAATTGACGCATGGGAGAGGAGGATCTATATCTGGAGGGAATGGGTCTGGATCTGATGAGAAACCATTTATTTGTAATGATTGTAATCTTTCATTCCGGAGATCCTCCGATTTAAGAAGACATCAACGAGCTCATTTACCGATTTTACCACATATTTGTAAGATGTGTGGGAAGGGATTTGCCAGGAAGGATGCATTGAAAAGACATAGTGATACATTGACTTGTAAAAGAAATCGAGAGAAATTACTGAGTAGTGGAGGTGATGTTGAAAGTATATTAGCAGAGGCTAAAAAGCAAGGACATGATGTATGAAGAAAAAGTTGTGATGTGTATTATATTAATTTAGATTTTCAATATTCTGAAAAATGAATGTTTTGTATATGTAGGTCCAAATGAATCATATTCCTGTGGGTTAATCGCTATCCACTTAAGGCTCGGTTCATTAACTTGACCTGGAGGGCCGGTCAATGGTTTTCTGCTCCAGTTCATTACTTGGCCATTTACTTGTTGGAAAGATTCAGTTATTCAACGCTTCCCGATCAAATCATTTCGAATTTGTTCTGTATGATGTTCTTCATTTGAGAATTCAACTCTGTTATTTCCTCTTCTTTAATGATTAATTCTCCTTGATCCAATATTATATAATCCAATAGATTTGTTATTGAATTGAATGATAATCCGATTAATAAACACCAATTCTTGTTATCAATACCGATTTGCTTTATTAGAACACCAATGATCAATTGCTTTATTGATATTGTTATTGAATGTTCGTTTGATTTGGACAATATTCTGATCAACAGGATTAGTAAAATTTGGAAATCTTTTAGATTTAGTTGAATTTTATCAAATAACATTATTATGAATTGGTTTAAATTTTGGATATTTAAATCTTTAAATTTTGATTGGAAATTAGTCAAGATCAAATTAAAGGAATGATTGATTAGATATTTGAATATGATTTTTTTCTCAAATGATATTATTTCATTATTCCTATAATTTAAAGCTCCTTCATCAGTCGTATTATAATTTAAGAAATTTGAAGATGAAGAATCAGATTGATTGAAAGGAGAGTTGTTCAAGGGGGAGTTCATATTGGAATCTGGGTATAACACTGACATTGTGTTAACAGGACATGGATGATACAGACTCGATCTCTTCAGAGATATAGATGGTCAGACTTTGATGAGATCTAGTTTCTTATTGAAGACTCATAATCCCATTTAATTATTGTTAAAGGAGAAAGTTTTCGTTATTCTGTTTTGTTTTGTATGGCACCAAAGTTACGTAATGCCATGGGGCGCTTGCCGTGAACGAAAACGGCTTCTATTATGTAAGAACAGGTATACTGTACTATAATATTATACTATTATACTATACTATTATACTATTATACTATACTACACTATACTATTACATTATACTCTATTATATTCTATTATTCTATTCTATTCTCTTCTCTTACTGGTCTCTTCTCTTCTTCTGTTATGACTCACTCCTCACGTGACTGCTTACCTCAGCCACTGACGTAATCCCCCAACGACTCCATCAATTACTCCTCTCAATCTCAAGACAACTACAACTATTAATACTCACTATGGAACCACATTGAACAACTCCCAACTCTTGCAACAGACACAGGGAACCCTTACTGCAACATGGACTTTGACAACGACCTATCCGCATACATCAACAACGTCTTCTCAGACAACTCACACACCCAGGCTGACCAGCAAACAGCTCAATCATCAACACCTTGCTCGAATATTGCAGCTTTACAAACAGATACAGGTTCAAATCATGCAATATTCAAAATGTATAACTCCCAAGATTTCAAAACTTTACCAGACACTGAACGTGTCAAGAACTTAACTTGGAGATTAAACTCATTAAATGAAAAGACAACTAAAAATCAAATCAAATCAAGATCAAAATCAGTATCTAATAACAAGATAACAAAACCTACTTCAATGAAAAAACATCATTCAACATCTTCTACTACTTCATATCATTCTTCAATCTCTTCAAATTCTTCAACAACCTCCTCAAACTTATTCGACCCAATAGCTGATGATTTCGATTATGTCGCTCATATAAAGAAGATTTCAGAAGATGAATTATTCCAAGCACCAATCCCCAACTTCCCCTCAAAGCAGGTTCAATCATCAAAACCTTTACCACAATTACCAAAAATTTCAAATCAACCAGACGCAATATCTTGTTCCAACTGTGCCACTAAAACTACTCCATTATGGAGACGTTCTTCAAATGGCGAAATATTATGTAATGCTTGTGGATTATTTTATAAATTACATGGAGTTATAAGACCAATCTCTAAAAAACCAACAGCCACAAGATCTAAACCTCCAAAAGTTAACAAAGATTTGGATTTGGATTCTTTAATAGATTTGAAATCTTTAGATGAATTGGAAAGTTCAATGAAATTGATGAATCCAATCAATAATAATCAAAATAATCATATGAATATAGATCAAGATATTTCAATGTTTGGAAATGATGATTCCTATGACTGGTTGAAAATGGGATTATAAAAAATAATATTTATATATGTATATATAGGAATTAATGAATAATGAAACATCAAGCCGTACGTGGGAATTGTAGATTGATCTACATATTGCATATATTGTATATACGTATAGTCCGGATCATTTGGTCAGATTGGGAAAGATGAAGCGTACATGGATTAATAAGGAAACCGCAGTGCATAATGACTTCTACAATTAATGGAATGAAATAAAATTAAATATCAATAGAATACATACAACAATAAACAAATTAACAAACCATAATTAATCAAATAAAAATCAATTTCATTTTTTTCTAAATAAACCTTTTTTCTTCTTCTTCTCCTCTTTATGACCATTACCAATTATACCTCCTAACGGTTTAGCTTCTTCTAATGATGAAGAATTATGCTCAACATTAGAATTATTCAATTCATTAGATGAATTGGAATTGGAATTCCCATTAGAATTGGATTGAGAATATGGATTCTCAACACTCGTTGGGAATGCATTTGTAGTTGGGATTGTTGGTGAAGTTACAGCTTTTGTTGGATTTGGTCTGAAAACTTGTGGTGGAGCTTGTTGAACTTGTTGTTGAACTTGTTGTTGTTGTTGAGGGAAATGTTGTTGTTGTTGTCTAAATCTATTATCCAAATTTGTTTGCATCGGCATACCATAATTATTATCCATTCCTGGGGTAACTAATGGGAAGCTTGATTTCCTATTCTTTCTTGAAGTTTTCTTAAATTGAGGATTTGTAAACATTTCATTAGAATCTAAAACGGGCATTGTAGAAACACGACGTGCTTGAGGTTGATGATGAGGATTCCCCTGTTGTGGGGGGTAATGTGGAGTTTGGGTATTAATACTAGGTAATCCATTAGTTAAATGAGGTTGATGTTGAATTTGTTGTAACCCATTTGGTCCTGGAATAATTTGATTATTATTTCTTGAACTATTATTTGGATTAGAATATATCGCCGCTTGATTATTTCCATTAACATTACCATTTTGATAAGGTGGTTGTAATTGTTGCTGCTGTTGTTGTTGTGGTGGTGGTAGTGGTTGCTGCTGTTGTTGTTGTTGTTGTTGTGGATATCTATTTAATTGTTGTAATTTCTTATTCAATTCCATTTCTCTACTTTGTAATAATTGTTCCTTCTTCTTTAATTCAATCTCTTTTGATGATAATTGTGGAATAACATGTGCAGGTTGTTGTAACGAATTATTACCATTAACATTAACAACACCTCCATTGATAATATCCCCATTTGGAGCATTTGGTGGTGCTTGTTGTGGTATTGATCCACCTTGTCTTTGTTTGATTGGTGATTCCATTGTTGATCCTAATAAGGCAACATCTGTTAAGTCACGTAGATCTGGGGTACCATCAATCGAATGTTTGACATCATAATGAACTGGAGATTCTTCTGATACATGAATAGATCTTTCATTTGGTGTTTGTAACGGTTGTTGTTGCACTTGTTGCTGTTGCTGCTGAGCTTGTTGTTGTTGCGCTTGTTGTGCTTGTTGTGCAGCTGCTTGCAATGATCTATTTTGTGATTCCAAATGTTGATATTTCAAATTACGCTGTTGCAATTGTTGTTGAATTTGTTGATTTTGAGCTTTTAAAGATTCATAATTACTCATCAATGAATTGAATTGAACATCTTTCTCTTTATTTTTTTGATCGTTAACGTTGAGATCTTGGAACCTTATATTCAAATTTGATAATTCTTCATCTTTCAAGTGTAACTGTTTGGATAATGATTGATTAGATTCAATTAAATTTTGTAGTTCAATATTATTTGACCTTTTGAAAAAAATTGATTTATCAACTTCATTATTGAATTTATCAAATTGACAAATAGTTGCATATAGAAACTCCAAATATGGGGTCTTGATACCATAATCATCAGCAAGTAAAATAGGTTGTAATAATAACATATCAATATCTAAATCATTTTTATGGAAAAAATCAAAGAAAAATCTTGGAGATTCTAAGAATTTAATTGTAGATGATGATGTTGAATTTGGGTATTGTTCACACCAATTCTTATAAAGATTCGATTCATTATCAAAACCTATTGGTAATCTACATCCCATTGTCTTTGCCACTGTGATCAATTCTGTAACTAATCCACTTAACAATGGTTTGGCCAAGATTTGATTTGATAATTCATTTGGTTGGGATTCTTCGAAAAGAATTAATAAAGGATTGAAGCAAATTTGAGGAATGGCAACTTTCCATTCTTCTGTTAAGAAATCAAGATAAGTATTTTTAACAATGATTTTAGCATCAGTGGAAGATTGGAAAATTTTAGCAACTATTGTCAAGTTTTTCAAAGTTGTTGTTTGATATTTGGTATTTTTAGTATTTGATTCACCTAAAATGATTTCGCTTGAAGTGTTTGGTAATACAAGATATTGGTTTGTATCCACTTTACGAATATCTAAATTTGTCAAGATTGACAAGATTGAAGCTGAAGAACTTGATGGTAGGCAATTTTTCAAAAAAGGTTCCAAATTAACAAACCCTGTAGATTCCACAATTATAATTGAATTTGAATTTAAGAAAGGTGACAGGTTGGCAGATAAATTAGATATATCTTGTAAAGATTTAGATGAAAGGAATATAATATCGAATTTTGTTTGTAATGAAAATTGATTGAATTGAGAATATAGAACATCTGGTTGGAAAGTGTTTGCACCTGTATCATCTTGTAATACGATCGGTATGGATGGATTCAGTTGATCATCAAACACATGGAACTTGAATCTTCCAGTGTTGTTCAATTTCCAGGAATAGTATAAAAGATTTGGATTCGAACCAATACTCAGCACATTCAAGCGATTTGTACTCATTCTTTGATCTTTGAAGTTTGTTATTATTTAAACACGAGGTATTGATATATGAGTATCTCAGGAGTGAAGCGCCCTTTCAAGGATAGTACCAACTTGATGTCGCGTTGTTGTTGTGGTTGTTGTGGTTGGTGTCGGTTGCGGGATCTAGTTGATCTTGATGATGTTCACGTTGGTTTGGAAATTGGCTAAGCGAATGGATTTATAAAATAACAAAGCGTACCTGGACAGCGTGGGACGAAGATTGGGGGGCAGCGCACTGGGCAATGGAGTCTACTAGCGGGAGTGAGTTCTCTTGAAAAGGTAGCTTGTTGACCAAAATGACGGCACTTGGCTTGCACAATAAGTTAATGGGCAAGTTTAAAGAAAGAAACAAGTTGAATGAAATGATCCAACTCTCAGCCAATTCCAATTCCAATTTTGAAGCGCTAACAAAAAACTGAAAATTTTCTAAGGGCTTTTTTTTTTTTTTTTTGATTTCGCGCACTCTCGGATCTGTCTGGAAATCGGTGAGTTTAGCTTGTAATTTCAAGGGTATAGCTGGATGTATTTGCTTGTTTGAATGATTCTCCCCCTATATAGAAGGTGGTAGATCTGTTTTATCAGAGCTTTTCTTATGTGGGTTTTCGACACTGGTTGTTCTCTGTGGTTTCAGCGGTGTTTTGTTGATGTTTGGAGACGGAATCGGCTACAAAGGCAGATGGACACCAACACTAACAAAGCTCCCGTGGATGTAAGCTACAAGAACAAGGACCCAAAACAGGTAGCAAGCCTCTCCCAATGCGTGTCTGATCCTGGTGATCCTGAGTCAACTTACACGCTTACCACATCATCGTAGTTAAGTACGATTAATGAGCTGGGCTGTACCTAGCACCAGGCTTTAAAAGCTCAGGCACAAGTGCTTAAATAAGGTACCAGAATAAATACTTAAGATCTCAACATTAAAACACAGATTGAGGAGCCTACATAACACGGGATTGTCAGCGTATAAAGTACCCTTTTAAGACACAGATCTGATCTTATCAATTGAGACAAGTTACTATTCAACAATTAACTTATCGCAAAGATCCACTAAATTGAAATTTCAAGGCACAGCCAAATCAAAAAAAATTCAAGAATTCCTCGAAACTTTGAACGAGAACAAAATTCAAATCAGAGAACAATCTCGGAAACAAGAGAAGCACCGTTAATTCCGTCTCCGATACTATCCATTGGGAGAAAATAAAATGGCTAACGATCTTACAAAAGAACTATTTTAAGGGAAGTTTCCATTTTATAAATTAAACAAGTTCTATATATAGACGTAGCTGACTTTATTTTTAAAGCTGGTCCGTTGAAGGAAAGAAAAATATGACATTGAAAGAAGGGGAAAAAAGTTCGAGCCTGTACATGAGGTTCATGAATTCAATTGATGCTAAAATTAACCACCAAAGACACCAGAGAAAACAGTTCTGATTTGATCAATGGAATAACCAGAATACAAACATAATTGTAACAAGATTCTAGCCTTTTGTGGATTCAAGAACCCAGATGCAATACCAAAATCAGCAACATCAGCTTTTGGAACTGAACCATCCATAGTTCTTCTTGAGAAAACAACTGGAATACCATATTGTTTGAAAACTTCCTCACTTGCCTCACTGTTAACGCTGGAAACGGAACCGGCACCTTCACCGGCCCAAATAATAGCCTTGGCGCCTAATTCTTCAACAGCATATTTAACAAATTTTGGATTGGCACCTTCATGAGAATATAAGATGACAACTTCTGGGAATTCTGAAGCATCAGTGACATTAGAAATATCAAAATAGTGATACCCATTTGGTCTGACTGGGGGATAATAATATTCAACATCATTATCAATGAAAGTACCCAAATAACCCTGTTCGGTAGCTTTGAAAGTATCTAATGTATTAGCATTGGATTTAGTGGTCCAAAATCCTGAAGCGATTCTATCATTCAAATGGATTAAAGTACCACGACCTTTGGAGTTATCATTAACCGAGACACTGACTGCTTGGTATAAATTCATTGGACCATCAGCACTGGTGGCAGTGGAAGGTCTCATAGCACTAAAGGAAATTATTTGTTAGTTTCTGTATGATGATGATGATGATTGATATAGATATCTCCGATTTATATCTCCGATACCATTAAATTTAATACTTACCCAACAACAACGACTGGTTTTTCTGAATCAATGGTTAAGTCCAAAAAGAAAGCTGTTTCCTCCATAGTATCGGTACCATGTGTAACAACAGCACCTGTATAATCATCTGATTTTAAAGTGCTTGAAATGTTATGATGTAATGGAATCAATTGGGTATAATTCAATTCATTTGAACCAACATTTGCAATTTGTAAATAATCCAAGTTTGCAATATCAGCTAGGGAAGGAACAGCTTCAATCATATCGTCAACTGTTAACCCAACGGAATAACCGGCAGTAGTGGAAGATGAACTACCTTTAGAGGCAATTGTACCACCTGTACCAAAGATTTTAACATTTGGTAATGAAGAATTATGATCCTCACGAGTGTATAAAGTTGAGAACTCTGGGGTTGGAGCCGCAGAGACATATGAAATTAATGAAAGTGCTAATGAAGTTAATAAAGCTTGTGAAAGTTGCATCTTGAGGGAGTGGGTATCTAATCAATTGATGATGTTTGATATAAGACTGAAAGTGAAGAGTTATGAGATATAATCTTCTTTATATAGTTACTCCAAAACACCCCCATCAAATACACCAATTTGCTCAACAATTAACGATTAACCACCATGTTCAAGTCGTTTTTCCCCATCGTGGCTCACAAACGACAAGAATGATAATCAAACGTACGGCAGCTCGATCCTCTAATTGAATAACTCTGTTGTTAGTGCATGATTGATGATTAATAACCGTTTTGGGAACATCCGTTCTCAAAAGAACAGGGTTTTCGTATAAATTAGGCAAACTTTGTGCATGAAACGATCATATGAGGAAAGTTTTCAAAGCATTTAATTTGTCAGTTGTCGGACCAAGCTTCCAACCCTTATCTATCATTTCTCGTCTTTGATAAAAGAAATCTCCGATTAGGTTATTTCGCGATCCACTAATATTCGTTCTCACCTCCGCTGAATATATCGGTTGTATGAAAAGATGACTATTGACCTATTAAAAAAGCTTTGAGTCACTACCGAAACGCTGTCTTTTCATTGATAGCTATGTTTCAAGTTCCATATTACTTGGAAATAATTGGTGCAATATCAAACCTTGCAGTTTATTAACGCTCATTTGATTTCACACATGACCAGTATTCAAAAAGCCGAAGTCTTCGACCGTTCATCATCGGCACTATATGGAGGTGTAACAGCTCGCAGTCCTTTTGATGCCTTCCTATTTCATAGTGTATTGGTTCATTACATGGTGTTATTCAATGTCATTCAAAATCAATATGGTGTCAAATATGTCAAGCTTGGCTGACCTTTGTGCCTCAAGACTTGAGATCTACATGTCTAAATTACGTGGTTGCCAACAAATTTAGTTTTGGAACACGAAGTTTCAACGGCACTAATATACCATGATACATTTCCAGCATTTCAATTTCACCCAAAAGATCAAAGAGTGCTGGTCGCTCTGTTAATTAACTGGCCAGGAAAAATCTGGTCAAAACTCTCATCAATCCAAAAGAATAGTTCAGCCCAACCTCAGTTGTTAACGCATCTCTTAACTATCCCTCTTGTTTGAATAACGTTGGTTCATCATGACCCTGCCAGCTGTACCGGACCCTGATGTTTGAATCTTGACATAATTATACGTCTTAAGCATCGGATGCATAGATCAGAGCCAAAGAATTAAAACCGCTGTATTACATAACAGCTATACCGGTATTTTTCCCACAGAAAATTCCAAAATTATATCCCATAAAATATAAAGGGAGCAGCTGTTGAATATCGAAGATCATTACAATAATTCTTAGCTCCCATGTGCCTACCTAATAAAAACCCTAACGTTTAGTTCTTGACGTTTCCAATTATAAAGACACAAGCTACAAATACTTAACGACGAGTAGTAACGTAGTAACTAAGTAAGCCGTCTTGTTTGACATGTCAAACTATCATCTCAACATATTGACCCATGTTACGTCTAGAGCCTTTCCAACGTTGCATATATCGCATACTGAGGACATCAACAATCAACCCCCATACATGTGCCAGATTGATGCCGTTCTGCCCATCAACTGAGATTTTGATTCTTCGGTGGAGAATAAAAATATCAATACTTCATTTCATTGTCCCACTCAATATGTATTCCAGGATTAATAGTTAAGTATATATAAATGTCGAAATATAATGCGGCATTCGATTGTTCTGACCTTGAAATTCTAATTTGTTGTCAAGAGCACTAATTAATTACTATATATTCTACGCATTAATCGGGAAGGGATCAAAATTTTGAAACAAATTTGATTGAATACCTCAGCATCTGCACACATGAAACTTATCCATTAATTGTCAAAAAATCTGATATAAAAAACAATCCAAAAATTTGAAATATTAATATACTTAATTTTAGGTATTTTTAGCGGTAATTACTAGTTTAATGATCTCACTGATCCACACAATCTTCACTAACATGCAAAAAATTGAATATATATACTAGTATCTATACCGCGAGATAAATGTACAATTAATATACCACAATTTGGTTAGATGAATTCCAGATCAATTTTCCAAGTGATATACAACTAATATAGGCCGGTATAAATTAATTGCTGTGTATAGAAATTGAAAATTTCACGCTTCTGGTCATAATTACCCCCCGCACAACGTCGCTGCTCGAAAACAAGAAGTATTGCCAGCTTATTACCTGTCCATTGTTGACTTCGTTTTCTTGCAATTGACTATAAGTTATAATTAATCGATCGGAAAAGTTCTTGTATATTTATACTAGATAATCTGTGAACCATCGATAAGATACCATTAAGCCAAATAGGGAGAACACCCCTATGTAGTACACATTCCAAAGAGGAACGCGGACCCCAGGCAGCTATCGATCCTCCCTCTATATACCCTATTACCTCGGCCCATATCATACGGCCCGCGGCTTACCCGTCACTGCCAAACTCGACGGCGCGCCAGACGAATGCTAACAAAAAAAAACTTCAACAAGTTGAAACTTTACCAACTTTCCTATTTTTGATACATCAATTGTCATATGTTTACGGGGCGTCACCGAGGTTGAGACGCGGTAATTTCGTTATCGCACAACCCCTTGGTTCGATGGCTCTGTAAGTAGCTCCAATCTGTTGGTGGGTTCCGTCCCCACCCTTTGGTTCTTAACTGTGTCGACATATGGTAGAAAGACTAAAGGATGTATCTCCGTTCAAAAGAGATCTTTGTATCGAGGACTTGAACGGTCATAAATTCCTTTGACATTTAAACAGAATACACAATAGGGTGGACAGTTATATTATCATTAAAAGCATTGTAGTAAAATTGGTGATCTTTCAGGTGTATTCCAGTAGTCTTTAACGTCTCTATTGGTGGTTTTATTGCCAGTTGAATGCCTCATCCCGAAGGGTAATATCTGCCAAAATATCGCGTGCGCGGGAAAAAAATTATGATACTAATTACCAGGAAAATTTTAAAGATTGGCTCTGAATCACTATCTCGTCTCTTGGGCTTTTTTATATAATCTGGTGAAGTCCTCATTATTTAGTTCATTCTTTTCCCCCAAAGTCCTGTTGGAGATTTCAATCAACTAAACATACAAAACAATGTCTGAACCTGTCGCCCCAGTCTCAAGTGTCTTCGAGACCATCTTGGTCTTGGATTTTGGTTCACAATATTCACATTTAATCACTCGTCGTCTTCGTGAGTTCAACATTTATGCTGAAATGTTGCCATGTACCCAAAAGATCTCTGAATTGAACTGGAAGCCAAAGGGTATCATTTTATCTGGTGGTCCATACTCAGTCTATGCTGAAGATGCTCCACATGTTGATCAAGCCGTCTTTGAATTAGGCGTCCCAATCTTGGGTATCTGTTATGGTATGCAAGAATTAGCATGGATCAATGGTAAAGGTGTTGCCAGAGGTGAAAAACGTGAATATGGACCTGCCACCTTAAACGTTGTTGATGCTTTGTCACCATTGTTCAAAGATGTCGACCACTCAAAAGTTTGGATGTCCCATGGTGATAAATTAAACGGTTTACCAACTGGTTACAAAGTTATTGCTACATCTGATAACTCACCATACTGTGGTATTGCTCATGAATCTGAACACATCTATGGTATTCAGTTCCATCCAGAAGTTACTCATTCTGAAAAGGGTAAAATCTTGTTAAAGAACTTTGCCGTTGATATCTGTAAAGTCAAACAAAACTGGACTATGGAAAACTTTATTGAAACTGAAATTAACAGAATCAGAACCTTAGTTGGTCCAGAAGCTGAAGTCATCGGTGCTGTTTCAGGTGGTGTCGACTCCACTGTTGCTGCTAAATTGATGACTGAAGCCATCGGTGATCGTTTCCACGCTATCATGGTTGATAACGGTGTCTTAAGATTGAATGAAGCTAAAACTGTCAAAGAAACTTTAACCAAAGGTTTAGGTATCAACTTAACTGTTGTTGATGCTTCAGACAAATTTTTGGATGGTTTAGCTGGTGTCACTGATCCAGAAAAGAAACGTAAAATCATTGGTAACACTTTCATCCACGTTTTCGAAGATGTTGCTGCTACTATCAAACCAAAGAACGGTAAAGAAATTGAATTCTTGTTACAAGGTACTTTATATCCAGATGTTATTGAATCCATTTCTTTCAAAGGTCCATCCCAAACTATCAAAACTCATCACAATGTTGGTGGTTTATTAGAAAACATGAAGTTGAAATTAATCGAACCATTAAGAGAATTATTCAAAGATGAAGTTCGTGCCTTAGGTGAATTATTAGGAATCCCGCATGATTTGGTTTGGAGACATCCGTTCCCAGGTCCAGGTATCGCTATCAGAGTCTTGGGTGAAGTTACTAGATCACAGGTTGAAATTGCCAGAAGAGCTGATCACATTTACATTGAAGAAATCAAAAAAGCTGGTTTATACAAAAACATTTCTCAAGCTTTTGCCTGTCTATTGCCAGTTAAATCTGTTGGTGTCATGGGTGATCAACGTACTTATGACCAAGTTATTGCATTGAGAGCTATTGAAACTACTGATTTCATGACTGCTGATTGGTATTGTTTCGATGCTTCATTCTTGAAGAAAGTTAGTTCAAGAATTGTCAATGAAGTTGATGGTGTTGCTCGTGTTACTTATGATATCACCTCAAAACCACCAGCTACTGTTGAATGGGAATAGAGTATTTCATTTCAAGTATAAGTTCAATAATAATTGAAAATTGTATAGTTAGTGCATTGTATTAGAACTTTATAATATATTTAAAGGCCGGAGTTGTTAATAATATCCAAGTTAAGTAGTGAGCTGCCGTATGACAGTTGCAATCAAAACGTCTTCATCGTGTGATATAGATAACAAAAATTCTTCATTTGGCGATTTCTTGAGATATGTTCCACCAACTTTGGGTCTTCCATTTGTTGTGTTGTATTTATACCAGTCTCTAAACTTTTGGGATGATTGATCTTTATCATCAAGACATTTGAACACAGCTTCTTTCATTGCCCAGCTAAAGCATCGTTAATAAATCAGTTCATATGAATTGGAAATAATTAAGGCATACCTTCCAGCTAATACTCTCAATGTACTCGCTAAATCATTGTTCTGCACATGCTTCTCAAATAATGGCAGCTCTCTTTCATGATGGAGAATTTTCAACGCAAACGCTTCAGTTTGTCTGCTACTGAGGCCATTTCTTGTAACGATCTTCTGGAACCTTGCAAGCTTCACAATATCGGTACCCAAGCCCAGCACTTTGTTCATTTGACTTTCCTTTTCCTGTAAATGTCTATTCGTTTAAACTTTCAGGTTTTCAATTGTCTCTTCGACTTCATTTTATCTCCGTGCTGGAAAATTCGTGATGAGAAGACGTTGAAAAAAAAAAAAAATTACTCATCTCTAACGCTTGAAGAAACAGTAGCTAAAGGTCATACAACTCAACAACTTTCTAGGTCTTCCATATTAAAGGCTATTATTTGAAAATTTCCACCAAAATCATATAGTAGATTAAGGTTCCCGGTGCATTCTCTTTTAAAAATTCCTTTGGCAGTAATATAATTCATTAATATAAACTCAATTCATTATGGCATCTTCAGTTCCAGGTAATATCCCATTACCAGAATCAAAATTCGATCTAACAACATACTGGGGTCGTGTTCGTCACTGTGCTGAAATCTCAGATCCTTCCATGCTTCTAAATACTTCTGCCTCTTTAGAAGCAGCTAAAAAGCTCATTGGGGAATATAGATCTGGTGCACAAACAACAATGACTCCAGAACTATGGCATGCTAAGAAAATCTTGGATTCTACTGTTCATCCAGATACCGGTGAAACTGTTCTATTACCATTCAGAATGTCATGTTGTGTTCTTTCAAACTTGGTAGTCACCGCTGGTATGTTGGCCCCAGGTCTAGGAACTGCAGGTACTTTGTTCTGGCAAGTTGCTAATCAATCATTAAACGTTGCAATCAATACCGCTAATGCCAATAAATCACATCCATTATCCACCCAACAATTAATCCAAAATTACACTATTGCTGTCACAGCTTCATGTTCAGTTGCCTTAGGTTTGAATTCAATTGTTCCAAAGTTGAAATCATTATCCCACAACACAAGATTGATCTTAGGTAGATTAGTTCCATTTGCTGCCGTTGTCTCTGCTGGTATAGTCAATGTTTTCGCAATGAGAAGTGAAGAGATCAAGAAGGGTATCACTGTTTTCGATAAAAACGGTGAAGAAGTCGGTACCTCTAAGACAGCTGCTAAATATGCTGTTGGTGAAACCGCTGCATCAAGAGTCATTAACGCTACACCAATCATGGTTATTCCACCTTTAATTCTTGTTAGATTACAAAAAAGCTTCTTGAAAGGGAAAGGTGTTGGTGTTCAAACCTTGGCCAATCTAGGTTTAATCTTGACTACTTCTCTTGTTGCTTTACCGTTTGCCCTAGGAGTCTTCCCACAGTACCAAGCTATAAATGTTTCTAAATTGGAAGCCTCATTAGCTGGTAAGAAGGACAAAGATGGAAATGCAATCGAAACTGTTTATTTCAACAGAGGTATTTAGATCTTTGAATACCAACAAATAGAATCACTACATGAAACTCATTTTTCACTCTTAATTTCATTTGTAACACGTAAGATTAGATAATTGGGTGATAACCACAAACTGTAGTTATTTCATCCTTTGGATATAAAGTACCCACGGGTAGATATAAATGATGAGAAAAAATGCAACACCATCCAGTTCATATATGTATGACAAAAAAAATATTAGGGGTTTTATGAACTGGACAGCAATTTAATTTGTTTTGAAATGTTAGCAACAAGTTTTTCATTAAAACATGCAATGGAAATAACAATAATAAATAATACAGCAAGTAAATATACAATAGCTTTATTCATCAATTCTTTTGATGTTCATAAATCTCACGCTAGGGCATTTGACTACCAGAATCTCCATCCTTCAACATGGTCAGCACCTAGTGTAGCTTCAATGTTTGCACTGGTCTTTTGTTTGAATTCTTCAGGCTCAAAAGAGAGCTCAGTATTCAGCGGCAAAAATCCAACACCCTTGCCACCAAGAGACGTCTCATATGTCTCGTATCCTAGATCATTATATTTGGATCTCAGATCTTTCATCACATCTTCCTTCACTTCATCGTTCAACAATGTAATAGCACAACCACCACCACCGGCACCTGTAAGTTTTGTTTTACCAATGTTTAATTCATCGGTTAGCATTCTAGCTCTTTCCAAAGTAGGATGACTAACACCTAGTGCAATCAACAAACCATGGTTAATTTGAAATAATTCTCTTAGTCTATTTCTCGCTGCTTCGTCAAAAAATGGTCTTACCATTATATTGTATGCTTCTCTGGTCAATGCTTCTATGGCATCAAGAATGTTAGCACTGGTCTTAGGAAACTCATTACTCAATCTGGAGACGTTTGAAACTAATTCTGCTGTTCTTCTTGGTTGTCTAGTGTTTGTCAATAATAGTTTCAATTGGGGGAAATTTCTCATAGTCGTACGAACACTTGGAATAGAGCTCTGCATTCTTTGAAACATAACGGCACCCCCATGGGTAGCTACTGCGTTATCAATACCAGATGGATTACCATGAATACATTTCTCTCCCATAAAAGCCCATGAATCTATAAACAGAGAGTCTTCATTATCAGAAGTGATGTCTTCTCTTTTGAAATGTGCAATCTTAACATGATTACCCAATAAAGAAAAAGCTGCCGTAAGACAAACAGAGATTGAGGCCGATGAGCCTAACCCTGCACCGATTGGTAAAGTTGAGCGTACTGTGAACTTCAATCCTTCTGAATGCCTGGAGCATAAGTTAACGTATAAATATAAGAAGGAGCTTGCAGCAGCATAAAATATAGTCTTATCCATATCTGTCAAAATTTTGGCGATTTCGGAAACGATCTCTGGAACTAATTCATCTGTCGGTTGTGGTCTTGCTGACTGATATTTTTCAGCAGTCTCCCATGGTAATTCAGAGTTCTTCCAAGAATGGCGAAGACCAATATCAGGGAAGTCTAGTATTATTTCATCCTTTATATCACTTGGAGAGACCAACAAATACGTTCTTAAAGAAACAGCAGCAGCAATGGCTGGCTAAAGAAAGAGCAAGTTGTTAGCGAAATATTCAGATGAAAGAAATAGCTGAGCTGAAATACATACTTTTCCAAAAACAGCAGCATGTTCTCCGAAAATGATCACTTTCCCCGGTGCTGAAACAACAAAAGGTGGACTAATAGTCATTGTGGATGTATAAATGTGTGTAGGTGTGTGTGAAAGTCTAACACTTTGAGTTATCAACTGATGTGAGGGATCTTAGAGTTAGGCGCTCTGGGAAAAAAATTTGAAAAGAATCTGACGCTTTTTATAAAGAGTCGAGGTGGTTCTGAACGAAAGTGGGTGACTCTATTGGGAACTCTTGAATTTGCGTGACAGCACTATTGCAGCTAAAAGGGGCTTGGGTCTCCTGGGGAGCGTATTGTCTGAATAGAATGTTGATAATAGAATTCTCGTTTAGCCTTTGAAATATCGTTTGTGGTCAAGCTCAAAAGTTTCGAGAAAAACGTTACAACTTACGGGGTCATTTCACGTGATTCTCCATACAAGTTAGCCGAGGGTGCGATGAGGTTCAAAAAAAATTTCAGAACTATACACAGAAAATCTATACATAATGTGACTTGATTTGGAACTGATATTTAGTTGTTCAATAGTTTTGAAAGCTTTTCTTTGGGTAGTATAAATCGTTAAAGATGACTGACAAATCACAAATCAAAATCAAGTTCTTTACCAGAGAAGAAGATGAGTCTTTACACGTTAGTGAGAACCCATTATATGTACCAATCTCTTTGAAAAGATTTGGTCTATCAGAAATTGTCAATCATTTACTAGAAACTGAGAGCCCTGTTCCGTTTGATTTCTTAGTCAATGGTACTTTGCTGCGTACCTCCATTGATGAGTATCTGACTCAAAACGGGTTATCAAGTGAAGCCTTCCTTTCATTGGAATATACAAGAAGTGTTTTACCACCATCATTCTTAGCTTCTTTCAACAACGAAGATTGGGTATCATCATTGGATGTCAAACATAATCAAATCCTCTCAGGTTCCTATGATGGTATTGTCCGTACTTGGGATTTATCAGGGAAAGTTCAAAAACAATACACTGGTCATTCAGGTGCTATTAAAGCTGTTGGATGGGTTTCAGAAACCAGAGTTGCGACTGCTGGTAACGATAGACAAATTCGTCTATGGAAAACTAGCGCTGTTGATTCAAATGGAATCAAGGATATCGATGAAGATGGAGAAGAACCAGAAGAAGGTAAGACCTTGGCTATATTGGAAGGTCATAAAGCTGCTGTCAGTAGTCTAGCTGTCAATGACAATAGAATATTATCAGCAGGATATGACAATGCTATTGGTTTATGGTCAACAAATTACAAAGAAATGACAACTATCGATCCAATGGATGATCCTAATAGCACTGTTACTTCTACTGCTGCGAAGAAAAGAAGAAAATTAGCACTGCAAGATGCGTCAATCAGACGTAGATCACCATTATCCTTTTTAGAAGGACATTCCCAACCAGTTGAAGATATAATATTTGCACCAAATGATTCCACTGTGGCATATTCTGTTTCACAGGATCATACCATCAAAACGTGGGATCTTGTCACAGCTCGTGCTGTCGATACAAGAACTACTGGCTTCTCGTTGTTATCAATTGCTGCATTACCAAAATTAAACTTATTAGCATGTGGGTCTTCTGCTCGTCACATAACGTTACATGACCCAAGAGCCTCAGCTACTACAGTTACACAATCCCAATTGATTGGTCACACAAACTTTGTTGTTTCTTTAGCTCCAAGTCCGGATCATGATTATATGTTTGCCTCTGGTTCCCATGATGGTACTGTTAAAGTATGGGATATTAGAGCTCAAAAGGCATTATACACCATAACAAGAGAATCAGGAGCACCTAAAGGTCAAGATAAGGTATTTGCTGTTTCTTGGGACTCAACAGGTATTATCAGTGGTGGTCAAGATAAGAAGATACAGATCAATAAAGGTACACAACTAACAAAATAAATATGATCGAATCCGTACTCAATAGAGAAAAAATAGAATATTATATCTCAATGCATGACTTGTATATTAGTGTATCTATGTGCTCAAAAGAACAATGTAACGTTCTTCTCATTTCCTAGAAAAAGAAGAAGTCCATCTTCCTAGTCCGTAATAACCTTGCCATAAACCTTTCGTATCTGTAAGGTAACCAGATATCTCAGATCCATATGGTTTGGGCTCATCAATATCCTTCCAGCCTCGCACCTTACGTAATTTTCTTAATTCCTCTAACGAAAATTCAACCTTTGGTGCCGTACCATATTTCAAAGGGCCAATATTGATCCATGTTCCTTTCTTATTGCCGATCAGCCTTTCAATTCCTTCAAAATATTCAAACAGATTTTGTGCAGTATCAATGAAGAAAGCTGTCACAACAACGACATTTTCATATTTCTCAATATCAGGAATTTGGAACTGTCTGAAATCACCATATTTCGTTACTAAATTCTCGGGTCTCACAGTATGTCTTTGGAATGTTGTTGTTCTGAGTTGTAGCTCTTCGGAAACATGATGAGAATAAGTGTGAACAAATGGGTGGATTTTGAAACTTTCCGGTCTTGAGCAATAAACAAATTCGTTACAGAGATGCATTAGGTAAGAAAACTCAACAGATTGAACAGATGCAAATTGTGGTTTAGCAGTCGCCAATTCATGCGCTACTCTGCCAAGTCCCGATCCTGGAACAATAACGACAGTTTTAGCTCTGGCTTCAGCGTTGGGTATAGCATTATCCAAATTTGCCAAGATGTAATCGAACAGCGGTTTCAACTCAGGGTCCCCCATGTTAGTCCAATCTCTAGCAAAATGGCACAATGACTCAATAACTCTTGAGTTATCCCTTGACATGGAGCTTCTCAATTCCAGATCAGTTATATCGTACTTCTTGATAGCTTCTTCCGCAATTTTGAGAGAAAGTCTGTGATTAGTGTCAATGGCCTTATCAACTTTGTTCAAATGATCATAATAACCGATCTCTTTGGCTTGCAAGTAATTATCATAACTGATTCTTTTCAGATTTCTAATCTTATTGTTGTTCCACGCAAGGGCCCTGGCCCTGTACATTTTGAAGCTGTAAA